>PPIY02000010.1:0-337682 GCA_003707405.2 Dujonia schatavii | reverse complement strand
TGACTAACAGAAAGTCTTGCACTATGCGAATATCGATGTTGCTATTAAATAGTTGAAGAAGGGACTCCTTGAGCGGATCTTTTTGTAGTGCATCGCCATCGGCTTTGAATCTTCCTATATTAACTGGGGTCGTGCCCACTAAGAAATTGATCTTTCTATCCTCGCGCACCTGAACCGGACTTCGACAGCGCAGCAATTCCTGGACCGGAAAATGGTGTCATGATAAGTTTCCATCCTCCGCTCTGCTAGAAGCAGAGGACCATCATCTTTTAGCGAAGGTTGTTACATTATTCTGCGCGTCAGATTTGCATGTTAGCATTCATTGTCTAAAAAGGGTAACCAAGAGTTCTTACAGCCGCTTCCTGACAAAACAATTTAACATAAGCTAAGGCACTAGTTTTATATCCCCTCTGTTTTAGCTCATGGTGGGTCGTAGTCGTAGAACAAGCTGAGCAAACCACGGAGTATACGTGCCACTTGTCTGCCGCCACAAGTGAGAAATGATGCCGTGTTCTATCTGCAGTTTCGCAGCACTTTTTTTCTCTGTGATTTACAACGCATTACATTTGGAGTTTGCGTACCACATATCTCTGGCCCGTCGCATGGAAAGCACCATAATAGCCTGTCCACAACTGCACCGTGAGTAAGCCAGTGTGTTGGCTTTATATTTATTTCTGAAGCTACTTCACGTTTTTATAGAATATAGCATACGGCAGGAGAACTACTCTTTCTTAGCCGTCCTCATCATAATTTGTCAAGCAGTGAGAACAGCTTCACCAACACTTCCACACACCCACACCTCTTACCACCACCTGTTCTTTTGTTCGATCTCTAGCTATGTCTCAGCAAGAAAGAACTCAGACATATAGAAACAACGACAAAAATTTGGCCAGTGTGACGTCAAACTTGATTCTGTCGCTTGTCACAGTGCCGTCCAATGCCAACTTGGAACTCAGATCAGGCGTTGGCCGGGTCTTTTACTATGTTAACCGAGCCATTTTGTTAACGATATTCTTCCTTTTGGCAATCTACAGAAATTTCCAATTCATCTATCACAGGGTTTCGCTGAGGATTCTGACTCTAACATACTATCCATCGAAGACGCCACAGCTTATTAGAAATGACGTTAACAAATTATCCAAATTACCCAAGCGGGTATCGTGCATTTTGGACTTGCGAGATGATGATGATGAGAATGGAGGCATTTATGGTTTAATCAACGATATCAGCGAATTGTCAGCGTGGTCGATTTCTGCTGGGATACAACACTTAACTATCTACGAGTACAATGGGGTGATGAGTGATTTTTTGCCAATATTGCGCCGCTACATCACAAAGAACTTGGTGGTATACTTTGGATCGGACTCAGTGCCAATTTTTTCCATTCGTGTCCCCCACGAGAATATTGTCATGTACAGCACTGACAAGGAAGGGTCGAATGGACTCAGCTCCAGGTCTCCCCCACCATCGCAGGTGGATCTCAGCATCTCCCTCTTGTCCAGAGTGGATGGGAAGCCCACTATAGTAGAGTTGACGAAAACAATGAGTGAGTTAGCAGTGAACCACGAACTCAGCGTCAAGGATATCACGACAGAGCTAATTGATGAGGAGTTGAACTCGTTGGTTGGATACGAGCCTGATTTGTTATTGTCCTTTGGGCCCTCTTTGGATCTTCAGGACTATCCACCTTGGCACATTCGACTCTCTGAAATATATTGGGAGCCTGACAATATGTACGTCGATTACGCTGTCTTTTTGAGAGCCTTGCGCAAGTATGCGAATTGCAAAGTTAATCTTGGTAAATAATGTGATATATCATATTTATATAGTAATAGTCATATTTAATGGGTAGATGAGAATTCCACCGTAGATGTCCGTTATTTCACTGTAGTGTGATGTCCATATTTATTGGGTACGATATAAGTCTACACTGTCATATTACTTTCTTTCCCATTGCTGCAAAATGCTAAAAAAAGAAAAAACACCGCTCGCAAACTGTCATCAGCTAATAGTTACTTCTCTTTGTTTATTAAGCCTTTTTCTGGTTCACCACAATATCATATACCAGCTGCTTGGGTTCTTTCTCCAATTGAAAATACCACTGTCTATATAGGACCCGCCTCTTTGGCCATTGGCGTCCACCACCATGTGATTGCTGCAAAAAGGGGGACGCGTACACATAGCGGCATATTGAGATAGCAATTTACCCGGACAGCACGATTTTGTGTGAGGTGTTCAGTTTTCGCGCGTGCGATACAAAAAATTAGTGGAAGAACACTGGAAGTGACATCGATAATAAAAATTTGTTACTTGATTTGCTCTTGATTCACTCTGCATTCAGTTGGACAGAAAGCAATTGTACATATAGCAGCAAAGCAAAAATGTAAGTAGACTTGCTAGAATGTGAGGGCACCAGTTTCTGTGGATGGATTTTCACTTTAAAAGGCAATGTTGAGGTCGAATCAAATTTATTGTTTTGATGACCGCCACTTTTTGCATGGGTGAAGGAAATCGTCTTAAACACCTGCCTATGATACGATTTAGGTGAATCATCGTGTCCAGTAAGAATATGCACGAAAAGATTGCGCAATGATTCTACGATATTGCCTGTGCGAGGTATTGATCGGCCAAAAGTTCTTAGTGACAAACAATTCTCCCTCGTCGTAACTCCCTCGGAAAAGCTCGTACGCCTCAATATACTAACAAAATACAGGGGTTTATCATTCTCCAAGTTATTCACCGGTCTTTTCGGCCGCAAGGAAATGCGTATTTTAATGGTTGGTTTGGATGCCGCTGGTAAGACCACCATTTTGTACAAGTTGAAGTTGGGTGAAATCGTCACCACCATTCCAACCATTGGTTTCAACGTGGAGACTGTTGAATACAAGAACATCTCATTCACGGTCTGGGATGTCGGTGGACAGGACAAGATCCGTCCATTGTGGAGATACTACTTCCAAAACACTCAAGGTATCATTTTCGTTGTTGACTCCAATGATAGAGACCGTATCGCTGAAGCCAGAGAAGAATTGCAGCAAATGTTGAATGAAGATGAATTAAGAGATGCATTATTGTTAGTGTTCGCTAACAAGCAGGATTTACCAAACGCTATGAATGCTGCAGAGATCACCGAAAAGTTAGGCTTACACTCCATCAGACAAAGACCTTGGTACATCCAGGCTACTTGTGCCACCACTGGTGATGGTTTGTATGAAGGTTTAGAATGGTTATCCACCAACTTGAAGAACTCCGTTTAAGTTTAAGAGAGAGAAACATACGCTGGGGTACTAGAACTGAGTTGCTAGTCTTCTCTTGCAATAGTCCCTTGAATTCTCTTTCTTATTATCTGCCTTGAATTGGATTACTTTCATTTTGGCCACCTTTCTTCTTCTTTCTAATTTATAGATGTTTCTTTTGTTAATCTACCTGGGTAACTGTGTTATCTGATCACCTCGGATTTGGATAAGTGGATGCCCGTATCATGAATGACACTCTGGAATCCAAGTTGATTTTTTATCTAGCAGTTACTCTCAACCTGATTGTCTAACAATTTCCCATTTGCCTTCCTTCTTCCATTGAAAACTAAAGCGAGAGAGAGCCGAAGGGAAAAGTAGGACACTTCACATCACACCACAACGACAACAACTATTAACCTAATGACCAACAGTGCTAAAAACATTAAATATTGCCACTCCACGGACAAAGCTTTTTCTGTCACTGTTCGAGTTATTCTCTCAATAGTCATATTATTTGGTACTCAAAAGTTCAGCGCTGTATCAATATAATCATTATATTTTGATTTGATTTACTACATGTAGCAATTGTAGACGAAGAGAACAGAGATAGGTATTGCATGAGCGATCAGGACAAGAGCAGGGTGTAATATGGGAGTATCAATAGGGGATAGTTGTTTGAGAAGTTTGCTCTACATCTATTCACCTATGGCACTTTGATTATTCATGGGTACGGTTGTTTCAGACCTGCAAGCATGGAAGGTATATGCGATGCGAAGTCGCGTCTTGCGGACCTGCAGGGTGCCATCTACAATATAGGGCAGAAGCCCTAACCATATATTCGCATCTATGTATAATTCTTGTGTATCGCACGCCACTTCTCTCAAAAATTTTCAGACTCGCACAACCACTGTATTGAAAATTCATTATTGCAAAGACACAGATTGTTACAACTACTATCTAACTCAAACTATACAAAATGGTATGTACATACAGAGACATATGAGTTTATATTAATATGCGTTGTCATAGGTGGCTCTACCACAAGCAGGCAGTCTGTTCCATTATTAGTTTCCAGTTCCAAAGGTGTGAATCTTCATGTTGTCAATGCCCATCACCAAGAGACTGTAAAGACATCGAAAGTGCTTAATGCTAGTACTCGATTCAGCGAGCCAAATTGATCTGGGAATCTCTCTTGAAAGCCATACCATCTAAAAATTCCACGTCAAGTCCATGTTCTTGCTTACGTCTTGACTACCTTCTTTACAAACATGAACAAGCCTGAACACTAGTAAACATTTGGATTATGAATTATTCACGCCTTTACAACAAGCACTGTTCATCCAGCGAAGAGAAACCATATGTCATCTTACTCATTTTCCCATCATGTAATCAAACAAAATACTAACATTTTTAGGCTGGTGTTAAGACTTTCGAATTACGTACCAAATCCAAGGATCAATTACAGACCCAGTTGGTTGAATTGAAGCAAGAGTTGGCCACCTTGAAGGTTCAGAAATTGACCAAGCCATCTTTGCCAAGAATTCACACCGTCAGAAAGAACATTGCCCGTGTCTTGACCGTCATCAACTTACAGCAAAGAGAGAACGTCAGAGCTTTCTACGCCGGTAAGAAGTACCAACCAAAGGACTTGAGAGCAAAGAAGACCAGAGCCATCAGAAGACAGTTGACCAAGTTCGAGGCCAAGCAAGTCACTGACAAGGCTAGAAAGCAGAAGATTGCCTTCCCACAGAGAAAGTTCGCTATTAAGGCTTAAACTTGAAAATTTTGTAGATGAATTAATAAAATAGGGTTTAATGTTTTAATATAAGTGTATATTCTAGACGTACAAAAAAACAAGCTAGCGTGTAGAAGATTTCTTCAAAAAGTGTCTATTCCTCCATTACAACATCTGCTTTTCTTTCGGCTTTCTTCTGCCTTTTGAACTCTTCAATCTTTTCCTTCAATTCCACATCATCAACCACATCCTCCAACTTTAACGGCATTCTATTGAATGGATCAGTAGGGTCACTCAACAAGTGGGATTTGATTGTACTTCTGTCAATACTTACCCTACTACTTGGTAACCTTACAGGATCCTCCATGAGCGTGAACATTAATGGGTCCAAAAACTCGTCTGGAACTTCACCTAATTCAAGCTCTTCGTCCTCATCTTCCTGTCTCTTCTTTTCAGCACTATCAGCAAATGCTCTCAATGTGTGGAGGATCTTTGGATCTGTGTAAGTCTTCGTGGATAACACCTTATCAGCTTTAACGAATATTTGATAGTTGAAAGACCTACCATCTCTGGCAACAGCGGTAACGAATGTTTCATGAGCAGATAAATTGCAATAGATTTCCGCCAAATCACGCAAGGTTCTTTTTGGGTCAAAGTCGTAGTTCAATGGGTTCTCGACTTTCAAGTTTGAACACTTCGGACCAACCATCGCAGTGAGGTTGTAGTTCAACATGCTCGCTAACCTCCCAACAATCTCAGGCAATAAGAATCCTTGCGGAACTTCTCTGGTGAACAACTTGAACAACTCAATTGTTTTATTAGAGAGTCCCATATACGACTTGGCGTTGCGTTGGGCCCGGGATAAATTCTCGCTCAATTCCTCCAACGTTCCGAGTTCCTCATTTGGTTCTTGTCCGTTTACTCTTTTCTTGTACTCCTGTTCAAGTTTGTGAATACTGTTCAATTCGTTGAAAGATTCGTCCAACAAGTAAGTAATGTCGTTCAACATTCTAGCAACGAAGCGGACGAAAAAATCCACATTCGTCTTTGAAAATTGGGATAATTGGCCACGGTAGGTTTCATTCTTCCATAATTCTTCCAAAATAACTGAAATGAAATACCTGCTGTTAAACTTGTCGTAAAATTGTGAGGAAGCACCAGTCTTTTCCACGGTTACATAAATGTCCAACAACGAGTACAAAATGTTGTCAATTACCAACTGATTCGTATTGAAAACATGTATCAAGTAACCTGGACTTCCATCTGTCATCGGTAGAGAGCCATAAAATAATAACTGTATCAAATTAGACTTCATATGTGGATTCCCTACCAACTCGGGACATCTCAACAAGACAATCGCGAATTCAATAAATGGGTTCACCTTCACGCTATTGTTAACTAATGGGTTTCCACGAAACTTGCTGACGAAGGCGCAGTAGTTGACAATACCCTCAAGTATAAATTCAGGAAAGTACTTCCATGGTGTAGGGCTTTTAGTTTTCAAGAATTCCTGGTCGTCCAATTGGCTAACGTTGCTAATCTTAAATATTGGAATAGAAATCTTGCTTTTGGGGTATTTATGCTCCAGGTCAATGACCCTAATGATGAAAGTGGTCGCTCCGATAACAAAGTCGAAGATCTCCAACTGAAGGGATCTATGATTGAAAATGGCCTGGATGATATGTTGATACGATTTCAAACCATTCAATGACTTGACGAGTTTGGGGAGCTGACCTCTGAGGAACTGCATCATTCCTGGGTTTGTACCCGGTGGAGGGGGAGCATTTTGATTTGAAAGCATTTCGATTCTCTGCTCCATCTGTTTGATTTGTGATTTAATGCGGTCGTGATGGAGGTACAATCCTCCGACACCATAGTGAAGATATGACAATGTTAAGTAAAAGCAGTCTGATATAAAATTAGGATTTTCATCTGAATTGATGTTTTGTTCCTTGTAGTACTCATCTGCCTCCTTAGCACTAGAGTTGACTCTTGCTTCACCCTCGAGATCTATCAAGCCGTGGCTCTCCTTCCCGATGTAATCCATATCAATCTTGTCGAGCTTTGAGTACATTGGGAAATCCAAAAATGGCAGGCTTAGCCTAATGAGTATGTACGAAATATTGAACATTAACCCATCAGAGCACAATTTCTGCATATCTGCATGGCTTCCTCTTCTCAAGTGATTCAAGTTGACTATCTTACTAAAGAGTTTCATGATTGCATTTCTAGTGGATGGAGATCCTCTGATTAATTTGTCAACAATGAAAAAGTGCCTGTCCAATAACACTTTATTCTCATTTTGGATGGATTCATACACCTGGTTAACTTGAATTGGTCCCATCTTTCCAACATCTTGTCCAAAGTATGAATCGGCGACGTGCAATTGTAACGGAGATAGTTTGAGGATACTACCTAGAATGGTTGTATGTTCGAAGCTCAAGGGATCTTTGTCCAGTTGTGGATTGAATCCTTCAATGTCACTGAAAATAGCAGCCACCGCTTTAACTCCCACCAATGATTCGAATACGGTGAGATAGGATGAGTAATCGCGATTATTGACGTTCACCTTGTGAAGGTTACTTGACAAGATTGGCACGAATATACTTAAAAACTCTCCTAATGTTTCCTGTTCAACTCCTGTGTTAATCACATCAATTAAGAAAGATGTGAGTTCCCCACTCTTCTGGACAAACAACAATACCATATGTTCTCTTGATGAATTGTTTAAGAATAAGTCCTCTTCTTGGAAGCATATTAAGGCGAACGAGCAAGAGAACTGAATCACAGCATTGTAAATTTCCAATTTCTTCTCGTATAAGGGATCCTTTTTCTGCAAGATTCTTTTCAATTGAAGAGCTTTTTGGTAGGTTTGAAATAAGTATTCTAAAGATGTTGGGGCGATAGTAGATGGGATTCCTACACCGGTTAAAATCTCCATGAATATGGATTCTACCACTGAGGGGTCCACCGTGAACGAGGAATCCTTGAGATCAGAGGCAAGAGACTCAAGGAATATTAACGAAGAAGACTCATTAATAGTGGCCCCGAAAACTACTTCTATCTCGGACCTTAACCAATTAGACAACAGCACCACTGGGTCCACCGATGTAGAAGTGAGGGCAGCAGCAGTAGCAGCAGGAGGCTTAGGATTCGATTTAGAAGTCAATTTTGGGGTTGGTGCAGGCGCCAGAGGTGGTGGGTTGGATTGAGCGACTTTTGGACCTTCTGGCTGTGTAGACAGTTCCTTAGCTATCTCATTGTCATTTGTAGTGCTAGGTTTGCTTACTGCCGACATTTTCGCCAATCTTTTGGCCCTAATCTATTTTGCATTAGTAACAGTGGACTCGAGACAGAGACGTGGTGGCGGGCTGTCTCAGTGATCGACATAGCCGACATTTCACAGGCAAGATCCCGCAACTTCACAAGATACATACTTCATCCGCACTACTCATACTGACTAAGGGCTAGTTTTCGACGTATAAGCGTGTGGTCTTTTACTGATTTGCACTCGAGGGTGCTCACAAACTGGAGAAGCATAGAAGCAGTAAGATTGAGATTATATGCAGGATATACATCATAGAGATTTCTAACTGCGTTATACCAACGACAGGTACTTAGATGAGTAACAGTGAGAAACAAGAACATGATCAACCGTTGACGGCACTGTGTGCGTTGTTCATACTTTTCAACTGTTGGCGGCAATGGATCTTTGATTCTTTAATCGGGTCTCGTTCTGTTCTGGAGAGGCCAAATGTGAAACTAAAAATTTGCAGCCATCAAAAGAAGACCTTTGCCGCAGATGACTTGTTAGGATGCAACGTTCTTCAGGTTACTTCGTAGAATTGACCCTTTCATACATAATTCAAGCTCTGTTGCATGTTTCGAGGCTCTTTGCATTCTTCAAGAACGGGGTTTGTTTTAGAATTACGCACATACCGACGTGGAGAAGCGTGACTCGATTTGGTATGTCTACAACTGTCCACGTCTAGTGAATGATTCTCATACGTTAAAGATTTTCAAGCTCGTGTTTTCTACAACGGTTCAGGAGATGAAAAGAAGAGTCTTGCTAAAGCAGAGGCTTGAAAATATTTCTGCATCACCAACGGTGGATGTCATGCATTCTGAATCCTCACTGCATCACTTCACCATCCTAAGAAGTAGAGATGTGCCTACAGAAAAAAAAACATTGAAGGGAACTATTAACCTTCATTTCTTCAGTTAAGGCAGGACACTCGAAAAGTGAAGGCAACAAGAAAGTGACAACGTTACACGAGTGTGCGGCAAACCTGATAAAGAACTTGTTGTTGCATGCTCTACTTGCGTTTTTTTTTCTTTCTTCATTCTTTCCCTTATGTACGTCTCCAAGTTGTACTTTCAAGGTCTATTATCTCATTCCGGAATCAGTTAGGTTTCATATTGGGAAGTATTCAAGTTGCCCGTCTCCAGGTGCCCTTCCCAATATTGATTGATCAGTTATCCAGCAGCATTTATCTGGAAAATTTTATATTGCCCTGCGCACAGCGGGATAGCACATGTACGCACAGCAGTGCCTTACAGTGCGCATCGAACAAAAGTGCGCTTGTAGCAATATTTACGTGGAAGGAGGTGGACCACACCTATAAACACACATGAGCAGGACGCGTTGTTCAGTCTAAAGTAGAGCTCAAAGAGATTGAACTAATCACTGCCATGCTAATCTAAATTCTTGAAGTCTCTCTGTAGTTGAGTCTTGCTACCATACACGCTTTCAGTGGAACAAGTACTTATAGCATCTCTCAAGTGCTTAGTTGCCACATTAAGGCGATATGATCGCATGCAGATTATTACCGCCTACGTTTTACATACGGTTATACTTCACTACAAAAATACACTCGTTTTTTTTTTTTTTTTCGAACAAGGCTGAGAAAGATCCACGGCAAGTACACGTATTTTTCAATTCAAATATCATTTTATTTTCATCCTCCTCCTACTACTTTCACATTCATTACTAAATAAGCATGTCTAACGAAGACGACTTGGTTCCCGAACAAGTTGAAGGTTACGTTGTTGGTGAGAAGAAAACCATTGCCGAGTACACGAAGTTAGACGCCGAGGATGAATCATTAGCAAAATGGAAAGCTTCTCTCGGTTTGACAGACGATGCCGCGGCGTATCCAGTCAAAGCTGGTGACAAGCGTAAGGTTGTTATTGTGGAGATGTCATTGGAGTTCCCAGACCAGCCAGACTTGAAACCTATAGTGATCAACTTGGAAGACGCGCAGGGTAACACAATTGTAGGAAAGGAGATCAAGTTCAACATCAAGGAGAAATCCATCTATCAGTTTCAAATTAAGTTCAGAGTTCAGCATGAAATCATAACAGGATTGAAGTACCTTCATCTGATCAAAAAGAGCCACATCAGAGTGGACAAGTTGGAGGAACCATTGGGTTCTTACGCGCCAAACACAAAGGATAAGCCATACTATGAAAAGGTGTTTAGTGAAGTCGAGGCTCCATCCGGTATGTTGGCCAGAGGAAGTTACTCTGCAGTGACTAAGTTTATCGATGATGATCAAAACGTGCACTTGACTTTCCCCTGGTCATTCACCATCACCAAATAAAGGAGAATATACGAAGGCTATTGCCTCTCTCTCTCTGTCTCTCTCGTTCTATTTTACCGAAAAAACTCCTCCAACCAATCTTGTTGAACGAGACGCACAAGGCTGCTGAAGTTGCTCGAAGTAAATAGTTTCCATATTTATCATGCTATTGTCTTCTTATACTATTTTTTGATGTTATGTAAACTCTTTACCTTCGCAAGAGACGAAGGGATCTTTCGACTAGGTATATAGGCTGGTGCTTTGGACGAGCCAGTGGGAACATTCAGAATCTTACTGACTGTAAGCGGACGGGACGAAGACATGCTCCTGTTCGGAATCGATTTGATAGCTGTTCGATTTTCCATTGCCTGTGGCTGCAAAAAGTTATCAAGCTTTACTCTTTTTGCTTGTGCAAGCTTCGAAGTGCAAACTTCGCTAGGCATTTTTTTATTCTTGGCAGTTGCAAACCCAACCGCACTAAAGTTCATATCCTTTAGCGATTTATGCTTCCACGAGCGGATAGGTTCATGCTCAGAGATTTCCCACTCACTCTCTAGCCTGAATTTGTCGAAAACAAAGGTTTTGTCGTCTGCCCATTCACACCCCAATATATTATACAAGTCCTTTAACTTTTCAATAGACGAGAATGCATCTTGCTTCGTTGCCATATTCACTTTAATACTACCCTTCAAAAATTGCGACACAGAGTTAATCGGCAGCCTACCCCACCGCTCTCGCTCTTCAGTGAAAGAACTAATGTATAAGAGCGCTTTCGCTCTAGTGGTAGCTACATAAAAGCACCGTCTCTCCTCGTCCATATCACCTCCAGCATCTAGTGCAAACTTCGCAGGCACAATGCCTTCTGACAATCCAGGAACGAAGACAACCGGCCATTCTAATCCCTTAGAGCCATGGATAGTTGATATGCTTACCTTACCCTGTTTGCCATTCTTGCCGGTGTCATTATCATCTGATGACATCTCGTAGAGTCCGATAGACTGCACGAATTGCTCAAATAAGTTTTGTTCATTCTGCTGAAGCAGCCCATCGGAATCTTCAGTTGGCAATACATTGTCAACTGGAACATATTCTTCTAATTGCCGCTTTACTTCTTGCACATTTAGGTTAGCGTCTTGCGAAGTTTCCATTTTTAGGCCCGACTCTTCATATATTGCGTCAAAAAGTGCACCAGGGTTGCACCCATCATTAAGCTTGGCTCTACTTTGTTCAATCATGCTCAAATATTTCAGAAGGTTTTGCAAGTTGACCTTTGTCAATTTACAGTCCAACTTACCCCTAGAAATGTCCACTAATGTATCAAACACACTCCCCTGTCTAGTATGTAGTAATCTATCGATCTCCAGTATCGATTTTGGCCCAATTCCTCTCTTCGGGTAGTTTATTGTCCTTAGGTACGCAATTCTGTCGTCCAGATTGCCCACTACCCTAAGGTAATCAAGCATACTAACCACCTCCTTCCTGTCCCAAAATGCTTTGCCTCGTATCATATGGTAAGGGACTTTCCTTTTTACTAACTCGTTTTCAATTATCCTACTCTGGAATGAAGATCTCAATAGGATGGCAATATCACTGTAGTTTATAGGAGTTCCTGGTAATTTTTGTAGCTGATCAATTTGAAAACAGATCCACTCTGCCTCCTTCTCTTGAGACGAAAGATTACAGTAGCAAGGGCGAAAGGAACGTGAAAGCTGCGATTTCAATTCTTTCTGATGTCTTCCTGCCATATCTTGGCTTCTCATAACACGTTCGGAGAATTCTAAGATGTCACGAGTAGACCGGTAGTTCTGGTCAAGCTTGATAATATCGATTCCAGCACTGGTTCCTTTACATGTAGCTGCATCATAATGCAGACACATCTTGGAGAAATTTATCACCTGCGCATCTCTAAACCCGTAAATACTCTGATCTGGATCCCCAACAATGGTCACATTCATACAATGCTTAGCGAGTTTATACATGATGTTGAGCTGAAGCTCATTAGTGTCTTGAAACTCATCTACCAAAACGTGCCGTATATGTGTTAAAACTGTGTGATTTTGTAAAAGGTCATAGCAGGTGAAAAGACAGTCATCAAAGTCAAGTAAGCGGCTTTCTTCTAGTCTGCTCTGGTATTCTCGGTACAAAAGAACTATGAATGGGTTAGATTTAGGTGAAGCATCATACTCACTGGGGGAAATAGCCTGAGACTTGAGCTTTGATACCTGCCTTTTCACCTTTCTGAGGTCAATTGCAGAAGCTGAGACTTCAGTCTGATTGTTGGTAGGCTCATTGAGGTTCTTCCTGTATGGCTCTAGGTACTTATCTCCGATACCCGACACGGAGACACAAAAATCTACAGCTTCACTCATGATATGAGAGGAGTCCCGCTCATCTGCAATCTTGAAACCATTTCTGTCAATCAACTTGCCATATGTGTTTATGATTCTGTAGCAAATACTGTGGAAAGTGCCTATTACCAATTTCGTTAAATCTATGGGAGTGTCCACGCTTCGTATAATTTTAGTAAGCCTTTCCACCATTTCGTTTGCCGCCTTCTTTGTGAATGTGGTGACAATGATTTGGCTTGGTGGTATGTCGCACTCGATGAGTAAAAATGCTACTCGGGAAACCAACACCTTCGTTTTGCCAGTACCCGGGCCAGCTATTATTTGCAACCGTCCATCTGGAGGGTGGAGCACCGCTTGCTTTTGGTTGGCATTCAAGCCCTCGAGGTACATTTTGGCTCAAACTATTATACACAGCGGTATTTGCAGTCCCCGTTGATATCGATTTTAATTAGGCCAACAAGGAATAGCATACGCGCTTTTTGGTAGAAGCAGGAGACTACTTTATGTTTTGATTTCGGATTATCTTTTCAATACAGCCATTCCTGTGTGGATTACAAAAAGCGAAAAACAGATAGGATATAGTACGAGGCTGAGGCAAACCAGTTTTAGCGTTTGTAGTTGCTCATCTGCATCTCCCTATTTAGCAAAGCTCGTGAATCACCTTAACATTTTGGACCTGCTCAACTAGCCTCATGTACTCAATAATATGATAAAATACCGACTACTTCTTCTTCTCCTTGGTTGCTGTGCAAAAGCATTTGCTGATTCCACTTGGACTTTCGAAGAGCAACCGGAGCTGATAGCCATCAGAACACAGCGAGATATCTCACAGAACCGGCCAATAGACCTAATATCTGGTTTTGGTGTTTCCTTGAACCAGTTTTACTTTGACAGTGAAGGCTATACCGATGAAGCAGTAAGCGCAGTACCCACCATATTAGCAATTGGAGTGAGTACGCTTATGATTGATTTCTATTGGAATGAGTTTACTTCACGCTGGCAGTTGTGTCCCGCTCCGTTTCTGGCAAATATCACAGAGAATATAGATACGGTGGCGAGTATTAACTGGAGCGGAGACACGTACAAGTGTCAGGCCAACACAACGATAAACCTGTTGATGGTGAGTATCAATGACTACATAAGAGAGACAAACACAAACTTGGATGCGGGTATGCTCAATATTCTCGTCAATTTGAAAGATATACGGATACCGCTTTCAAATGAAACAACCTCCACGACTTTTAATAACGGTGGCTACAAGGAGACTGTATCAGACTTTGTCAAGATTAACTCCACTGTATTAGCTCTACAGAACTCAAATTTAGTTGACACTGTAAGTGCGATTCAGAATTCTTTGTTGACTCCTGTTCAACTCGCCAACATTCAACTGAACGCTATGCAAATGCAGCAGAGTTCAAACACCCCCGTTGGATTCTATAATTCTTCGGGGCAGTTTTTACCCACGTTGAGCGAGTACTTGCTTACAGATTTCAAAAGAGCGAACATTTTTACGGCCTCTAATCAGCTTACAACCAATTCGACTTACAATTTTACGAGTGCTGACAACGGCACGTTTTTTACTAATTACACATTTGATCTATTCTCAACTTCGGATTCCGTCACGACTAAGAATTGTTCAAGTATTGTCAACTTCAATGCCACTCAAGGCTTTTCTCTGGAAGAAACCTTGCAATTCTACAACCGATTATCCCTTCGGCTGTTTTTTTCCTTTGTGGCTGACGATAAAGACCACGCCTTCACAAACGATACCATCCGAGAGTCGGTCATGTGTGGCCTGTCGCCTATATTAAACGCTTCAGTAGAAACATACTTCCTCGCAGGAAAGGACAGGGACTGGCTTGCTCGCAATGGAACCGTCTCTGTACCAACATCTGCGTTCATGTCAATATTGTCCGAGAATACAGCAGTGCTGCTGGAAGTTGATCCATCGGTGAAAATATCTCCATCATCCATATCAACCACCTTTCCTCTGGCGCCCCTGTCGCTCACGAACTCGTCAGTTTACTTGAACTCCAGTACTATTTCTCCGCAGCTAATGATGTCATATAATGTTATTAATTCTATGCTCCCACAGGCATTTTGGTCTTGGGCAGTTGGGCAGCCGAGTATCCCCGTTGACAGCAATGGTAATATTGTGGACGATGACAGTGGTGAAACCAGTGGCAGTAGTAATGACGATGATAACAACGATATCAGCGGCAATTCCACTGATGTGAACGATCCAAAGTTCAGTTCGGGCCAGGTGGCATATTCATGTGGCGCACTAACCGCTCAAGGAATCATGATAAGCAACTGCTACCAATCGTATCCGTACGCATGCCAAAATGTGAGTGATCCAAATGATTGGTTTGTAAACATGGACGACAGTAGGAGCTACTTCCTGTCGTCCTTGGATGATGACTGTCCATTTGGTTACAAATTCTCAATTCCAAAGCAACCATTTGAGATGCTTAGTCTCTTGAATTACATGAAGGAGTCAAAAGCGAAGCCCGCAACGCCAACTTCGTCAAATAGCGCTCACAAAGACAATTTTCCCGTATGGGTAGACTTGAACGACATTACAGTACCACAGTGTTACGTAACAGGGGGACCATATGCGTCATGTCCATACCAAAAAACAGTTACATACCTGACACTTGTACGGATGATTGCCCCGAGCGCTGTAGTAGCGGTAGTTTTGTTGGTGTTGGTATTCATGGAACGGTTCTTGAGGGAGAATTCCATTTCTCTGAATAGAAAAAGATACTGGAAGAAAGTTATTGGGCAGTATACAAACGAGCACGCATACGAAGGTGTCCCGTCTTAGAACAATAATTGCATAGTTTGCCTCAAGGCATAAACTGAATTACATTGTAGAACAAGGCACTGCTATCTTTCGGTTGAGCAGTCTCAATTCTCTGCACTCTGGTGCGCAACCTCCTAAAACAACATCAACCTACAAGTGTATAGTGCAAACGATATGCTATCACTGACAACCCGAAAGAAACATTTTGCCAGCAAGTAAAAATAAATTAAGTTACAGATATGCGAGCCCAGTTAACTGATAGAATCTAGAAATGAAACGGCTTTGGGCACCCTCCGGTTAATGTAGGCAACGAAAGCAGTAGTTAAGGTACCAAAAAGATGGCTCTGAACACATGCACTATTGCGGTGACCCCACATATGTAAGTTTTAGATGTGCCGGAATCATCAGGCTCATCGGGAATCCAATATTTCAAAGATCATTAACTATACATGCCTGATTCTACAGTAATATTGTTACTCTGGGCCTTCATGCGATTAAAATGGCAGACTACCGGTTAAGTATACTGTATAGCGTGGCCAGAGCACCTCCTTCAGATATCAAATCATCCAAGTGTACTTAGGCAACGCTCATAGTCGCTTGGTGCATTTTTCTGCCAACTATAAACTAGACCAGTAACCCAAATCAGGACTTGTCTGGACTTGCCGAACATTCTGTTCTATGCATTTACAAGCGTCACATTGGGTATATCGTGCCAACCTCAACACACTCTTACGCATGTAGTGGCCCAGCATGCAGTGGCCCAGCTGATATCATTTGTGCTGCGAAAAATGTATGGATAATAAAGCTTCTCGAAGAAAGCGCGTAGAGACGAAAACGTGCCTGCGAGGTCCGTGCATGCAGCTGCATTGGTGTGGAATGCAAATCGTGAGGCTATCGCTTTAATCTGCTTACTTGTAATAAGTTGGTTGGTAACTCCTTTTTCTTGAGAATCAGATTCCATGTTTCCATGTTTCATGATAGCTTGTATATCTCTTACCTATGTTATTAACTTCTAATGGTCGTCTATAAGCTGCCCCCGCATCTCAGGACCTTCGCATCACTTTAGCTCTTGTTTGATCAGCTTTTCTTCTTGGGAATAAACTTTGAAGACTGTAGGCAACAGAAAATTCGTAAATCTATTTTCTACCACTCTTTGATATACCTCGATTATGAATATACGAAGGCCATATTGTCTCCCACTCACAAGCTAAATGCAAAAGCTAAATAATTTATACAAAATAAATTCAAGCATACGTCTCTACAAGAACGACTCAGCCGCGCCCCTTTGTATAATCATTTTCTGCTTAAAGTGAGGTGTTAAAAATGATTGTTCACCCATGCTTCAAAGCCAGCGAATCCCCTAGAGCTATTGTCATTTGTCTTAGAGATCCGGCTGGATACTTTCCGCCGCTTCAACTCGAGTACCCTCGGCGCTTACATGCGAGAGGGCGAGACGCTTTTCGTCGCTCATCGTAGTACAAATAATAACACACTATTGTATCTTAACTTTAAATTTGTATTACACTTTTATTTTTTTAGCGACATCACAAATCATCATATTCGCTACTTACCTAAACCACTGACCGGTACGAACGATAACCTTTTCTCGGTATCGAGATTTGTTAAGGTTACACATTCAAGAATATACCACCTGGCTATTTTACTTTTGTGTGTGTGTGTGTGTACTCAACTGCACCCACACTTAACAATACTTTAACAACGCCTATTTTGCTGCTGTTCTTCTCTTCCACTTGATCACCACCAGATTGTAAATACCACGACTGCATGATAACGTATCCCTGTTGGTACGATCGCGCTTGTATCCGCATAAGAGCGACAACATTCCGCTCTCAATTGACTCGAAAAGGATGTAGCCGTCCCATTATCTATCGTCCCAATGCACCTCAATTTTGCAGCCCATCAGTCACTGCTTGCATGTCTTAAACTGAAGCCTCATCAGTTGTCCTTTTCACAACCACTTTGCCCTCTTTTGCACTTATGGTTGAGTAAAAGCTTCTTCGTTGTAGCGTTGTAAGGTATCTAGACCACTATTTTCTAGCCCCTTGATCCATGTGCACTTTCTCCTTGTTCCCACAGATATGCATGAGACTAATGCACTAAACTCTACATATGCATGAAAATCTTCGAAACCTTAATTAGGTACTGGCGGCTTCATTCGATTTTTCTCATTGGCGGCGAAACTTTATTACACGTCTCGCTAACGAAGAAGCGGTAGGAAGTTTCCAAATTGAGTCCATAGTCACAGTTTTCCTGAGACACAGCTCAATCATTCGCTATCGTTGCACAATTAAGGTTTCCACCAGAGTTGTGATGTCGTCGTGTCTTCAGTCTTCTTAAAAGGAAACGACTCTGCACCAGTTTTCTGATTTTAAAGTTATATTTCTTGTTTCTCCTTCAACTCTGCTTTCTCTCTTCTTTTGAACAAACGTCTGCTTTATCACGACGTAGAAACACAAAGACATTGAAACAAAAGAACATATTAATATGCCAGCACCAATTACCTTTAGCTCATTCGGCAAACCAGGAGCTTGGATTATTTCAGCTAGCTTGCGTTCGGTGCAAATCTTTTTTGGGATCTTAGCCTTGGGATTATCTGCTGGCGCAGTGACTTTTGCTGGTTACACGTCGTCTGGGGCATGTGTCGGACTTGTTGCTAGTATTGTTGGCTTGTTTTACACTATCCCCACATTATTCTACTTCCGGCACTATTCCTCCTTAGCAGTAACCATTGTGGAAAGCATATTGGTCATTCTTTATCTAATTGCCTTTGCCCTTTTGAGTGTTAACTGGGGAGCAGGTAGTTGCACGTACGCTTACGATAATTATGATATATTTGGAGACTATTATGGAAGGAGTGGAACGTCGTCGACGTGTGGAGCAGGAAAGGCTGACATTGCCTTTACCGTCTTGAACTTCTTGTTATATGTAACGACGCTCGTTTTACATGTTGTTTATACTCTTGTCCCGTACTCCAAAATTGATGGTTTACCAACACGTTCAGGTACTCTAGCCTTCGGCAGCATCTTTCCTATAACTGAGCCATTAGTTCAAGAAGGAACTTCTGACATTGAGCAACAGCAGGAAAAGGCTCCGATAACAGTTGAAAATGATCCCGTCTCTGTCTCAGCTGCTCCATATGCTGAGACAGATCCAGTAGTAGTGAGTGATGGCAACACAGCCATTACTGAAAGCCACGAAAAGACACAGGAGATAACAGCTCAATCGAATAATTAGCCGATTGTTAGTCTTTCTCGCTCGTTCCTTATATTGTGTTGGTTTACTTCCCTTACCATCCTTACATTATTTCTGATTCTCCTTCGACGAACGAAGCTTTAATACGTTGAGACATACTCCTAAGAGGAACCGACTTACTCTGGAACTACAGAGGTGTATTTCACTAGGTGTATATATATTCTAATACATAATATGACCTATTACTCTCACTTTGGCTGCAAATTTGATTTACCTGCATACCAAGCCACGAGGTTTTGTGTCACTTTTGCTTGCTCGTTTTGTTCCCCAGCGGCAAATTCTAAACCATGGCTAATTTACGCCTCCACATTCGCCTGCCTCTTTATTCGTGTTGCCCAAGAATTACCAATACCTTCTTGAATTGTCCAGCAATAAAATGAACGACCAACAGTGGAAGAACATCTCTGCTCAATTAAAACGCCGTGCGCAGCAAGCAGGTAACTCTGGTGGAAGAGGAAGTGGGCCAAAATCCCCATTTGCCATCTTCACAGGAATCGGAGGCTTATTGGCCTTGGGAGGTATAACTCTCGTGGCCCAAAATGCTCTTTTCAATGTCGATGGTGGTCAAAGAGCTATTGTGTACTCTAGATTGAACGGAGTTCAGCCCAATATTTACAATGAAGGTACGCACTTTATTATTCCATGGTTCCAGCGCCCAATCGTATATGATGTCAGAGCCAAACCAAGAAACGTTGCTTCCTTGACCGGAACAAAGGATCTTCAGATGGTCAATATTACCTGCAGAGTTTTGTTCAAGCCAAGCATTAATCAATTGCCCACCATCTTTCGAACCTTAGGTGTTGACTACGACGAGAAGGTTCTTCCTTCAATTGTTAACGAAGTATTGAAGTCTGTTATCGCTCAATTCAATGCATCGCAGTTGATTACCCTGAGAGAGAAGGTTTCTCGGTTGGTGAGAGAGAACTTGGTGCGCAGAGCGTCCAAGTTCAACATCGAATTAGATGACGTTTCCTTGACTTATATGACTTTCTCGCCTGAGTTCAGCAATGCGGTTGAGGCGAAGCAAATTGCTCAGCAAGATGCCCAGAGAGCTGCATTTGTTGTTAGTAAGGCAATCCAGGAGAAGCAGCAGTTAGTGGTCAAGGCTTCTGGTGAGGCCAAGTCTGCTGAATTGATCGGTGAGGCAATCAAAAAGTCCAAGGATTATGTGGAATTAAAAAGATTGGACACTGCCAGGGAAATTGCTGCAATTTTGGCCAATTCTCCAAACAGAATTTTGTTGGACAATGATACCTTGTTGTTAAACACAGTTGTTGATGGCAGGAAGTAAGGTACACAACTCAGTCAATTATTGTAAATAGTGCGCATAAGTGAATAAAAAATGGACGAGTAATGAGAATTATCCGTTGTACCAGCAACAGCCCCTAGATTGTACTTCTATAAAGTGTCGCCTTACAGTGTTCTGTGCGCTACATTTGCTCTTCGAGTATAGATATGCATCTTGAATTGATCAAGCTAGTCTTTCTTCTTTCCAAATAACTTGAAGTGCAGTTCCTTCTTTTCCGACTTCTTCAGTTCTGAGTTTGTAAACTGCCTCATTTGCTGACTTGAAACAGCTTGTGGTGGAGGTCCTTGGTGTTTGCTGGAGTAGAGTGAAAGTCTCTTTTTGTGCACTTTAGCTGGCTCGTCAACCATATCCCTAGTAACTTCGGATGCTACAAGAGGCTCTCCCGGGTTGGTGTGCTGTACCAAGTGAAATCCAGGTACCTGTTGGATCTGGGGACCATCATGTCTTCCTGAGGCAGGACTGAAATTTCTCACAGGTGGAGTCATCTGCAGCTGTGGAGGTGTTTGGTTGGCTTGAGGTGCAGGAGTTGATGGAGTTCCAACGCGATTGTGATTTGGGGCTCCCAGAGATGTCAGAAGAGGCGGCAGCGATCCTGGAAGAAGGTTAGTGTTTATGTGAGTCTCCAGATCAGCTGCCTTATGTTGGCCTATTTCAGGGCCTCCAGTTTTAGAATTGAAGTCTTGAAAACTTTCATGGTGGCTCAGAACACGCAGTTGTTGCAAATCTGCTGGGTATTGAATCTCTTCGTTTTCAACTGCTGGTGACCTATCCACTGGAGACACTGAGTCGTTTCTGTATGGTACCACAGAGGAAATTACTTTGGCAACATCGGCTTTATTGTTAACTGGTGAATCCTTCTTTGAATAGAGAAACTCCTCTTCAGTCAAGAGTACTACTGCTCCAGCTGGGAAGACACCGAGAGTGGCGTATCTCTCGTTCTTTTTGTACCCCTTGTACCAGTCGTTCGAGAGCTTTTCAGTAATAACAAGCTTCTCGCCACGAGTCAAACCTATATCTTCTGCTCTTTCGGGGGTGTAATCATAATATGCCTGGCAAAAGCCGATAGGTGGAGGTAACGACTGGGGAGCAGAGTTGATGCGTGTCGGTGCACTGTATTGCGGCAGATGCTGCAATTGCTGTACTTGCAGTCGTTGTTGTTGCTTTTGATAATGTTGTTGCTGTTGAGCAAGTAATTGCCGTTGGTCTAGCTGTTGTTGCTGCCGGGGCAGAGGCTGAGACGTTTGCAGTTGGCCGCGTGCAAGTTGCTTCTGCTGTGAATGTTGTAAGAGTTGCAGTTGTTGCTGCTGTGGAAGTAGAATTGCATCACCACCAGCAATTCCTCCAACGCTTGCGGATTCTAGAAGCTTTTTTTCTGGGCTTGGTCCAGGACTCTTCTCGGTATTTGACACCGTCGAGTTCGACTGCGGTCCAGTGGGTACTATTGGCACGGTCTTCTTTTCAGATTCACTCTTGAAGATGAACTCAGATGGTTGGTCAGTGACCTCATAAACTCCTGAAGACTCATCAATAAGCTTCTTGGAAGTGGTGTCCACCTGTTTCAGTGAGGTCGTTTCAAGTTTCTCGATGCCCCATGGCGTCATTCCAGAGGTATAGTCAGGCGGGATCACCAGAAGAATTCTGCCCAAGAGATCATTGGTAATTGCTTCTGATTCTGCAACAAATTTGAGTTCCGCCCTAACCACTGCCAACGAGCGATTTACTAGCGCTGTACTCATTATTCTTTCGTTATTTCAGATCGATACGGCTTTGCGAGATCTATGCGATGGGGAGTGCTAGATCTTGGTCGAAGGACGAGAATAGCTGGAGATAAGTGGTTTATTTGTCTCTCAGCGGTGATATCCTTTCGATATACAGCCAATTGCCTTCACCAAGATTGTATTTCGGCCGTTACGACTGCTTTTACTATCTGGTTTAACCCCCTAAAAGAGATGATAAGATCGCTAATTTTTCTCCATGCTATTTTTATAATTCTGATGCACCTAACGCACGAAATACGAAACCTAAAATAGCACAATATTAAAGTCGAAGCAATGGGAGTGCATACACTCAGGGCAGTTGCAAAGCTGCCATTAAAGAGTGTGTGCTCTTTAGAAGGTGAGTTCGAGCCGTTCCATGATAGAAGTGTGTGAGTCCTCAAACCCATTCAATCAATATGTACTGTGAGCTCCAGTTAACTTTACGCAGCTTGTCTTGCTTTCGCCGGCTTGTCTTGCGTTGGCAAGCTGCGGATGTAAGCTATGGATGTTCGAAGTGCATGGATCACTGCTCTGAAATCTCCATGCGATGATTACAACATCAATTTGGACATATTTATTCGCAATATACCATGAATTCACCACCTGGGTTGATTTCTGCCCTATATAATTCATTCTGCTAAAAGATGGAGTTAACAAGGTCCGAACCAATTGTGGCACCGGCACCAAAGATTGCAGCATTCCCTAATTTGCCTCCAAACTTCTTAAAATTGCTGTGCTTATGTGGCTGTTCAGGAGCTGGAGCTACTTGCTGTGGCGGTGGAGGCTGCTGATAGTAGTTTGTGGATGGTGGTGGAAATTGACTGTACGATTGTTGCGCCTGCATTGGGGGCGGGCCCTGGTTGTAAAACTGTTGTTGTTGGTACAGGTCGTACTGTGGTGGGCCCTGTTGGTACTGGGGCTGCTGCTCTGCATTGTATTGTGCCTTTTCACCCTCACTTCTGTGTGACAGTGGAGCAGGAACCGCGGCACGAGTTGGATTATTGAATTCCTGTTCCGAAATCACATTCACATAGTTTGATGGGAACACACCCATCTTGGACGGGCCGCTACTCTTGGTGTACCCCTTCCACCAATCCTCAGAAAGATGTTCCACCACAGCAATCTTTTCGTCCTTCTTGAGATCAATGTCATCGGATTCTGCTGCCGAATAGTCATAGAGAGCCCTACAGTATCCAACAGGCTTCACCGTTCCTGGAATGTGTGAAGGAGGAGGGGACGGTGGCACTCCAGAAGCTGAGGAAATACTCACATTGCTTAATCCGTTGGCCAAAGCATCAGTAGAACCAGAACCAGATGGCTCTGAAGATTGCTTAGAAGCACCGGTGTGGTTGCTGTCTAACTTTTCCACTCCACTGGGCCGGGAATCTTTTGTGTACTTTGTAGGAAGAGCAGTCAAAAACTTATTGTAGAGCTCCTCGGTGATAACCTCCGAGTCGTATAGAAACTCAAGTTCAGTGCGGATAGTGGTCAACGACCTATTGATCAAGGGAATCGACATCGTATAAAAGGGTATGGGCGATTTATGTAACTTGGCTAATCAAATAAAACCAAGAGAAACAAAAAAAGGAGAAAAGAAAAAGAAATCTAATAATTCGATCTTTATTTCGTTTATGTTCCCCTTGCCTTCTTCTTGACAGGGCAGTGCATGCAGTGACCGCAACAGCTCACATTACTGCATGTAAGGGGTTATACTTAAATGTGTGCACTAATGCACAAACACATTACGCTCATGCAGGATATAAATATTTTGCAGCCACTCTTCTTCTAATGTTACATAGTTTGTGCTCACTCTACCTAATAACATCACCTCGATCAACGATTCCCTCAGACATTTCGAGTAGAGGGCTTCCATATGTTCCAAAACCTTGCGTTTCTGGTGAGCTTGTTAAATAATTTAGGTTTGTTGCTGTCCATAACTTGTAGAATCTCACAGTCTCATCGTTAGTGTATACACAGAGTGTTTCCTTTGTTGGAGAAAGCACTGAACCAAGAACACGCAAATTTTCGGAACAGCTAACTTCATATTTTGCCTTCATGTTTGGAAATGAATACCCTGTGAGCAACAATTTGTCATTCGTATCACCGAATCCGAAAGTGGCAACCAATTCTCTTGAAAAATTAGACCATACCACAGAGGTGACCTGGTAGTGTGTGTTAACCTCCTTCAATAATGTACCAGAGTTTGTATGCCAGATCCTGATACACCTGTCCTTTGATCCGCCCCCAGTTGCTAGTAATGATTTTGACCACGGACAATATGAAACAGCTTTTATTGCCGCATTATGAGGCAACGAGTACTTGAGCTTTGGTTCGCTAAAGCTAGAGATGTCCCACACTGAGCAAAAGTTATCGTTTCCCCCAACAGCAATTTCCTTTTCGTCCGCACTAAGTGCAAGACCACATATCTGCAGTCTATGAAATGGCAACGTGGACTTTCTCTTGAATGTGAGAGGATGGGTCAGGTGCTCTGATGTCTTTGCATTTCGCCCAGTTTTGGTAATTACTTTATAGCACCCCACTGCCCCCAAGCTGTCCCCAAGAAAGAATATTGTTCCATTAGAGCACCAGCTTATGACGGATATAGCAGCCCCTTCCCTACCGAATGTAGCAAGGATCTTGTTCTCAGACTGCGAAACTAGCCAGACTCGACCCACATTGGTCCCCACCAATAAATGATCGCCATTAGAAAATGCCACACAGGTAATAATCTCAGATCGGTCTAGATTAACGCGAACTACTCCCTTTACTTTACTCCAAATGTACACCTCTCTATTGAGCCCAACGGCGACACAACTAGTCATGGGAGACCAAGAAACTAAATTACAGTAAAAGTCGTTTCTCAACCCTGGGGCATCCAAGACACGGTAGGGAGTCACTTTTTGGACCAACGCAGCTTTGTGATTACTTGATGTAGCAGAGTGCTTGGTCATTGTTGAATAAACTCCTTCGAGTTCTTGGGAGAAACTCGGGTTCTGTAGTCTTTTTGAATATTTAGCTGTGCTGATAAAATTCAACACTCTTTGCTCAATTCCAAGCAAGTACCTCAATGGGAGTTGCAAGTCGAGAGTTCCTAGAGTCACTTGGGTAGGTATAATATTTTTTGAAGATTCAGTCTCATCTGCAACCGCTGAAGGAGAAAAGAATGATTGAATACTAGGTGTTACAAAAGTTTCAGGGATTGAATCTTGGCCGCAATCAGCAGTGAATACCTCTTGTCGATTTTGAGTAGTTGAGAGTAAAGGAATATACCTAGTTCCATGATCCAAGGGAGTGTGTAACATAGCAAATAATTAGCAAACTATTGATAGCAGTTGGGCGAGAGAATGTTTAGCAAGCTTATCTCAGTAGACAGTCCCATTAACTGGGTTTTGGCCTACCCATTGACATTTGTGTATATATCGTCTTTGTAATACTTTTACTTCTGCACCGAAATGCAGCAGCAGGTTACGATTTGCAGCCAAATGTTCACGTGATCCATGTACAGGTGAAAAATCACAAGCTGGACTTTTCATACAACATGCCCTTTCCACTTGTGTGTGGCACAAATGGGGTTGGGAAATCTATTCTATGCGTTTTTTATAGTATCATGTGTCATCACTTTCAATATTGTGAATGAAAAGGTTACGGAGTCCTTCATTGACGAGATTTTTCACATACGTCAGTGCCAGAAATACTGTGCCTACAATTTCACTGATTGGGACAACAAAATCACTACACCTCCTGGTTTGTACGTGTTTGGTGTCATATATGCGTCCATAGTGAAAGTATTCATCCCAGGACTGACGCTTGTACAGATATGCGGAAGTAATGGTCTCTTGAGGTCGTTGAATTTGGTGGGCGGAACCATCGTCTTACCGATGATTCTTCGTGGCCTCACGGCTGGTAGTCGAACCAATTTCTACGTTGTAAATATCATTTCACTCCCTTTGTTATTTACCTACTATTTTCTTTTTTACACTGACATATGGGCTACAATCCTTATAGTGTTGGCTATCTACTTAGTCCTCCAAACCCCTATATTTGGAAGTCCCAAAGTAAGTGCCTACGCCGCAGGATTTGTGGCATTTGTGAGCTTGTGGTTCAGGCAGACAAACATTCTTTGGATTGTATTTGTCACAGTCTTGTTAGTGGAAAATAGGCGACCAAAGACGGCAACTCATTTGCTTCGTCTGATCTTCAAATTTATTGTGCAAGCATTGGCAGACTGGAGTCTAGTTCTACCCTTTGCCTTGGTTTCAGTTGCCTTTGCTGGATTTGTTGTGTATAATGGAGGAGTTACACTTGGAGACAAGGAAAACCACAGCTTTAATCTACACATTGTACAGGTTTTCTACTGCTTTATGTTCATTACGGTGTTTACAATGCCAGCCTGGATCTCTGTTGACACTCCTCGGAAATATATACGATTCTCCTTTGGATCGTTAACCAGAATTTTGCTCACGGCTGTTTCTCTAATTTCCATCAAGTATGTTATTAGCAACTTCACTGTGGTACACCCTTTCCTTCTTGCTGACAACCGGCACTACACGTTTTACATCTGGAGGAAGGTGTTGAAACACAAGTACAGCTGGGTGCTAATGGTGCCCATTTACCACTTTAGTACATGGAATGTTATCCTGAGTCTAACTCAGTCCAGTAAATCGGTAACAGCAGGCACCCTTCAGTTGAGTCCCATATCTATTATCGCATATATTGGTGTGGTTAGCGTCACCATTATTCCGTCACCATTGTTCGAGCCTAGGTACTATATCTTGCCCTTGACGTTATTCAGAATATTTATGAAGCCACTTCCAAGGTCAGGACTTTCTCAAAGGCTATCGCTCGAGTTTTTGTGGACTATGTTGATAAACTTGATAACAGTAATAGTGTTTGTTAGATACGAGTTCAAGTGGGACACAGAGACTAGCCTACAGAGGATAATCTGGTGATCATAATCATAGTTAAGAAATGTGTATATATGTATGAGGTGAATAGATATGTATAATATTCTCCCAACTACATCGGTACACTGGACATCAAATCATTAGCCTCGGATTTGTTTTCAGATTCTTTCGAGTCCTTAGCGGTTTACTCGATAGAGTCCTTTCCATTCTGCAGCCGCTCTGGTTCTGAATCCAGCAGCGACATTAGTGATTGGGAGCCGTTACTGAGACTGGTACTCGGTAAACCTTTTCTGTTCTCATTGATAGGAGTATTCAACTTATCTATTTGGGTCAAGTTTGAGTTTATAAAGTCGTCGATCGTCTTCGATTTCAGTAAAGAAATTGAGCGTTTCAGCTCTGCCTTCAACGACTGAATTACCGCTTGCACTTCGGCACTATCTGTGGTTTCTAATCCAGATATCCACTTCTCGATGCTTCTCTTCTTCAAGATATCAAAGTACGGCACTTCGATCTTTGTATCCTGTTTATCAATAAAGACAAACTCTCCATCATTTCCAATCATAAGGTTCCCGAAGTTTGTCTCGTCGTAGGTCTTTTTAATGTCCCAGTTTCCCATCTCCAAATCATTAGCGAAAATCAACATAAAGTCTCCAAAGTTCTCAGCAACAACATACTTCGTGTCAAAATCTCTACCAAATAGGATCACCTGACCCCAATTCTCGTTGTTGAGTGGGCACAAATCCACACCGATGCAGTTTCCAACTTCGTCTGTGAATATTGGAATCCATTGTGGATGTGCATAATCAGGGTGTATTCTTCCCGGTGGAATTGATTTTTGTTTAGGGAGAGAAGAGTGACTAGACGCAGCCGCAGCTTTGGCCGTGGAAGCTGCCGATCCTTTACTTGATGAAGCGGTAGGAACAGATGTTATTGATGAGTTGCCCCCAAGTTTCAAGCTGTCTACACTGTTATTTCTGGACGCGTTCAAAATCTCGGAAGAATCGATCAAGCCAGCGGAATGGCTAGTTTTTCTTGCACCACCTCCAACTTGTCCGACGTCTGAATGGTCGTCATTCCCGTGAATGGAATCGAGTTTAGAGAGCTTATCGACGGTAGATGCACGGTCTCTCTGCGCTTCCTCCTCCTTGATTGTTTTGGCCACTTTTCTCCAGTGCTCGGTCAAAATCATAATCTCCTCAAGAGGCAAGAGCTTCAATCCAAAGAGTAACCCTCCCAGTCCATTCTCGTTATATGAGGATTGTCCATCGGTTAATTTAAAGAATTCTGACACGCAGTTGGGCAACGTGATACCTAGGTCCTTTTGAAAATCATTCAAGTCCGCATCAGTGCACGGGCTCTGTAAAGATGAGTATAATTCCGGGGTATTTTTATCTAGCCATTGATGAATGTGTCTCCAGGCCAATCTCACCTCGTGGGTTCCCGCGCTTTGAGACGCCTTCAATGAGGAGCCATCTGCAAGCGCGACATTGTCTGTGTTTGGGTCATCGGAAGAGTCTCCCTCGCGAGAAGTCAACCCTATAGACGACTGGTTGTGGGTTGTAGAATATAATTGTTCTGTTTCCGGGTTGTTGACGCGATTGAATGACTTTCTGGAGTCATACTCGGAGTACTTATCGTCTGTACTGAGCGAGTAGATAAACTCCTGCAACAGCTCCTTCCACGTCATTCTCGAGACTACTTTTCAAAGGGAAGTTCAAGAAGAGTAATCTGGCTAGAAATTCAACCTAAATGAACTCTGGGGAACAGAAAGGATGAACTAAATTCAAAACAAGCGAACTAAAAAACTGATAAACTTTCTTACGGGTAATCTGGAGAAAGTTTGACGCGGTTTTTTATTTTTTTTTTGTTCTTTTACGGTTTTTAGCGAGCTACAGAATTTATCTATTTTGGCATAATGGGTGCAAAATAAACACGACAAATTTACGAGCCTTGTAGCAACCAGAAAATATCAAAACAGTTGGGATAGAGGTAACGGGGTAGATATATCACAGCATACGAAGGTAATAGGTATAAAAATATACAACTGGACAATTTCAGTCAGTAAGATGAAAATTCATACTTAAGGACGTACTTCGCTAATATAAAGGAAATTAGTGAAGCTTAAGCCCTTAACTTCCGCGCATACAGGAGAGAAAGATATCTCCCGGGCATGAAGTGCAAGCTCTATTGAAAGAGAGCAAACACGATAAACCGGGATTGTTTATATGGGAAACCAAACAAAAACAAAAAATCCTTAAAAAACAAACAAACTGGGCGACTAGACCTTTGAACATGGATGTGAATCCAGGGAGGCCAAGTCAGTATATTGGTCGCTAAGCAATCTCTGCTCCAGTGTCTCCCTACTCAAAACGAGTAGAGAGACTCCAGAGTGGTACAGAAGTACCGGCGAAACCACCAGCTCAGGGTTTTGATTTTTTAGGTATGATCCGTTGGTAATCAAATTGATGAAGAGAAAAAAATTTATAACCGCCAGGATAATTTTTCTTACAAGATGGATTAATATATGAGCAAATGGTGTCCGGGTAACGGATTTAGGTATGGCAGACAAAGACAGCCCAAGTGCAAGCAGTCCAAGCTAGACAAGCGGGGAGCACACGCTGGGTTCAGTCTACACTTGATTGATACGGATTTTTTTCATTTATTCTTTATGTTTAAGAATTATTATTAATACTCCCCAACAGCAATATAGAAACAATAAAAGTTGTGCAAATAACTAGGTAAATTACCAGTTAGAAGCAGCAGCCTCTTCAGCAGCAGGAGCAGCAGATTCAGCCCAGTCAACTTCCTCAGTCTCACCGGTCCATTCGGTCTCAGCCTCAGCCTCGGCAACTGGGGCGTCTTCGGTGGTCTTGGTCTCCTCAGCAGCGTTTTGCTCAATCTCTTCTGGGTCTCTGTAGAAGTATAAATCTGGCATGACGGACCATTCGGAGGTTCTGTCAGCAATAACACCTCTCAATCTCAAGACTTCTCTGGCAAGTAACCACCAGATCAAACCGATGGAGTGCTTACCCTTGTTGTTACATGGGATAGCAACATCAACGTATTCAGATGGGGAGTCCATGTCAGTCAAAGCAATAACTGGAATGTTGACGTAAGAAGACTCCTTGATAGCCTGAGCATCGGTTCTTGGGTCGGTAACAATAACCAATCTTGGCTCCTTGAAAGAACGGGTGATGTAGTTAGTGAAGTTACCTGGGGTGAATCTACCGGCAATTGGGGTGGCACCGGTGTGGGCAGCGAACTTCAAGACAGCTCTTTGGCCGAAAGTTCTCGAGGAACAGACAGCAACATCGTTGGCGTTAGGAACGGCAGCGATGATTCTGGCAGCCAAGACAATCTTTTCCCAAGTCTTACCGATGTTGATGACGTTGACACCGTCTGGTCTAGTCTTGTAGACGTATGGCTTGTTGTGGACCTGAAGTGATGTTAGTATAATGATCAAGAGACGAGAGTTTTAACTTTGAAAGAAAGACAATGACAAGGGGACGAGGAAGTAATAGAATGTTCATCGTGGTTGGTGTTGAAAACTGGATGCTGTCTTTCCAGTGGTGCTTTTTTAAACATGTCTACATAGGGAGGGTAATGATCACCTCGAAGATGGATCACCACGGTTCCAGTTGTCGTCGATTTGAACCATTCACCATCTCTCTTTGCCTCAGAAGTACTAGGTGGTACGATTCCTGCCCCCCCTCTTCCCTCGTCTTGGATTCATCTGTCTGTCTTGGTCTTTCACTGTTATGTATCTTCAAATACATACTTGAACGTTCTTGGAACCCAAGTGGACGTTGGCGGCCAACAACAACTTGGCGTCTTCTGGAGTTAAGTCGAATGAAGCTGGTAAAGACATCGTGGATACGTAGCTCTATATGGAATTAAGGAGAAACTTCTGTTGAACTAGCTTTTTCACAAATTTTTTTTTGAACTAGTTTTGAAAAATTTTATTGAAATTTCGCTACACTGTGAGGATCTCGCGCGCTGGGGTGTAGCGCTGCAAAAAAAAAAAATGGGTGGTGTGTATATAGTCTCCAATCAGGAGTGGTGCGGTTACACAAAGGGACCTTTTCTATGGACTGCGTGTTGCAGCGCTACTGAACATAAAAAAATGAGGAGCCGGTCACAAACGTGATAAACAAGGTCTCGTGCCCTAATTTATCCCATCTGAGATGTGTAGCACTCTAGGGGTGCAAACACTCAGTATGCATCCACTACACATATGGGAGCATTGCAAAGTAAAGAGAGTGCAGTGGGTGGGGTTACGATGGCTACAGCATGTGTTGAGCATGTTGTCCTTTGTAGATGAGCTAGGTGGATATTCCATCGCTGAACAGTTGATTGTCTTCCTTGATCCAAGAGTGCGCACGGCAGATCCAGCCTCATCTACCATCTCAATCGTCAGGATCAAGGAAATTGAGGGATTTTTTTTCACCCGTAGTATGTTACAATGTTTTAGAATATTCTTACAGAGCTAGAGCTAAGCTGTTTTACATGCAAACATCCCTTGGTGAGGCTGAAAGGACATCAAAAGAAGACAAAAACTAGAAACAAAACAAAGTAGTGTGGCTTGACCACCGGCTCGCCGGAATTATTAGAAGCAGTTAGCAATGTGTTATCTCGCATATATTTCTCTTATATACCGGTCTCCTGATGCACGCTACCTGTACCTGCCAACAACCCAGCAGACGGGAGAAGGGGAAAAAAGATGTCGGAGTTTGGGCTAACCCACTAGCGTAGCAATCTACAAGAGACTTACCAAACCAAGGGTACAAGAAACAACAAAAGATCTGTACGTGAGTTCGGCAATTTGTGTCGCCGTCTACATTCACAAAGCTAGCACCCCCATCTGCTATTGATAAACCATCTCCTTTTCCTTGTATTGTCTCGTATCTATTCTTCTGCATACTCCCATCGTAGGTTTCGGTCTCTGCCTTATGCATAGGGAATCTTGCGGGATCCTGGAATGACACCTTGGTTGTTTTGTACGGCTCCAAGCCGCAGCGGCGCCACCTCCCACCACAGAAAAAAATATTCTTCGCTCACACTGAAATTATTTGTCAGTAAATTTAGCGCCCTTAAGTGGCAAAATTGCTGCGTGATAGCGCACTCCCATAAAATCAAAGCACAAGCCTTGCCCCTTGCCCACTTAAACAAAAAAAAATCAACACACTCTCTCTTCAAGGACCTCTGTTTCTTTGACTTTCAGTCTTACCCTCGTTCCCGCTCGTCTTTTTCCTTTTGGTTAGCTGTGCTTGACGTTTTTACTGTGGTTTAACCATTTCGCTCAACGGGAAAACAAACTTACTCTTTTTGAAAGATGCCATTGGGTGAAGCCACCCCACTTGTGAGTACCCTGTCAGGGTCCCGCGACCCCAGAGACCCCGATGAGATATTAGAAGATGGCGCCATCGCAGCTTATGTCACCTATATGGATGATGAGGACACAGACGAGGACTCGGAGGAAGACGACGATGAAATACTCTGGATCCGTGAACAAAGAGAGCATAACAAGTCCTTACCCTGGATCAAAAGACCCTCGGTTTGGATGATTGGAATGGTGACCTTTCTCACTGCAATGGCGACAGCGTCTGCTGAGCCATCGAGAACAGCTATCCTGTTCAAGTTGGCGTGCAACTCTTTGTTGCAGTACTCGAGTAAGGCAGGAGTTTGTGACCCAACTGAAACTCAAATTTTGATTTCAGACTTAACGTTGGCTGTACAAATCCTCAGTGGGATCATCACAATGATAGCATCAGGAAAAATTGGGCAGCTTTCCGACCAATACGGTCGTCGAATTTTTATAGCTGCTGTTATTGGTTTTCTCCTCCTTGGTAGAGCCATGCAGTTTGTGGTGCTTCAATACTCGATCACACTCCCCTTTTACACCTTGTTATCCGCTGACGTCTTATCAGCTGTGGGTGGTGGAGTTGTCACATTGGTTGCGTTGACCAACAGTTATATCTCTGATGTTGTGGAGTCTCATGAAAGAATTTACTCTCTCGGATTAAGTATTGCCAGCTTGTACATTGGGTTGTCAATTGGACCTATGGTTGGAAATTTGCTTTTAGGTTTATCCAAGAAATTTGGCGACAGTGCTCCCTCGGAAGCAGACATGAAAGCTGCTGTTCAAAGCGCTGGTGAGATCGTCAAGAGAGCTTCAAGCGCTTTGAAACCAGTCCCAAGTTCGGACTTCATCACATTGAAATTCGAAATCGGCTTGCTCGCTGTGGTTTTCGTGTACTGTCTCTTTATCCTCCCAGAATCTAGAGCCGAGAAGGCAAGATCTAGAAGTTTGAGCAGAGCCCTGACTGGCGACTTGTCTCAGATCAGCAGAAGAGACTCCATTGCCTCTGGCACCACTGCGGTTCCATCCGATGATTCAATTGAATCTGACATTGTTAGCAGAACAAACTGCAAAGAGACGATGGTGTCAAAGATCACCAGCCTCTTCAACTTCTTGAAACCATTGAGATTGTTGACCTTGCCGGCAGACGCTGTTAGTCCAAACAGAAGGTACAGGATTTCTCAGGATAGGATCACGATCTTCTTTTTGGTTGTAATTGACTGTATTCATATGTCGTTTGGCACTGCCATGGGCCCAATCTACATCTTGTACGGTATTTACAGATTCCAATGGGACTCGACTGATCTCGGGCATTTCCTTTCTGCGTTGTGTTCTTCCAGGGCCACGATTTTGATTGTCATATCTCCAATGATCTCCCACACCCTTTTCCACAAGAAGATGCAATTCAAAATCTTCAAGAGACAGTTTGATATGGTTGATTACTCCATGGCATATTTAGGGTTGGCTACCGAATTTATCGGGTTCACATTGTTATACTTTGTAAATACTTCCATGGGAGTGTTCATCGTGTTAGTGTTGTCCAGTGTTGGAAGTATTGCGAGTCCGTCGCTTAATTCTGCCATCATCAAGCATTTTCCTGAGTCTAAAATTGGTGAATATTTTGGGGCCACTTCCATTTTGAAGAATGCGGGCTCGTTGATCAGTCCTGTGATCTTTATGACCATTTACAAGTTATCATTGAGCAAATGGCACCACCCTCAGGTCTTGTTTGCCATTATGGCTTTTGTTCTGTTCGTGCTTCTCGTTTTATTGTACATGTTGAAAAAAGTCATTCACTTGAGTGCTGACACCAAAGAGGATGTGTTGTTAAGAAGTGGCTCTCTCAGCGCCTCCAGAAGACCTAGCATAAGCTCTCAGTATAGCGCTGACTCCGGAAGAGACTCTATGGACGTATCATCATTAGAGTCTGACGCCGCTTTCGCCTCACCTGTTCCTGGTAACAGTAGAGGTTTGACCAGGGAAGTTCAAAGAAGCAACAGCTTCTGCAGCCGCGTTTAGAGACTTACGCTGTTCCCTTTTTACACTATAGACAATAAGTGAGCTAAAGATGTGTCTATCACAACGCAGGTCCTTATCTATACCATATGCTCTTCAATTCTTCATCGCCTGTTCACTTATACAAAGATATCTGTTCAAGCAAACTACTTAGCTATAGTTTTTTTTTAATTAGCAGTGTTAGCACTATATTAGTACATCTGACCTTAAGGACTCTCTTTTTTTTTTTTTTTTTTGCTCTTTTTTAGCATGACTCATCAACTATCTACCTCCGCCTTGCAACTCTTGCCACCCAGGGGTCAGAGTGTAAAGATAAAGGTATTTTATTGTGTGAGCATTTAGTGTTAGTCCTAGTCGACTAACGTTAATTTTGTCAACAACCATTTTTGCTCAGTTCATACTTTTTGCGGCAAAATATACTATAGTGGTGGACGGAATTTACTCTCTCCGCTCTTCAGCTCTTATCTTCTTCTCTCCACACAATTGCAGAAGTTGCAAAAGTCACTTCATCTATCTACTTCGCAACGAATTCTTTCATATCATTGGTTAGAATCCGGAAACCGGAAGATCCTTACGTCCCCTCTTGACATCGATGTTGCAGCTTCCTGTACGATTTTGCTGCTAAACAAAACATTTTTGATTTTTGCTGCCGCACAATGTGCAATGTATTTTTTCAAGTGTCAAAGCGACACAGTAGGCGCCTCCGCATTTGTATTCTCACCCGTTCTTCTGGATCTGGCTACTCATGTACAATCTCTTGGTTGAGTACGCCGTAGGTTTCAAGTCAACAGTTTCTTTCCGGATAATTGAAACTTTTGCATACTCGATAGTCTTCGTTTATTGCGCAGTGTGGTTTGTTGGAGAGTTTGTAGTGTCAAAATATCCATTGACAGATATCCCAGATAAAGTCGAGGGCGCAGAAGAAATCGCAACCCTGCCTACTTACCCTACCCGTAATCAAGACTCAGGAACCGGTTTGAGGCCCATAAGCTCGAGCGCCAGCATCAAGTCTCAATTGTACTTGAACTCACAAAGCTACAGTTACAACCAGCTAGATAACCTTCACAAGTTGGCGTTAGCCCACAGCAGTAATCGAGCCCTATCCCCCATAGGAAAAACAAACATAACAGTCACGTCACCAGAAGAAGAGGATACTATCTCGTTCATAGGCGTTCACGAAGACAGCATTTACGAAGAGGAGTACTTGAGTGACGAGAACGAGGCAGCCGACGTATTTTTGGACCATACAACTTTTTATAAGAGTCTCAATAATAGTTCCCAGTATCTACGCCGCGACTCGTTCACCCAATGACAGATTCACACGCTAATCAGATTTACTTCCCCAATGATATCATCAAACCCTTGAGGAGAACGCTTCACAAAGAACCACTCCGTTGTGTATACTTGTTGGGGTTCAAATTCGAGCATGCTCATGTGATCATTCAGTGGCAGGAGAAGGAGCCTGTTGTCTCATCTGTGAATGGATTTGGCGTCATTGGTACCGTTGCAGCTTCTGAGGAGGTAGTGATGAACCAAAAAAACCGGACAACCAGAGCAGCTATAGGAGAGCTCCGGTTAATCTTTGATGATTCGTTTAAGTATCCCACAACTCCCAGCAAACAGAAGTATACATTTATTCTCTTCCACCCACCAAACTTTAGGAATTTAGAGTACCTTTCCATAAATCCGATCTTTCTTCAATCTACGGGGAGAAACGAGATGGATGAGGGAGACATTCTCAACGACAGCTACGTCACATCTAAGTTTGAAAAATTAGCATTACCATCGATCCCAGTACATTCACATCCATTCGATGACAAAATCCTTGACAAAATCAATCTGTGCTACCACGTACGATCATTACATGAGAAGGCTAACCGAGCGAACACGATGCCTCTGAAAATGGCGCCAACCTCCACATCTCCCGGGCAGATGACTCCATCCAGTTATGCAAAGCTCATGAGACGAACTGCCCAGCCGATGATTCTCCTCATAAAGTGCGTTCAATACGTCTCCATAGTGATGCTAAACGTTCTTACTACCAAACATTTCGAACGAAAGGGAAAGGGCTATATTATCACCCAGTTCTCAGCTGTACTTAGGCAATTGGAACTTCGCCTTAAACAAATTAATTATTTCCCAATTCAAATCCTCTGCTACTACGACAGAACTGTTTTATACGAGGATGAGAACGATAACACCAATAAAATCCAAAATCAAAATGAGTTCTCGAGAGCACTTAACTTGCCTATTTTCAATTCGAGTTTAAACATCAACAACTCAAATTATATCAATTTTTATAATTCCTTGTGGCTTATAGTGAACGATGTATTGATCGGTTTAGCTGTTCAGAAGTATATTCTTTCAAACTACCGAGCCATTGCCCTGTTCATTAACGAAGTGGCAATCAACACGACTCTCTTTGATTCGTTGAATGATTTGATTAGCTGGGTCTCTTATAGACATCCAGCAGGATTCAAATTGAACAATGAATTAGGTCTGTTTATAGGCGACTTGTTTTTGTGGACGCTACGGTTTTGGAGGTTGCTTTGCCTTGATCTATTCACGTTATGTGAACATGAAAGTGTGGATGGTGGGTGGTACATCGGTGGAGGAGGGGTTGGCGATCTATTGGAAGAATTTGGTGGAATAAGGTTTCAAGGAGTGAGAATTTTCAATGCCCCGGGACCCATCACCACACCACTTTTCAGACTCATTGTATGTGTTGTGTGCTCGCTTGGGTTTCTGTTTTTCATCGCATTTCTCATTGACTACTTGCAAATCATTAGCTTCCACATTTATTGCTTTTACTACACGTCAGCCAAAATTTACAAGAGGCAAGTGGATACGTTGAAATCGTTATTCCAATTGTTCTGTGGTAAAAAATATAACATTCTCAGGAACAGAATTGATAACTTGGATAACTATTCTTCAACTTCATCTACAAACGGATACGAAGTGGACCAACTTCTTTTGGGAACGCTATTCTTTGTGGTATTGACTTTGCTTCTACCAACCATCTTTGCATTTTACTTGATGTTTTTCCTCACAAGATTGATTTGCCTTGTTTTGATCGACATTGCAGAGACTTTGCTATCAGTGGTTAATTTCTTCCCGATGTTTGTAATCTTGCTCAAATTAAAAAACTCCAAGAGGTTACAAGGTGGGGTCACATTCACATTCCTCGGTACAAACAACGAGGAGAACATTACCTATATGCAATTGTCAAACAAATCTTTGAGCTACAAAGAGATATTCAAAAACTTTGTAAAGCTTTTGAAAAACTCAAAAACATTTACAGTGGGGTCTGTTTTGCCCAAGCTCATAAAGGGAGAGCCCATCAGCTTGATCCAGAAAACGGACCAAAAATTTAGCTATCTCATGCTCCCACGTAACTACGATCAAACCTTGAATGTATGGAAGCATTTTGGGCATAATTGAAATATATATAGTTAATAGAATTCGATGGCTGGAGATGGGTAATCTTCTCCGAACCAAACTCTTGTATATTTTGTTCCGCGAAAGTTGCAGACTGTGTCTAAAATTGATTGTCCATTTTGTATCACTATCAGCCATCATTCACGAACTGCGAAATGCATTTGTTCTTATTACATATCAAATTCGACTCACTTTTGCCCAGTAGTAGCTTACAATTATATAATGTCTTGGGAGCAGGTTTCCCTCCGGGTGAAGAACCAACTTCTAAGGTCACACACTACTAGCCGCAGTGGGCTTGTGTCAATCCTCCTGCATTACACCACTAAAAGTGATCATGGAGATTTGCCGCTGCAGCTAGGATCTACCGAGACATCAGCTTCTATCCCCACCGAAAATGTGGTATTGGCCGATGCATTGAATTTACTCTCTCCTAAACCAAAGTCAAGGGAGGACCACCGAGCCGCCTCTTACAAGCCGTCCTTGCTCACTCACTTGACTGCTGGTCCTTTACACGAGCAAGAGGAGTTTTCGGAATCCAATATAGACAAGATGCTCACCAGCAAACTCCGACCAACTTCAATAAACAGGAACAGGAACTCTGTCAAGGAACATCTTGATCATTTGCTAGCCGGATTGAGTTTTGTCACGGATTCACTTGCGACAACGACACCCTCTTCTACACTGCAAGCAAACCCATTTATCACCAGCGCCGGCACTCCAGTTAGTGGACACGACGAACAAGTAAGCCTGGATCTACTCATGTACACTGAAAAAGACTTGCTGACATATATTAAGGGCTTGAAACAAGAGCGCTCACTCATAAAAGTATTTGAGTTGTTCTACTACAACAACGGGCTCTCATGCAAGATTATGATCGATATCATATTAAACAAACATTTGGTGAATTTGAACAAACTCCCAGTTCAAATCGACAACTTTGTAGAGAAGCAGTATTCTCTTCTTGATGCGGTACACGTGAAGATAATATTGATGAAAAAATACCACGACTTGAAAAAGCCCTTGCTCATCGTTCGAAACTTGAAGGATAATTTCCTGCTACATTACTTGCCGATGATTGAAAATCAAGAGGGAGTCCTCACTCCATTCTATGAACGTATAGTGTGGAAGTTCTACTTTGAGTATCTCCTGAAGGATGAACAATACTACATACAGAAGCTCAACAGGTTAAGCAGTACAATATTGATTTGGGAGTCATCACTTCCTGCAAAATCGCTCGAGCTTATTGATGCCGCTTTAGACTTCCATAAACAGGAATTAAACCCACTTCAAGCTGCTTTCTTCAAGCTATGTACTGCAAAGATCACCAGGCGGTTGATCGAGGACGAGTTACAGCAGCTGAAAAAGATAGGTGGAGAAGCATTTTCGAAAACACTTTCCCGCTTGAAACAGATATCAATCAAGCATAAGATTTATAACTTTAACGGGATTGAGAAAGTAACGTCCAGCGAAGATGCCCTGAAACTACACCAGTCACTTTCGTTTGAAGCGAAGTCTAACCTTTACTTGTTTGTTAACGCCATGGAGTCAATGATACTAGATGAGTTTGTGACAAAACTGGGCGAGGTTGATTCTGACTCGATTCTAGAAATCATGGAGCTCTTTAGAGAGATAAAACATTACAAAGAGCTGGAGCTCATGAAGATAAGAGGAGAAGAGGACGAAATATGGCTCTTGGATGGAACTCCATCAAGAGCTCTCTAGAACTGCATATACCACAAACACTCACCCCCACACATATTTTTTTTTTGAATACAGGTATTCTTCCAAAGTATGACTAGGAGCCTAAACAGGCAGTGTAGATCATGAAGATACTTTCAGACCAGCAAGTTAGCGAGTATTTAGAGAGTTCCCTTACACGAGAAACAATATTAAACAAGTTTCAACCAGCTCTACTCAAATCACTCGATAATTACCACAAACATCCTAATGCGATCCCTCCACGTACTGTGCAGCCGAGTGGCACGAATCCTGATGGATTGACCCACCTATTTATGCCATGTGCTGCCCCCTCTGAAGTTGGTATCAAATTGATTTCTGGCGGGCCGGCAAATAATCAGAAGGGCCTAGGATTTCAAGGTGCAGTCATCATTCTCAATGACGAAACAGGCGAGTTAGAGGGCTTAGTTAACGCAAAGACATTAACTGCGTTCAGAACAGCATTGGCCACAAGCATTGGACTTGTGAAAGCAATAGACCCGAGCAAAATTGATAATGGAAGTACAAGAATTCTTGATTCAATTGCTGTGTTTGGTGTTGGACTCCAAGCATACTGGCACGTCAAGTTGGCTCTCCTTTTGTACGGACAACATATAAAGCTGGTGAAGATCGTTAACCGAAGCCTTGACAGTGCCCAAAAGTTTGCAGCTGGTATATCTAAGGAGTTCCCCAATGTGGAATTTTCAGTGTATCTGTGGCAGGACAATATTGATCCGGAATCAGTTTCCGAGAGTTGTAGCATCATATTTGGCTGCACTCCATCGACAGAGCCAGTGATCAAAGAGTCATACATAAACATGGACCCAAAGTATAAGACATTTATCGGGTTGATTGGCTCTTACAAACCGCACATGATCGAGTTAGACTTGGGGTTCATCATCAAAAACTATAAGGATAACAAGTTCAAGCCCAAGATCATTGTGGATTCCAAAGAACACACTCTCGATGAAGCTGGGGAGCTTATTCAAAGTGGTATAAAAGGCAATCAATTGATTGAGCTCACAGACTTGCGCAATCTCCAAGATACCGACGAGATAACAACAAAAGAGGGTAATATCACAGTCCTGAAGGTTGTTGGTCTTTCTATAATGGACATAAGTATGGGTAAACTTGTTCTCGAAGGGGCTAAGAACGGCACATGGGTATCGGACTTTTAGATATTGGCTGCAAATGACTGCACATAGATTATATACTAATACCGCCAATATCTTTTTCACTTCCCTTGAATATGACATAAGAGTGCGTCATATAGTATAATAAAAGTGTATCGCCTATGTGATAATTAGTTGGAAGCGTAGACTTGCAAATTCATGCTCTATGCACTGAGTTGCGTGCAACAAGTGGCTCCCAAAAGTCGACCAAAGTGGAGCGATTGGCTGCTAAACATAGCTCCTGTGTAGCATTCTTGTCAACTATCATTCTCAACTTGATGTTAAACGTATCCCCTTTGTTTCTCCCCATGTTGATGAGCCTCTGATTACAACTGAGCCCGTGTCTCCAGGTTAAACTATTTAGATTTATTGAGACACGTGCAGGATCTTCAGCTGCGTTATCGATAAAAAATTATGACTTTTATCTGTGGCAAGCACTATTGGATAAACGAGGCGTCCAAACTAAAATCATTCTTTCACCAAATTCAAAACATTTGCAGTCAATTCGAAGATGACGTCGGAAAAAGAGGCACTTCTTGGTGGTGATTCCTCCTCTGTTTACAACCACAAGACTAACCAGTCTAGCAAAAGAAGAAAGTCGTGGCTCATGATTATCTTGGAGCTGCTTAACGTTCTCCTTATCGGGGGATTAATCCTCTATGTCTGTACGAAGGACACCGCCAGTGCGCATCCTCAAGAGCAAAAGTCGTTTCTGACTGCTGGGAAGAAGAACGTTATCTTCATGGTTACTGACGGTATGGGACCAGCTTCCCTTTCGCTCGCCAGGTCCTTTAAGCAGTTCAGAGACGGACTCACCATCGACGATATCTTGGAGGTGGACAAGCATTTGATTGGCTCTTCTAGAACACGGTCTTCATCATCGTTGATCACGGACTCGGCAGCAGGAGCCACTGCCTTTTCGTGTGCCTTAAAGTCATACAATGGGGCCATCGGAGTGGATCCAAGTAAGGCACCTTGTGGTACTGTATTGGAGGCATTGAAGTTGCAAGGATACTACACTGGACTTGTGGTTACCACCAGAATTACAGATGCTACTCCTGCCGCATTCAGCTCGCACGTGGATTACAGATTCCAAGAGGATTTGATTGCCGAGCAACAATTAGGCGACTCTCCTTTAGGCAGGGTTGTGGACTTGATTATTGGAGGTGGGAGATGCCATTTCTACCCTGGATCAACTGGTGGAGGATGCCGTAATGACAATAGAGATTTGATTGTTGAAGCGAAGCACCAGGGATGGAATTATGTTGGCAACAGGGCCGAATTTGATCAGTTGGGTAGCGGACATAACGTGAGTTTCCCACTTTTGGCACTCTTGGCAGACACTGATATTCCGTACGATATAGACAGAAAGCCTGAGGAACACCCATCACTTGCAGAACAAACCAGAGTTGCTCTTAATGCGTTGTCCAAGGCAACCGAAAACAGCGATAAGGGTTTCTTCTTGTTGGTTGAAGGCTCCAGAATCGATCACGCGGGCCACCACAACGATCCCGCGGCTCAGGTTCGCGAAGTTTTGGCCTATGATGAGGCTTTCAAAGAAGTTATTTCATTCATCAATGAAACGGATACGGAGACAGTTGTGATTTCTACGTCTGACCATGAAACAGGTGGTCTCGTCACTGCAAGGCAAGTATCTCCAAATTACCCAGATTACTTGTGGTATCCAGAAGTGCTCTTGAACTCCACTCACTCAGGAGAATTCTTAGCAAACAAGGTGTTTAAGTACTTCCATGAGCTCAGCGACGAGGAGAAGAGTGCCTCGGACGACGAGAAGTTTATTGCTAAAGAGATTTTAGAGTCTGACTTAGGAATCACAGACTACACAAACGAAGACGTTAAGAGAATCAAAGACGTTCTCACCAACAAGGAAAGCTTGTTGTATGTTTTGAATGACTTAGTATCGATCAGATCTCAAACAGGCTGGTCCACGCATGGTCACTCTGCTGTTGACGTAAACATTTATGGATACACAAACTCAGAGGCATTGCGTAAAGAGCTTCTCCAGAGTACTCCGTGGACTGGCTTACTTGGAAATCACGAAAACATTGAAATTGGAAAATTCATTGAGAGAGTCACTGGAGCTGATTTGAGTGAAATCTCAAAGAAAATTAAGGGTATCAAGCATCACCCTCTCATGGCAGAAGAGGAGATTGAGTTCACATCCAAAGAATTTGCCCACCAAATTGTCATTGAAAATTTAGATTAGTTCTTGAAACAGAATAAATGCAAAAGTACATAAACATAAACTACAAAAACCCAATTTAATTATGCGTTCTATCTTATTAAGCTATGTATATGTATATACGAATTCATGTTGAAAGTACCCGTGTATAATGCAATTGTTAAACAAACCTAGAAGGATCAGACTCTAGTCATCAAATGAATAGGCTGTGTAATCCTCACGACACAATCTGGCACGCAAATTCTTTCCATATTTATAAAAGGAGAATGGGATGAGAACCATTGCCAAGGAAATGAATGCCAATAGCCAACTGGCCCATTGCAACCCCAACTTATGATACATCTGAGTGATGAACAAGGGAAATGCGGCACCTCCAGCAGACCTCAAAAACACCTTCGTTGCTAAGGCACTGGCAGCATATTTGGCATATGTATCAATGATGTAGTTGTTTAAGGAATAGTAAATCAAAACCATCCCGTAACCAAAGGCGATGCCTGAAGATGCTGGGCCAACCCAGATTATATGTTTATATGAGGTGGCACCTAAAATGAACAATGCAATACAGGGAAAAGGGGCTCCAATCATGGCACCAATTAACCTATCTTCTGGAACAGGACGTCTCCTTTTGCAAATCACTTGATACTGCTTTTCCAATATTGGGGTAGTGAACAATGCAAATAATGCACCAAGCAAGATGGGAATGAACATTAATCCAATGATGTTATCTTTATAGCCGTACAACTCGTTGAAAATTACCGGGTAAGCAAAGAAGAAAGCGTAAAGCATCGAGTAAATCAACATGACGAAGCCACAGATCAACACTAACACTGGCTCGTATATCACAAACTTCAATGGTCTATACAAGTTTGTGTTCAATAATTCGGAGAATGTCATGGGGCTTGCTTCTTGCTCTGTCATGATCTTACGATTACCCGTTTCCTGCCTCAATTTCTTAGCTCTCCTTTTCAAGATAACAGGGGCATATGTTTCTGGGAGAAGCAGAACGATGATCCACATGACACCGGCGAAAGCCATGTTTACCCAAACCATTAAATCATATCTGCGGGATCCGACAGAAATGAATCCATTGGCAATACCCCCCAAAACCGGTCCCGAGTAAGGGCAGAAAGAAAAGAAAGCAATGGCCAAGCCTCTAGTGTCATCATGCATATCCACCAAAGAAGCACCAACATTGCTCAAGGCAGATGCCGCAAAAACACCACATAAGAAACGACAAACCAAGACAGTTCCAATATTTTTTGCCAAAGCTACTGGGATATTGAAGATGGTGTATAAACCAAAGGAGATAAAATAAACTGGACGTCTACCAATCTGTTCTGAGAGAGGAGCCCATAACAAGGGGCCAACAGCGAAGCCAAGGACCATCAAGGAGATGGATAATGTGGAAACCTCGGATGAAACGTGAAACTTATCGTTAATAGTGAAGATACCTCCAGACAAGCTTGTTGATCCGTAGGCTGCACAAATAACAAGCATGGATAACAAGAAGGTGTACATCCATTTGAGGATTCTGTTCCAGTTGTGGGGGTTTTCTGGGTCGTTGATTACAAATGTGACGAATTCGATTTCCGGGTCAAGCTCTTTTGCAGGTTTCTCCTCATCTTGTGATTCTTTTCCTAGTTGTTGTTCGGATGTAGCTGTTGCCGTGGATCCTCTCCTTGACTTGTATCTTCCTAGAGACTGTAACGTCTGTACAGGGACTAAACCAGTAGTGGTTTCAAGGGTATATTCTTCTGGAAATATCTGATTTTCGACAGGAGGATTTACCACGTCCGGGATCGGAATAGATTTCGTCACACCTAGATCTCGCATGGATTTACGAGTCTCTGTCCTGGTGATTTTCAATGGCTTGACATCCTCACTGAAATCCGTAGCAACAGATAGTTCAGATTGAGCATCTGTATTCAAATTTTCTCTATAAAGAGCATCAGGGGAGTACGAAAGATCCTCCTGGGAATTTTGGGAACTGTGTTCAGACATTTAGGTGCGATGAATTTGGCTGCTAAATGTGATGCGGCTGACAAGTGTATTGTACGGACAGGATGTGTGTGTGTGGGTCTTTCTTATATATATATACTGGTGAGTGTTGCTTGTGAAAGTATGATTGCTTTGAACAGTGTGAGCTCAATGATCTCATCAAACAAGTCCATAGTGGGAGCACGCCACACCACCCATTTATATGTATTTGCCATTGCATCAGTATCCGAGCCGTTGTTGCATTGCCTTGCCTTTATGCAACTATTCCAGGGACAGCCTGCATATAAGGAGTGTTTCCACGGAATAATGTGATAGAGGCGGCTGGAGTTTGCTAGGGTGTTAGGATGATGAGTATCCGTAACGGACTCCGAAGCAACGGGTTTACTCAGCCTTTCGTTACAGTAAGCCGAAAATCAATGTCCGGAACAGGAGTACTGAATTATCGTGAATAGTTTACATTGTATTCTTAGTTTATGCATTCCCGGGTTGGTCCCGGGTTCTATATGGTCATTAATTCCTTCCAAGGGATTGCAAAGCTCCAGCTTCAAGTTCTCTTTACGTACATCTTCTTATTGCATTTGACACCAACGTAAGGATTAACTTTTGAGTCTTCATAGCATTCCAAGATAGCCTTTTTGACATTATCGACACTTTCTTGGTCGTTCTGGAAATGGAATGCTATTCTCTTTCCCATGAGCCTGACTCCGTGCTTCTCACCAAGCCGCACCAATAATTCATCGTCCATGTGCATCTTTTTCGTGTCAATAAACACAAAGTTTGTGTCGACTGGAGATTCCAACGCAATGTTGTGTTTTTGACAGAATTCACCAACCTGCTTGGCGTATTCGTGTGACACCGATAACTTGCTGAAGTTCTCTTCAAGCGCTACAATTGCCATCCCAGTCATCATACCTGCCTGTCTGATTCCACCTCCGTTTTGCTTTTTGAAGTGGTTTGCCTTTTCGATCATTTCGGTGGTGCCGACCAAAATCGACCCAACGGGTGCACCTAATGATTTGGATAAGCACAAGGAAACAGAATCAAAATGTGAGCAGTATTCTTTGATAGAGACCCCAGTTTTAGCACTGGCATTCCAAAGCCTCGCTCCGTCCAAGTGTAAAATGATGTCGTTCTCTTTACAGAATTGAGAAATTCGTTCGATTTCTTCAATGGGCATCACTATTCCGTGCAATGTGTTTTCCAATGAGATGATCTTGGTGGGTGCAGCATGGATGTCTCCATCCGATGGGGTATAGTTTTCAATTATATCGTCCAATGTCAAGTAGTTCCCATTCTCTGGTTTAACTGGGTGAACCATTGCCTGCAGGAGGGTTGCAAGACCACCAGCTTCATGGAGAAAGACATGTGCTCTGTAGTCACACAAGATGGAATATGGTGGCTGGTGCAAATTGGCTCTAAGACCAACTTGATTAGACAAAGTTCCCGAAGCACAAAAAAGAGCAGCTTCCTTGCCGGTAAGCTCAACCATTTTGGCCTCAAGCAAAAGGGTTGTTGCATCTTCCTTATATACAGAATCACCAAATGTAGCTGTAGCAATGGATTGTATCATCGATGGCGTGGGAACCGTGAAGGTGTCGCTGCGGAACTCATTGCATGTGGGAAATGGCTGAACCGTCATGTTGAGTAATGAAGAGAAGAAGTGCTAGAAGTGGGCGATGAGGGGCAACGATTTGGTCTTATACCTGTCACTATCCGACCCGCAAAAGAAAAGTTCACAGCTGTGACTAACAAAGTCAGAAAAATAACGCACTATGGAAGGACAGATCCGTTAAAGTGACAAACCTAGCAGAGGAGAAAAGTCAAATATGTCTCCAAAAAGAAAGTTGAGAGAAGAAAAATACATTTCTTTTAAAACCAAGAAATTCATTATATATGACTCGATACCTTTTGCAATACTACACGGCGCTCCGACCTTGCGGATACCGTGTTACTTGTGTTCTCTCGCATTACCCTCATCGCGCTTCTATTTCTGGGCCTTCTGCATACAATACTGGTCAAAATGCCCTACGATGCAGAATTGCCGTTTTCCTGTATACCGGGACCGTGATCCCGGGTGGGAAAAAGAATAGTTTTCCTCGGGCAAAAGTTTGTGCTAACCTAAACCTCACTTCTGACTCTGGTCCCCAACATGTTCTTGTTGCGAGTTGTTCTGGTTTTGAACTGTAGTGCGCTTATTGTAGTCTGATAACGTAGTTCCAAAGTTGGTTTCGTCATTCCTCCAGATCTGACTCTGACTGTGGTTCAGAATGTTTCTCGTGTGGTTGTACGGCTGTGGGCTCCATAAATTGTGCAACCCAAGATGGTTCAACTGTGGAGAGATTGAGTGGAGCTCGCCCGTACTTGATATACCCAACGTGTCTGAGTGTAGCATTTCATGTTGAGACTCCGAAGGCAGATGCAACGTGATGCCTCCTTCCCCAGTCAGGGTCAGTGCCAGCTGAGGCTGTGGCTGCGAGTGCGAGTGCGGGGGAGGATGTGTACCCCCCAAACCACTACCCCCACTGTCCGTGCGGGCCAAAGACGAAGTCATGAATCCATCAATACCACTGGGTACAGGCGAGGGCGACGCGTATGACATGTAGTTAGGCGATGTCAGAGGCAAGTCAAGCCCTTTGAATTGCAGAAATACTGTACTTCTGATCGGGTTTGCAATGCCCAACGACGTGCCGCTTTGATTCAATGACTTTTGGAAGAAGTCACCGAATCCTCCAAGTGTTCCTGTGCCGTTTCCAGCACCCACATTAGTTCCGGTGACCCCTCCTGCAGAACTGCTAGTCTGGCTTGTCGTTGGGGCTAATCCAGTTGGAGACGCAAGCTGGTGGTTACTGTCGTATACAAGTGAATTCAAGCCAACATAATGTGGCGCACTGCTCCCACCACTAGTGTTGGGCGCGGTTGCAAGGCTGACATTGTTATTCAATGGCGGCGAATTCCACACATGATTCGTGGTAACAGCTGATAACGGCTGGTATTGGTAATTGCTGTAGTCAAGTTGCTTAGGGAGAGTTGAGGAGTCCGGGGTCGGTGCAGCTAGGAGAGGGGAGTCGATGCGATTGATCAAGTGAGGAGCCGTTTGTCCATACTCATCTTCGTACGGAAGTGGAGACCGCGACCTGAATTCGTCAAGAATCGGTGGAACACTTGACTCTCCACTAGAACCGATGTAAACGTTGGGTGTATTGACTTGAACACCAGGTTGTGCCACCACGTCATTGCTATCATTGGCGTAAACTTGACTGTAAAAGTCATGCCATCCACCATTTCCTTCTGTCCTTTGTAGCTGATGTGGGTGTTGCTGCTGGACATTCTGTGACAGTTGATTCTGTTGTATCAGCTGTTGATTGGACTGCGTTTGTGGCTGCTGAAGTTGCAGTTGCTGAAGCTGAAGCTTTTGATTCTTCTTATGGTTGGACTTGGGCAATGCATTGCTGTACCCTCCAAACTCCAAACTAACCTGGTACTCATTCAATTTGCTATGGGACGCAGGAATCTGGTAGTTTTTGTCCTTATTCAGTTTGGCAATTTCAACACTCTGCTTAATCGATAAATATTTTCTAATCTCACTTTTAAATACGTGTTTCCATTCTGTTTCGTTGCGGTTTGTTTTGTCCAATTCTTCCAAGATTTCGGACTTCCATTCAGGCATCACTTGGAAAATGTCGTTCAAAATAGCTTGGCTGTTGGGTTTCAATGTTCCGTCTCGAGTAAAGTTTGATTCGCTACTGAGAACTTCCATGAGTGGCTTCACGTCCAACAAAAGCTTGTCGAAACTTTTCTTTTGGTTCCCCAAGTCTTTGATTTCAAGATCTAATTGATCGTTTGTTTGTTTCACTCGTTCAATGTCCTTTGCGTATTGCGTAAGCTGATTGGAAACGGCAAGCTTTTCAGATTCCTCTTTTTGAAGTAGCACTTTATTCTTTTCCCTCAATTTAGTGTTGTCTTGTAATAACGAGTCGAGCTTGGATTGGTGAAGCTCTCGGGTATGTTTTAATGATTTAAGTTGGGCAGCCAATTTACTTTTGGTGAACGATAAGTTGTCCTTGGTCTTTTCAATGTCTTTGATGTTGTTCTCTAGTTTTGATTTCAGATCAAATTCTTCTTCGTATTCTTTGCGGTACTGTTTAATCGATGCCATCAATTCGGCTTCCTCCTCTTGGCTCGCTCTTTGGAACGCATCAAATTCTTGCAGTGAATACGTCAATTCTTCTTGGTAACGCACGAGATAGCTGTTGAGCAAGTTCGGGTCTTCAATCTGTTTGATTTGCTGTGGTGTCAATGCATGGTGAATAGAAATGCTAGTGGTGGTGGATGGGTCATCTACACCAAGTGCAGATTTTCCCCGGATAGAAGGGTATTTGGAAGGAGAAATTTCCTCCACCTTGCCCTTAAGAAATGGCAAATTGTCGATTGAACCATTAGACATCATTGGATCATGAAGTGTGATACTGCTATTAGAGTTAGTATCTGTTTCCCTTGTACCTGCTGTTCCTGATTTGTCCTTCGATAATGTCTCAATGAAAACAGGCGAAGACTTGGACCGGTAGTTGTTGTTTACATTGATGGCAACCACAACTATCTGATAGAGCTTATTGATTTGTAAATTGTTTAATTTGCAAGACGTAGAGTTGACCAAGGCGACTGTAAAAGGTTAGTATTATAGATGACGAGGCTGCATAAACCACCCAAAAAAAGACAACGATACATACCTTCTTTGTTGTTCACTAATATGATATAAATGAGCTCCTCATCGTCCGAAACCTCAATGTCCCAGTGAATGATGACAGACTGGTGGTCGACAGAGTCTATGCAAATAGTGGGAGCGTGCGGGATCTCGATGTTCAAGTTCTCCACGAGTTTGTCCACTGGAGTCTGGAGAAGCACGTAGCATCGATACAATATCCATATCACAGAGGGGATCACTGTTAGTAACACTTCGAGCATACTAGACACATATAAACTAATATATGTATGTATGTATGGAAAGTATCCCTTGTGTTTGTTGCCTATATGATGGTTTCGAATTGTCGGTAAAATTTCTCTCTTCTAGGTTATATGGCAAGTAAAAAAAATACGCTACAGAAAATTCGAGTGCCGTGAATTTCTCACGCAAGCGAATGCGTCAACTTTTTCGGGTTCTGGTTGCGATGCAACTACGGGCAACGCTATTTCATGTTCACTACTGTCTATGTTCAACTACCTGGTAAGATCAACTACCTGGTAAGATAATTCAGAACCTATCGTTTCGTACATTCTTTAAATATTAAAGAGCTGCAATCAGTGAAAAGAATGAGCACAGACTAAAAAAAAAAAAAATAGAGCTCTATAAATTGTTGCCGTTGTTAGTGTTTTGTAAACCTCTGTGTTAGTGTAAACCCCTGTATTACTGTAAACCTCTTTGTTACAGTTTTTGGATAACCTCTCACATCTTTCGAATACCCAATTTTTTCCCTTTAAACCTTCAATTGAAACCTGTGTGATCGCGATCAATACCCTGCCTTCCAAAATGTACTCAGGCTCACAAACAATATGATATTGAAGCACCCAAGCAAGAAGAACGGACCCAAAATCCAAACATCGCTCCATTTTCCGCCGACAATGGTGAGCAACAATATTCCAACTCCTCCACTCAAACTGTACACTCCACTAATGCTTCCTATAGAGATCAGGTCTCTTGTCTCTTTGACCACACTACTGAGCAAACTCATACTGCTCATGATGGTTCCAATTTGAGAGACTCCAATTAAACTTACAAACAAGAAGCATGGCCAATTTCTAGGGTCGTATTGTGAGCCTCCACCCAGTGTGTTACCATGGACACAGATCCCGATTGTGCCGCATATCCCGAAAAGAGACGATAACGCTAAGCATCTGTATTTGCCAAAGTGCGTGTTGTCGATGAGTACCCCCCAGATTGGCGAGAACACCAATGCAACGGTTTGGGACACCCCCGTCAAAATAGCAGAGAAGATGTACCCGTCATAACAGGTTTCTTTAGAATTGTTCTTGGAGACACCAATTTCTGGCGAATGCAGTGGCACACCTGCTGCCTTGCACATGCCGCTCTTGGAGTAGAAGTTATACACTAGTAATGGAATGAAAATGGAGCTGAGTACTGTTGTCAGTCTAGCAACCAAGGACCCGATGTATGACAACTGGATCCGCGAATCGTGTTGTGAAACTTGCAACCCATGAAAAAGCAACTGGAAGTAGTTTGTTGATATGGATGGTGGAGACAGTGGCACCTCTTTCGAGTAGAGGAAGTAGAAAAGTACCACCCCCACTATCACTGCAATGAGTCCCAAGAGTACATAAGTGGCCTGAATGGACTCTCCCATAGTCATTTTGTCGTGGTAGTATGCTTGAATCTTTGTTGGGAGAGTCAAGAAGAAGGAGACAGCAAAAATTGCGCCAAATCCAGAAGAAATACCAAGGATAGCAGCGTACTTGCCTGTCGACTTGGATCCATCTTCGAGGTTGTAGTCGCTCGAATCCAGAACCACAACCACGGGTTCGCCTAAAAGCTGTTCCATTTCGCCTGGGTCCGGAGTGTCTGCATCTCGCAACCGTTGACGGAAATTCCGGAGAGACCTACTGAAATCAAAATCGGAATTGGAAAGCTCGGTAAACATTACAGTCACCATACTCATGCATGAAACTACCCCAAGTGCAAAGAGACACCTGAATATTATTAAATCGGGAAACACTTGGCTTGTTAACTTACCATAGCCCAAGAAACTGACTCCAATAAGCGTGAAGCCTGCAAGCACCGTGAGCTTTGATCCGCATGCATTTATAGTTGAGATTTTGTCCGAAACAGCTCCTATCAACGGCGCGGTTATTATAGCTGTGAGCTCATCGACAAATCCCAATATCCCTATCACATTTCCGATATTATCCTTGTGCTTGAAGCCTAGCACTTGTGAGAGGTAAAACGGTTGGGTAGACGAAAGAAAAACCACGAACGCGATTGCGGCAAACGCCGTAAAATTGAAGGCTATTGCATTCGATAGAGTGTAGTTGAAGTACAACGCCATTGTGCTCACCTCAACCTGAGATACCCTCTGGAATATCTCGATAAGGAGGGAATGGAATCAAACAGCAGACTATGTTCTGGTCCAAGTATAGTGAATGTGGGTTTGCTTATGCTTAAATAGCAGCCTCAAATAATTTGAAAAAAAAAAAAAAAAAAAATAAAATTAAATTCAAAAAAAATACGCTTAGCTGCCAGAGAGCAAGCAACTATACGAATGTGGGGCACAAATATTTTTGTGAGGATGTTAGTAGGTAGACAATCAGTATGGAAGCCCAAATCGGTGACAGTAGAGCCGGCGGGGTAACGAGCCAGAACAAGAAAATTCAAAGTCAGGGCAGGCTAGGCTAGAGGAATCACGAGTGTTCGATGTGTGTCACTATATGTGTCACTAATTCTCATGAAGGGCTGTATCTAGGCTGTACACTGAAATGGATTGCTGCTGTGTTTTCAAAAATGGACTCCACACGTGATATCAAGGTCGTTGATACTGCTAATACTCCAAGGGTCATGCCCACCTCGATTTAGGTGTAGCTAGCAAACACGAGTACTGGCGCATGCACGCGAGCTTCTTGCAGGGTTATTATACATGGGCCTGAAACTGCCAAACTGATTTTTTAATGATAACTGTTGTCAAATGTCTGACACCACTCTGTGAACTCTTGTATCGCTTCTGCACTCACTACTGGCGGTGACATGAGACCACAGATCGGTGGTAGAGCTATACCACCGACCAATTTTACCGCATTCGCTAAAAGACATCGTTTATCGTATTTCGAAACCTTATTTTACAGGAGTAGGAATGGGTCGAATTGCTGCTAATGGATGCAAAAGATGCAATATTGTTTGATGCTATGTACTCCTAACGATCCAAGCTCTTCTCAGACTACGAAACGAAAGATTTCGATTAGCTTCTGCTGACTGAAGCTTCCCCCCGACCTCATTGTTGGCTGCAAACATGGAGAAGAGGTCTCTTTCGTGTACAATAGCAAGATAACAATCATACATGGTTAGAGGCTGCCCATATATGTCAAGCCAAATGTATACTGTCACCTTTGAATACCAGTATATGCGACTTGAGCCACAGGGTCTATGGGCTCATGGAGTCTGTGAACCGGGTGTTCCCAGTCTGCCCATACGACTACGCGAAACTATTCGAGACTCAACAACAACTAGAAACCGTTTGCGCACACCATTGAGGACACGTCTTTTCTCTCGTTCTACTGGAACATTTCGAGCCCATCATCCTTTTCTGCCAACCTCACGTCTTCTATCAGTCTCTGCTTTGATCGCTAGGTCATGTTGTCTAATAACCATTTCAGCCTCGTGCACGTCCCTCCTAAAATATTTGGTGCAGGTATGCCACCACGTGGATACAGGGCAAACAGTCTTCATTTGGGATCTCTCCATTTAAGCTACACTGGATAACCGCATGAATGAGAAATGCTAGACTCAGTCTTATAAGAACTGCAAGTCTACCAAAAGTGTGCGCGCAGACTGGTGTAATTGCATTGCAGCCATCCTATTTGTTTTGCTTAACTACTGCCGCACGTTTGTAGCACATGCTAATAATTTTTTTTTTCTGTGATAGCACCTTCTGTTTACACCATCTGTTCACGAGAATTATTTATCTTGTCTTTGTTCTCTCATTGGTTCATATTCACCCTGTATGCTCCACGCAAAGGTTACTCTTGGGACATTGACTTCAATTCTTTCATTGAACCGCAAAGACTTGCACAGATTCTCCGTACCTTGTTAATTCATTGCGTATTTCACCCCCTAGACACTAGTAGCCTTAGATCAAGATCGATCCCCATTACATAATGCCTACAGAATCACCATCTCTGGTATCCAAGGATGCAGACGCCCCGGCTGGAGATACTAGAACTAGCGATGAAGTGTTCGACTCAGACTCCTCAACCACCGCGGATGAGTACCGCGATATGCCACCCATCTCCAGGTCGGACTCCGTCAACTCCCTTCCGTTCATCGATTTGAATAAGCTATTACTTATTTCGGACTTTGATTTTGGTATCGGCTTGGATCAAGTCAGAGACTCCACGAACAAAAAATTGAAGGATATGCGTAGGAAAACGCTGGAGAAGCTTCTGAAGTTGAAACTCGAACTGAGTGACTCGTTTCCTTTCAAAAACAGAGACAAAAAGGATTCAGGCTCCATATCTCCGGCTGCAACTTTCTTGAACGAAGTTGTCGTTGGGAGAAACCCAGAGTTGATCAAATTGCAAGAGGCAATAATCAACCGCTTGAGTAAATTTGACGAGAGAATAAACTACAACTTGAAGTCGACCGCCACCGAGAAGCTCTTTTACGCCTTGGCAGTATTTCTCGTCGCTGTCACGGGGTTTCTTATCGGGAAGTACCCTGAATGGTTTCACATCTACCACACAGGACTATTTTGCATCTTGATGCCTATCAGATTCTACACATATTTCAAGCAATCTTTCCAGTACTACTTAGCTGATTTGTGCTACTACGTGAATCTTTTGCTCGTGCTTTTCATTTGGGTGTTCCCTGAATCCGACTCTCTCTTCATATCGGTGTTTTCCTTGACAATGGGTACACTTTCATTTGCTGTTATCACGTGGCGGAATTCGTTGGTGTTCCATCTGATTGAAAAGACAACCTCCTCCTTTATCCACATCATGCCTCCGGTGTCCATGTTTGTTATTGTGCATGAAATGCCCAAGGAATTTGTTGCCAAGCGGTTCCCTGCTGTTGCACATATCCAGAGCTGGGACTTTGTCAATGGTATTTTATGGACTTCTTTTTACTACACCATCTGGCAAGTGAGCTACCACTACTTCATCACAATCAAGAGGAAGGAAAAGATTGCAAACGGAAGAGTCACGTCATTCAGCTATTTACGAAAGAAGAATGCTAAGACTGGGTTGGGAAAATTCGTCAACAGCTTGCCGTACAACTGGATGCAAATTGCGGCATTTACACTCATCCAGTTTGGATACCAAATCGCAACTATGCTTCCATGTCCCATCTGGTTTGCGTATAAGCACGCATGTGGCTCATTCATGTGTTTCATTTTCATAATGGCTTCCTACAATGGGGCCACTTACTACATTGACGTGTTTGGGAACCGTTTGGAGAAGGAAGTGGAAAGATTGAAGAGAGAAGTGGTGGAACTTCAAGAGAAACAGAAGGAGGCGAGTGATGGCATAACAACAATTGAGGAGTCCAAAGAGACAACTTCTCAAACCTAATGCATCACCCTGTACACTATGATCCTCCTGACTTATTTATCGGTTCTGCCGCGGCCCAATTCTCGCTTGCGCATCTGCTTATGACGACATTGCTGAGATAAGTGTGTGGTGATCATTATTTGTAAATCGCAAGAATTGTACCAAACACATGATCTTCATCAAGAGATGAATGTACTGCTGGCTTTTGTTGCCCATGAAAGCCATGAAGAGAGTTCCGAAGAGTGTATATCCAAGGACCAGTTCACTTTTTTTGCAATAATAAATGTTGGAAACGTGAGATCACATTGATGAGTGCTTATACCGTAGATTTTATGTGGTTCAGGAACTTCAATTATTATACATCTTGTAAGACTAGTCTGAGCTAAATGATAGAGCTATTGAAATGTGTTGAAGAATTCCAGATCTCATTCAGTTGGTTTCCTAACTCAGAACAATAAACAAATAGCGATCGATCCAACGATTAAATTTTGCAGCCATTCAAACCTGCACATAAACTTACGAAAAATTTGTCCAGTGAAGCACAAAATGCAAGTTGAAAAACCTCAACTACACTCATATCGTTCCAACCCACCGAACATGCTAAAAACAGGCTTAGGTAATGGATTGAGAGGCAGCTTCAGGCTGTTCTCGATGTCTGTAAAGTCATTCATGGCAACAAAGGGTCCCGGTAGCTCTGGAAATGTCGCAAGTGATGACGCTTCGTCATCTAAGATAGATCCTCACACAGACTTTTTGTCGAAATTCTACACGCCAGATTTACTCCAGAGCATTCAGATCACAGAGTCGCTCTTGACCCCAGAGCAACTCCTTGAAGTTAAGAAGCGTGGGCATGAGGGCAAGTCGAAATCTCCACCCAAAAACATGCGCTCGGACTATTCACTTGATGACCCTAAATGGACGGAGCCTATTCTCTACCCTAACCAGGCTGCTGGCAGGTCTCCTTATGTGGAGATACCGGCAAACCAGGCCCCGGACAGAACAGATTTGGTGTTGAGATTCAAGGAAAGGAAAGCAGCTGCAAACAGCAAGGGCAGCAACTCCAGACAGCAGGATCGTAAGGCGTTCACCAAAAGCTTATCGAACTTGACGGGCTTGGATGAACGGTATATCTCTAAGTTGTACGTGAGACCCATTGTAATGAAGAGAGTATCGTGTCAAACTTCGAAGGGTAAAATCCCCAACTTCTACGCTTTGACTATTGTTGGAGATAAAAACGGTATGATTGGTTTAGGCGAGGGTAAGTCTAGAGACGGTATGAGAACAGCTTTGGGAAAGGCTCACTGGAATGCAGTCAAAAATTTAACTCCAATCCCACGTTACGAAGACAGAACTATCATTGGTAACATTGATTTCAGATTCCACGCCGTGAAATTGTTTTTGAAATCGGCCCCTTCGGGTTTTGGCTTGAGAGTGAACCCAAACATTTTTGAGGTTTGTCAGGCAGCAGGTATCAAAGACTTGGCAGGAAAGGTGTACAAGTCTAGAAACCCAATGAACGTAGTCAAGGGATTCGTCGAGGCTTTAACAACACAGAGATCATTGGAGGATTTGGCTGCTGGCCGTGGGAAGAAGTTGGTTGATTTGAGAAAGGTTTATTACTCAGCGTGAAGGTGCCTGTACATACATAAAATAACACTAGAACAGACAGAAATAGCGAGACCTGTAACAGCAGCGATGGCCATAGGCTTCAACATTTTCTGTTTTCGCAGCCAGGTCGTGCGACACCCAGGCTCTCCCTCCATCGCGGGTCATATAATTTTGGATACGCCTGCTGTTATGTGGAGCAGTGGCCACAAACGGAGCGCACTTGGATCTAGTTACAAGGTACAAATTCATAGACATAGACATTCAATTCTCACAGGCCTGCTGAAATCTCCTTATTTACTAAGAAGTTCCTAGCAATACACTGTTAATTTTCAAGCTTTTACGCTTTTTTATTTATTAGACCGCAACTGGGATCCGATAAAGAGGCGTGGCAATTTCTCACCCTGTATTAATACACACATCCAACTTGCCTACACGTTTGAAGCAGTATACGAATCATGGTTGTTGACACTACATACTACGACTTATTGGGCATCGAAACGACAGCCACGTCGTTGGAAATCAAGAAGGCTTACAGGAAAGCAGCCATTAGGCTACACCCAGATAAAAACCCAAATGACCCTACAGCTGCGGAACGATTTCAGGAAGTAGGTGAAGCTTATCAGGTATTGTCCGATGATACTTTACGGTCAAAGTACGACAAATTTGGAAAACAGGAGTCTGTACCAAAAGAAGGTTTTGAAGACCCACTGGAGTTCTTTTCGATGATTTTCGGTGGCGAAGCGTTCAAAGACTGGATTGGAGAGCTTTCGTTAATACAAGAGTTGACTAAAAGCGCAGAGTTGTCCGGATACGGCGATGAGGAGAAGAAAGATGGGAAAGAAGAGCTGAAAAAGGAGGAACCAAAACCGGCCGCAAGTACCACTCATGGGACACCTAAGACAGCTGGGGCTGGGATTTCTCGTGATACAACCACCGAATCAGCAAGTGCAAGTAATATCCCTCGTAAAGCTGGTGTGCACTCTGCTGATGATACGGATGATGTGACAGTAAAGACGGGAAAACTTTACCTCGACGAGAAGGCATCTTCCGAGGGCCAACTCACTCCCGAACAAGTAGAAGAGCAAAGAAAGAAGGATGAATTGGAAAAGTTCGAGGAAGAGTGCAGGTTGAAGAAGATTGAAACCAGAAACGAGTTGGTAAAGAAGCTCGTGGAGAAATTATCGCTCTACACCGAGACAGACATGAAACCAGACGTTGCTCAATCGTTCAGAGCCAAACTTCAGTACGAAGCCGAATCGTTAAAGATGGAGAGTTTCGGATTGGAAATTTTAAAGACAATAGGTTCAATCTATAAGACGAAGCTGAAGATCTTTTTGAAGAACCAAACCTTTTTAGGATTTGGTGGTCTTTGGTGGACAATGAAGGAGAAGGGGGGAGTAGTGAAGGACACATTCAAAACGATAACAACTGCATTAGATGCGCAACTGACCATGCAAGAGTACGCAAAGATGCAGGAGGATAACGAATATCATGACAAGCATGAACAGGAGATGGAGCAGCGCGAAAAGGAGGAACAAGAGAAGAAAAAAGTCAAGATCGAGGAGATTGTCGAAGAAACGAAAGCAAAAGTGGAGGAATTGAAGGAAGGAGACAGCTCATCGAAAGATGGTTCGCGTGACAAGGAAGGTGCGAAAAAGGAGGGAGAAGAAGTAATACCCGAGAAGCACACAGCAGAAGAGTTGGCAGACATGGAGAGATACCTTATGGGTAAGGTGCTAGCAGCCGCATGGCTTGGATCCAAATTTGAAATCCAGGGCACTGTAAGAGGAGTATGTGATCAAATTTTGAACGATAAGAGTGTTTCCTTGGATAAACGGGTCGCAAGAGCACACGCACTACAAATAATCGGAGACGTTTTCAGTAAGGTGACAAGAACAGAGGATGAGGATGAGGAGGCTAGAATCTTCGAAGAATTGGTTGCTGAAGCGTCTAAAAAGAGAGATAAGAAGAAGAAAACAGATAGTGCGAGTGAGGATGGAGCTACAGGAGATGACGGGGCTGCAAAGAAAGCTCGAGTTTGAAGAGTTGAATAGATATATACGTGCAAACATATATAGACACATACATATATAGTAAAAGGATACAGACAACACGAACTGTACTAGAATTGAACTCTAGCTCAGGTTTTAGGGCAGTATGGAGTGGCTACCACCATTACCCCGTGAGTCTTTCAAAATGCGGCGCGAAAGCAAAAACCAAAAATGCCCATTCGAAAACTGATCTGAGCCCGATCACATTTGTACTTCATAATCCCTACCAGTACTACAAAATGAAGCTCACTCGTAGACTGAGACACGATCCTGATACTAATTCCAACTTCTACGAGTTCAATGTTAAGCATACTACGTTAGACCTCAAAGTTCACTTCGACAAGAAAATAATTTCTGGGAGTGTTAAGTACAGACTTTCTGCCACAAAGCCTAACACCCCCAACATTATCCTTGACACTTCGTACTTAGAGATCAAGAAGGTGTGGTTAAATGATTTACCGACAGATAATTACAGCCTTGGACCAAGAAAGTACGCAGCCTTGGGCCAACCTTTGTCTGTAGCCCTTCCAAGTACTTACAACGACGAGTTCGATCTCACTGTGCTGTTCAGTACTACTCAAAAGAGCACTGCATTGCAATTCTTGGACAAGGAGGCCACTGATGGCAAGACTACTCCATACTTATTCTCACAGTGCCAGGCCATTCACGCCAGGAGTTTATTCCCTTGTTTCGACACCCCAGCGTTAAAGTCGCCGTACACCATGCGGGTTGACTCGCCATATTTTACATTAATGTCAGGCAGACCCACAAAGACTGAAGGCACTATTAGGGAGTTTGATCAGCCCGTCCCAATTCCATCATACTTAGTGGCAATTGCGTCAGGGGATATTGAGTCTGCACCTATTGGGCCCAGATCATTGATCTATTCAGAACGTCCAAATCTCAAAAACTGTCAGTGGGAATTTGAACAAGATATTGAAAACTTTATTGAGGTGGCCGAGAAGTTGATTTTCAGCTACGAGTGGTTGAAGTTTGACGCATTAGTATTGCCTGCCAGCTTTCCATACGGTGGTATGGAAAACCCCAACATTACGTTTGTCACGCCTACCTTAATTAGTAAAGACCGGTCTCAAGTACGGGTTATGGCCCATGAGTTGGCTCACTCGTGGCTGGGTAATTTAGTGACAAACTCGTCTTGGGAGCATTTTTGGTTAAACGAAGGCTGGACTGTATACATCGAGAGAAGAATCTTGGGAGGCGTGGCTGCTGCTGAAGCTAAGGCAAAAGGAATTTCCAACTACGAAGAGATTGGTGAGCAGCACAGACACTTTGCTGCAATTGTTGGTCGCGCGGCACTTATTGAAGGTTGCAAAAGTCCAAAATTCACGAGTTTAGTGTGGGACTTACTGAATGGAGGTGATCCAGATGAGGCATTCTCCAGGATCCCCTACGAAAAAGGGTTCAACTTCATTGTATTCCTTGAGAGAACACTTGGAGGTTTGAAAGAATTTGATCCCTTTATTCCTTTCTACTTTAAGAAATTCCGCTATCAGTCCTTGGACTCCTTTCAGTTTGTCGATGCGTTGTATGAGTTTTTCGGAGACCTGAAGAAAGAAATCCTCGACTCGATCGACTGGGACGCATGGCTCTACAACGAAGGATTACCTCCCGTGATTCCAGAATACAATACAAAATTAGCGGATGAGTGCTACAAGTTGGCAGAAAAGTGGACAAATCCAGACTCCACCGGCTTTTCAGAGGAGAAGGACATTGCTCATTTTGATGCTGTCCAACATGTGGTATTCTTAGTAGATCTCGGTGAGAAACTTCCTGAGTCTAATTACAAGCCAGAGGAGTTTGTCGCAAAATTCCGTGCTGCTTATCCCTATTATGCAAATAGTCAGAATGGTGAGATCAAGGCTGAATGGAGTTCCCTTGTGATCAAGAATGGCAAATTTTCATCCACCGACGAATTAGTACAACTGTTTGCCGACTGGCTTGGTACTGTCGGACGCATGAAGTTTGTGAGACCTGGATACAGATTATTAAAAGACTACGTGAGTGAAGAGTTTGCAGTGGAAACGTTCAGAAGGTTCGAGGCTGGATATCATCCGATTTGTTTAGCGATGGTGAAGGCTGATCTCAAGTTGAAATGAAAGGCGAGACCACTTTGCAATGGAGGGAGGAGATACATCAAGATATAGTTTATAACTGTCTAGCGATGAGCTGCCTAGACTCTATATGTCGCTTGTATGTAGCCAAAGAACGATGCAGTATGTATTGGCGCCACACTTGGCGTTTTACAGCTATATAATTTTTTCAGCTAAGTAGGGGGAGCTCACGGTGTTTTCTTCTATAAAAGTAATAGTTTCAGTAGTGTAGATCAACAACTTCATCTGACACTTCAGACGGCTTTGGTTTCTCACTTATTATTTGTAAGAACTAGGCGTGATAGCATGGTGTCTCGCAGCGACGCATACATTGGAAAATGTGTGGTTCAAATTGCGCGGCTTTACATGCGTTGATGCAGCCGTCGTTTAGTGAGAGAATTGTGGAAAGAAGGAATATATCAACTCTCTTCTTTACACCCTCTTGTCAACACTATACTCCTCAATCTCATTCTGCAATGGAGTACGTGACTAAACTTCTCCCTGAGAACCCTGCGGCGGCAACAAAAACTAGGTATCCTGGTTTAGCGTACACGTTCCCTGTCAAATACTATGATTTCCATGTGTACTACTATGACCGGATCCCAAGCTCAAAGAACGAGTCGGATAAACTTAGAGAAAAGCTTCTTGAGGACTTTCCTGAAGACACTAAAGATGGGTCCATCATCGTTAAAAAACTCCCAGACGATACAGTGATAGGTCCACACGTAACTCAATTCTGGGAAGCAGATGTTCAGAGGCCCGAAGTATTCGTGCGGGTGTTGAGCTGGTTCCAGCTTCACCACGGCAATTTGTCGGTGTTGATCCACCCGCAAACTGGCGACGACTTATCTGACCACACTTCGCGTGCATTGTGGTTGGGAGACCGGTTGCCAGTGATCACGGAAGTCTTCACTGAAGGCGGGGGCATTCCCGAGTTTGGAGTTAGACGCGGCAAACGGATTTCTCCAGAAGACTTTGACGAGCACGTAAGTGTACCACACAAGGATTGAATTACACTGTATATGCCTACATGGGTAGCTCCAACTACTATTTGAATAAATGTACATTTTTACAACAGCTAGCTGTTCTCCTTTTTGATTCTATCTAAACGACGTTGGTGGTCTTGGATGAACTTGATCACCTTCTTTCTATTGTCTCTCAAGATATCGTTACCCACAACGTCTATTCCGTCGAGCTTCATCAATTGCTTCAACAACATTTCCTCAAAGTAGTTGTACTTGTACTCTCTCTCGGTTACAGGTAAGGTCTTGTAGTTTTCTATGAGCTCCTCAATTTTAGGCACGTACTCCAGTTCCACAAAGTCTAAGGTTTCTTGTATGTCTTGGTTAGCTTTTTGCGTCTTCGACACTCTCTTCTTTGGCTTCTTGCGCTTTTTGGACTTGTTTGACTCCGATGATGAGAGGGTGCTAGCAAGCAAGCTTCCAAAAAATAAAAGAGTGGTCACTGCTGTAAGCGAGAAGGTGACAGTTACCGCAGATACTCTCAAGTTGACGAAATCGTCCACCACTTCGTCTCTGGTAATCCGCTTCAACGTCTCTATATACCGTTCAACCTGGTCAAGATGTCCCGGTATATGTTTTCTAACCTCTTGGACCCATTCGTGAACCTGCTCCATTCTGCCAGCTTTTGCTATTTGGTGCGGGTTCAGACAAAGTCTTAGTGGTTTAAACCGTGGAGAAGCTTCAACGCAAAAAATGCAGGTTCGTTCTGATCGATAGTTACACAAAAATACCAGTGCCTCTGTTTCAAGTAACTAGATCTAATATGAGGCAGCCAGGAGCGGGAAGCCTATTTGCACCCCCTTCTAACTATACTGGAGGGAATAAGAGAGAATTCTTTACACAAATTGACCATTGCAATTTTCTCGAGAAAAGGCTGCAAAACGCAGCATACGAGAAGTGTGTCCCCTCAAAATGAAATGGATAATGGCTGCAGTATGTAATTGATCTCTATTAAATGTAATTGATCTTTATTAAATGCTACACAAATACCTCTCCACTAAGGTTCCTTGGCTTGAGGTTTTCTAACGCATTCTTCTTTGCAATTCGATTGACAGGCGGGGGTACCTTCTTCTTCATCTTGTAGTCAGGGATTTGAGGATCAGACTGCTCGCGCTCGGATATGGACGTCGCAGTGTTCTTCAATTTACCAGGTAATTTTCTTTTTGGTCCCTTACTTCTATTTTTTGTGGTATGGTTGAGTTTAGCTCCTTCGGTATTTTCCCTTTTTCTTGCTTTCGTAGAGCTTGTGGATGAAGCACCCGGAAACGTAGATGCCCTTGTAACAGTAGAAGTTATGTTTTTGGAGCTTGTGAGCTCAGTAGAACTGGCACTGCCTTGGGCAAGGGTATTAGATCTGAGAATACTAGAAAGCTTATCCTGAAAATTGAGTGGTTCTTTGGCACTGTCGGAGTTTCCACTGATGCCGGTACTCTCTTGTCTTTTCAACGACTCCAACTTCATTAATGCTTCGGGTTTTGGTGCAGCAGGCTTGGGCGGAGGTTTGGAGGATTTCAATTTACCTAGGGCCACCAAACCTTCAAGTTCTGGTTCTGTAGATGCTTTTTGAATCACTCTGGGGTTCAATTTCTTCATTTGATTTCGTAACTGCTCAGAGTCCTGCTCCGCGTACTTGTTGGCGCCGCCTAGCAGAGGTTTGGGAGGCTTCAATGGGCCATGCTTGGAAATTGAGCTACTACTCTCGCTTTTATGCTTCTCAAGCTGTTGACGAATGAGAAGTGTATCAGTTTCCTCGTATTTGGAAAGTTGCGGCTTGGATGAAACCTTATCAAATGACAATGAGCCTGATTTGAGCTTCTCAAATCTTGTGAGAAACTCCGCTCGATCTTGCGGTACATTCTGAGCTTCATTTTTATTATTGTGTGCCTTTGTCGGCGACTTCCTCAAGTTTTCGAGTTTCGCCAACGCCTCGTTTTCAATTGGAGACTCCACAACTCGTAACTTCTCTGGCTTTGGAGGCTTTACTACTGGACTCTTGTCGCTAGAGTCTGAACTAATTTTTCGTCCTGAGCTTTGCAATGTGCGTTCCGTCTCTTCACTGATCTTTAATGGTAATGGCCGCTGTGGTGGCTTCTTGTTTATTACAAAGTTTCTTTTCGGTTGTTCTGGTGACTTGCTAACTGCACTGTCGAGCCAAGACATCGAGTTTCTTTCTCTCTTAGGAGACTGCTTGATGGAAATGTCAGTGGGATCATTATTCTTTGGAATGTAAAGCTGTTGTGTATTGGATGAGTTGCCGCCTGAGCCCACTGTAGTACTGTATTTTGAGTTTCTTGCGCTCCCCTTGGCTGCAATCACATTCATATCCAGGGGCTTCAAAATGGAGCTCCCGTAGCCCGAGGACACAGACTTCGAATTGTTAAATGACGAGTTTAACCACCCTTTTCCTGGCAGCTCGGGCAGCTCCATCAGCAGCAGCAGCACTTTTGCTAAATCCCCTTTGTTTGGAACTGGAGGTTTCGGCTTTTGTTTGATGTCATTAAGAATCTCTTCACTTTCTCCAGCCAATATACTACTTTCAATACTTGTAAAAGACCTGTACTTGTCAGTGGCGTCCGAGGAAGATGCGATTGCCAGCAGACTACTAAACTTTGAATACACTCCACCAAGTTTTGGCGGCTTCAGTGGAGTCACATCAACTGGACCTTCTTTCCTCGCGACTGGCTTGACTAAATCAATTCCAAAATCAAGCTTTTTAGCTGGAACAGCCGGTGGAGTCTTTGCAGAGCTAATTTTTCTCCTAGGTAGTGGAGGAGGTGGGGAACCACCATCATTCTCATCCTCGTCGTCACGATTGATACCGCGGCCGCCAAGATTCAAATTTACCCCAGGTCTCCTGGGCATAGGAGGCGGTGGACCCTCTTCATCTTCGTCTACTACTCGCCTGCGGGCTGGTAATCTTGGAGGTGGCGGAGAGGAACTCCTATTAAAACGAATCAGAGGAATGTCACTTAAAATATCCGTGCTTTTCTTTGATGAGAGTTCGAGTGGTTTCAGTGGTCGCCGGGGAGGTCGTACGGGCGAGACACTATTCAGTTTCAGTCTCAACTCATCTATATTTCTCTGCAATTGTCTCTGCCGCTGGGAGTCTTCCAGAAGTTTTTGCTGCGAAAGCAGAGATAACAGCGATAAAAAGTCATCTACTTTAGCTGATGAGGGTGAAGTTGTAGACATCCGTGAAGGGGAGCGAAAAAATAGATAGCTTTGAAAGGAGAAGTGACTGTGTGTTGCCTAACAACTACATTTAATCGCAGTGCTTTTGTTTTCGCTCGATTGGAAAAAAGGTGATTTTGAAATCGCGGAGAAAGATAGAGAGTGGACTACTAAAAATCTCAAGCAGTTGTGGTGGCTAATACGCTCACAGAAACACCCTCATTGCCAGCCACTTATCATGCTGAGTATACCACCACCCATCATTGAGGGAAATAGACCTCAGGTGATCAAGTTTGTTGCCATCATTTCGCGCGACGACAAACCCCTTTATATCCAGCTGTTTGAACCAGAGGTGCCCCAAAACGCAGGCAATTTTCTCAAGTACAACTTTCTTGCCCACATGTCTTTGGACATCTTTGCATCTCCAGCGTCGTTGAGCCTTAGGGAGCAACAGCGAGCAAGTGATAACTACGCGTTGCTCCTCTTCATTCAAGACGGGATAACAGTCTACGGGTATGAGACAAATACAAACCTCAAAATTATAGTTGGTCTTGGGCTCGAAGACGACACGAACACTGCATTTGAAAATACCAATAATACCTCTGATGTGACGCTGCTGGTTGATCCAGCACCATCGGCTGCATCTTCCTCTGCATTTGAAACTGACAAGGCAAGCTTGGAGCAAAGAAAAGTGCCCGACGACTCAAAGAAAGGCACACCAGAAACAGGTGCAAAGAACAAATCCTTGAACTTGGTGTTCTCTCAGATACACAAGAGTTACTTGAGAATAATATGCAATCCCTTCACCAACCTAACTGGAGAAAACGATAAAGTTCTTCAGTCGCCAGGGTTTGATAACGCCATCAAGAAGATTGTGGCAGGGTATAACTAGACTGGTAGCATCAAAGACGCATGCATGCCACTAATCCTCATCCTGGGCATACAAACGGCTTAGTTCTTGCTTGCTTATTTATTAATATATACCCTTTACTTCAATATAACGTTAGCTCCTCTCAATCCCAAGTACTCCTGGTCAACACCTGCGGGCATATTCCGTATCACTTCTTGGTAGATCTCCACGTTGTAGAATCTAAGTCCGTTTGCTGGATTCTTGTACCTGCCTGGTAATCCAGTTATATCACAATAGTGTTTCTGTGGCTTCAAACTTGGTGGAGCAGCAATCGATGAATATGTTGGGGTGTCAAATTTGATGTTACTCTTGGCTTGTAGATACTTTACTTCATCGCTTATGACTTGCTTGGCTGGCTTGTAGCGTCTCAGTGCTCGTTTTGATACTCCTTTGAAAGAGTGATGTTGTGTAGTGACGGTGGAAATTCGGTGTATCTCCTCCGGCAACGATGTGCTTGTTGGGGCTGGTGGTGCCATTATAGGGCGATTAGGAACAATGATAGGAACCAGCAGTAGGCTCGCCCGTCTTGAGGGCCACAACATGAGAGGAATCTTCTACGTGCGTATGTGTGATTATACATGCAGGACTTTCTTTTGGCTGCAATAATTAAATAGGCCCAGTTTTTTATTTCGTCTAAGTATATTATTGCACTAGTGACAACACGGCTTAGCCTCGATTATGTGTCCGGCATCTAATCTTTCATCCAAATCATCATTCTTGTCTATTTTAACCACCTTGTCTGGATTCAATATGCGTCTTGGGTCGAGCGAGAGCTTGATTTGACGCATCAAGTCTACCGTGTTAATTCCCAACTCCTGCTCCAAATACCTACGTTTCCCTATTCCTACACCATGCTCACCGGTACAAGTCCCATCAAGCTTCAAAGCCCTTTGTACCATGCGATCAACCAAGGTCTGTGCCTTTGAGTAGTCCTTTGAATTGAACAACAAAAGAAAGTGGCAATTGCCATCGCCAATATGTCCCATGACAGAAAACTTCTTGTGAAACCCCAGCTCGTTCAAGTCATGGTTCGTATCTCTGATCATTTCTGTCAAATTTGAGATTGGCACGGCAACATCTGTTGTCCACACCTGTACATCTTCCTTGTCCTCTAAGATGACTCGTCCGTAATCAACAGTGGACCATAACCCGTTCCTACGTGCTGCCCATAGAACTGCGTTATCTTCTTCGTTCTTGGAAGACTCAAACTTGATCAAATTATGCTCATTGGATACATCTTTTATGGTTTTGATCTGCTCTGTAATCGCCGATTCCGAAGCTCCTCCAATCTTAAAGAAGAGGGTCGGTTTTTCGATGAACGTTTTTGCATTGGCCGAGCCAGAACTTTGCAGATTGACAAACGAAACCATTGTGGAGTCCAAGATTTCAATGGCATTGAGCTGAATACCACTTTGCGAGATAATGTACTGAGCTGCGGCTGCAGCATCTGCGATAGTGGGAAAACTAGCTATGCTGACTAATTCATGTTTGGGACGAACGTGCAATTTCAAAGTGGCCTCCGTAATGACCCCCAATGTTCCCTCAGAACCAATAAATAGCCTGGTGGTATCGTAGCCAGCACTTGACTTGCGGGGTCTTTGCTTTGTTTTGATGATGGTGCCATCTGCCAAAACTACTGTCAAATTGACCACGTTCTCCTTCATGGTCCCGTACTTGTAAGCATTGGTGCCACTACAAGAGGACGCCACCATTCCACCAATTTGTGCTCCGGGCCCAGGATCAGGTCCAAACATCAAATGTTTTCCTTTCGGTTCACTTAACAAAAACGCATCCAATTCTTGCCAGCCTACCCCAGGTTGCACAACAACGTCTAAATCGTCTGGATGAAACGACAAGATCGCGTCCATTTGAGTGAAAGAGAGTGATATGGTTCTGGGTCCTCTTGTGTGCATATAATGACCTTCAAGTGACGTTAAGCCCGAATTTGGAACAATTGGTACGCGATACTTGTGAGCCACCTTCAATATCTCGGAAACTTCAGCAGTACTGCTTGGATACACAATGACGCCTGGTTTCTGAAGCGACGGATCTGGTGGGTGGTGGGTCGAAAAAAATGAGTCTGAGTGTGAGTCAATGCTGATCTGGTCATTGGAAACACTATCATCGCCTACAATTGCGGTAATCAACTCGACTGCAAGCTTGAAGTCCTGTTCCCCTGCATAGTCTGGCGTGTCCAAGGTATCCAATGGGGTCACCGAGTTATCAGTTGTCTCCTTTTCGGAGTCGAAATATCTGGTGGCCAATATGGTAGCTCCAGTGCCTGTAATAATTCCACCGGCATAAATGCCGTACTTCCACTGGGTCAATGGTGTATGACCGGTGCTGTACAGTCTTCTAGCTTTAGCGGCTGCATTTGTAATTGTAGACGAATTGAAGAAGCTTCCGCGACTCGTAAGTCTTGATACTGCTCTTTTTATCATTGAGAATTCGTGCTACTGAAAGCAAGAAGAACGTAATCCGCGGCACTGCTTACTTATTTGTCTATCCGATAAGTCTCGAGACAAATTTCCACCTGGAGCCACACATCACTTGATTTTGCGTATATATGTTGCAATCTGCATGCGTGCGCAGCTAAAAATTCGATACGAATTCGGCTCCAATTTGTGCATACATTATGTATTGATACGATATTATATAATGTGTAGATCGTCTACTCTCCTTCAACCATCTCAAGCAGGTGGTACTGGTTGGGTTGGTGTTTGAACTGCAGTACTCGCGCTTGACCCATCAGGTGCTTGCGGGGGTGGAGCCCCGGTAGCCGCAGCTGCAGCAGCTGCAGCTGCCTGCGCCTTTGACTGATTAAACAATGGACAACTCTTATTAGTTTTGATGTGTCCCAAGGCTCCACACGCAGTACACTTACGGTTTCTACTCTTACCCTTACCGATACCTTTACCTCCAATTGCGTAAGTGCCATCAGGTAATAAAACTGTATTGGCGTCAATAATTGTACCACCAGCTGCTGCTGCTGCGTGTAATGCATCCCTCGATATCTTCTTCCCTTTACTCAGTTTGGCCCTCTTTTCAAGATTAGCCAATTTCTCTTCAAGAGTCTTTCTACGGAGTCTGTTCAATTCCTTGTCGTTAGTGGGGATGATATCATCAACTTCTGCATTCCGTAACAAATCATCTTCGATTTGCTTCTTCCGCTTTAAGTACGCCCGTATCAACAAAGGATCTTTGATAGTGCTGACCCGTCTTTGGACAATTTTGTTCTCGTCTCTGAACCTCCTAGTAATCTTTAATACTGATGTTCTCAGTTCGGTAAACTCTTTGACGTCAATTTTTGGTTCACCCGCAGGATGGTACTCATCATAGATTGTCTCCAAATTGTGGTTTGCCTTGTTGGGTTCCACAGTTAAGGACCTACGCTGCGAATACCAGATTCTCGAAACCTCATCCTCGTAGATTTTCTGCAGTTGGGCAGCCGTGTTGGGCTTCGGGTTCCCGTCCTTAGTGGTAGGTTGGTCATTTCTGGCAAATAGAGGTGAGAACGAACTCTTTTGCGTAGAACGAAGAAATGAGAACCCTAACCCTATACCAGTAGGGTCACCTTCTCCATTCAACTGTAGATTAGCTTTGGTTTGATTGGCGTTAAGAAAATTACGCGATAAATTCCACGAAGTCAACTCCTCCTCAATTTCTTCCATATCCTTTTCTTTGTCCTCTCTCACCTTCTTTCGTCTTTCCTTTTCTGTGATTTGTTTGTCGGATTTCTTCCCGTTGGTACTTCCTACACTTCCACTACCTGCATCACTATCAGCTGCCAGCTCAGCAGCTGACGACTTATCCTTTTTAGTGTTTGTCTTTTCTTTCTCTTTCTCTTTCTCCTTCAGCTTCTCGTTCATTGCACTTTTGCTACTCCGAATAGCCTGATCCTTGTCTTCACTCCGGAATACATATACAAAATCTTCCAACACCTGCTGTCCGTGTTGCATACTATCCAAGAGACAAACATCTTCAGGGGTTATCATAGTTCTGATTTCATCCTCATTCGGAATAGGTTCATTGTTTTTCATCTTCCAAAACCCATAATCGTCACCATGACGCTGGTGCTCCATAAACTCCTTCAACCTTTGGCGATTTTGCATGTCGTTTTGGTCCGGAAAGTGGTGCGAGATGTCCTTTACAGATATCCTTTCTTCTCCCGCCTTGTGCATCGTTCTATAGACAATGATTTTGAGTCTATTTTTGCTTGTGTTCGTAATTTTTCTTGAGTGTGGTGCTGGCACTTCAACCGCTGGGAAAATCTGGCCCACAGCAAAAAAGTTGCCAATACTTCTCAAATAATTACGTGGGTGGTTTCCCGCTCCTTGAGACCGCACGAGAAGGAAGTCTGTCGACTTAACATCATGCTTAAATACAGGTGCACGAATCAAATTATTGTACAATGTCGGGACAAAATCACCTTTGGCCACATGCCCGAAGTTCCAGAAAGGAGATCTATCTTCAACACCCAACACATGCGTTTCCCCAATAAGGGCTTTTGGTCTGGCATAATCGTCGTCCTTTTCCTTCCTGTAATAGTTGATTATTTTTGATCCCATTCCAAAGTTCAGCACAATCTGAGGGTATTCTTCGGAGTACTCCATCCCTACAATTGCAGCAGTGTCTGCTATTGTCAAGTCTGTCGTCTTTTGGAACAATTCCTGTGACGTCTTACCACGGTCCTTCTTCTTCTTTCTCACTTTCAACTTGGAAAAGTTCATCAATGTACCAGGACGGATAATGAATTTTGGTCTATGGAAAGATCTGCACTCAGATTTGGTCAATTTCACTTTATAGTAAGGTGATTGTAAACGCATTGCAGGAACCGAGTGGTCTATTGTCAAATTGCTCAACTGGCTTCTGATCTTGGTGTTGTAGTTTTTCTTCAAGATTTCGTACTGCTTGTCATTAGAAATGTTGAATTTGCTCTCCATAAGTTTTTCAGTGGCCGGAATAAACGCTTTGGACTTGATTTTTCGTTGCGCCTCTGTCTTGTCAGGAATGAAAATTAAGTTTGGATCGTTCATGTCTAACTTGAGTTTCGTGTGTATGTTTATGTTGCCGTTGAAAATATCATCGTCGTAATCTTCCCCCTCGCCGTCGCCACCATCATCGACATTGTCGATTCCCTCTATCAAGTTCACACCAATAGGATCTCTGTTATTCGTATGCGGGCCTTTCTTGGTTCCATTGATGATTTCGTCATCATCCCATGAAGCCGTGCTGAATACCAAGTCCTTCGACAAGCCACTGAATACATCATTCGATCCATCTGACCCCAAAAAGGGAATCCGTTTGAAGCTTGTGTGCCCATTCTGTTCTGCGAGAAACATTTCCTCAACAAGAACAAAATCTGAGGGTACAATACTTGTGACTCCAGGTAATTCCGTGCTTCTGGTAACCTTTGAGCTCCGAAAAATTTTACGGGTATCAGGTTCGAGTTCTAGCGTCACTTTTGTCGGTAGTAAAGGTTTCACTTTTTCCTTCTGTGCAATAGGGGGGCGTAAATAGCTGTAGTATTTAGGAACCGGGAAGAATAGTGTGTGATTGTTGTAAGGTTTATTTGGCGAGTAGTCAGGGAAATATCTTGCCAAGTTCTTCTTTTTTAATTTCTTCTCCAATTTATCTACAATTCCCAGGAGCTTTGCCTTCTTGGCCGCTCTACGTGCAGTAAGTTCTTCGAGGCGCCGCTTTCTGCTTATATCTGGTGCCTCCACCTTCATATCTTGATTGAAAGACAGGATTTGCTGATTATCGTCGAAAATACCCAAGTCAAGTCCATCAGTTTCGTCTGGAAGTCCATGGGCACCATCAAGATTGCTAAACAAGTCGTTACCCTCCTTGTCAAGATCCCCCTCGCCTTCAAACCCACCGGCTCCATTTTCGTTTATATCGTCGTCGTTGTTTTGAAAAATATCATTAAAATCGTCGTCTGCTTTCTTTTGAAGCTCTCCTTCCTCCTCCTCTCCGGCACCAAAGACATCATCGTACATATCTTCTGCCTCTGCTTCCGCCGCCTTCTCAAATAGTTCATCAGCAGGCGCATCTTTTGGATTGCTAGTTTCGGCATTTATTTCCTCATCTTCAGCTTCTTCGTCGTCGGCCAACTCATCAATGTCCTCGAAATCAATGGCATCAGGAGCATGCTCGGTGTCTCTCACCAGATATATGTCGCTAATACCACCCCCACCTTCCATCATGTTGGTGGATCCCTCCAACACTTGCTTAAAGAGGTCATCATCATCACCCTCCGCACCACCTGATTGATGCTTTTTCGGGCCCATCTTGAACGACGATGTACGGTATGTGTCACTATAGTCAGTGTCTAGCTCGACAGCATTAAGTCAATCGTGATATGTTTTGACGGCTGACTTACATGCAGGTGAGTTCAATTGCTGCAAAAAAAAATTGTATATATATAATTTTGAGATCAGCAGGAAGAATAATCCCCACCTATTGCCAAATACATGAAATCGTCTCCGTTGGCTATGGTGTTTAAATCAACCCTCTCAGCTTCAAAGCGATGGTTGTCGATTCTCAGCCTGCTAATTTAACATCAAGTTCACTGAATCAATCTACAACGCGGCCACTACAACGCTGCCTTGAAAAATGATCATGCTCAAGATTTTCTTCATCTTATGCTCCGGTGTCACCCCAGCTAGATAGACCGCTCAAGATTGCAATGCACGGTGATAGAATTCAGAGCATACAAGATGTTCGGTTTTGCAGTTCCTTAGGCCCATGTTCTTTTTAACGGTTCACGTGCTGATAGTCTTATCGCCATATCACGTGCAATATCAGCATGAGTGTTTCTTTTTCCAAAAGTTTTTCATTTGATTTTACATTTTGCAGTCATTTAGTATTCTTCTTTTCATCTTCAGACAAAAATGGCTCCTCACGCTATCAAGTCGAGTCCAACGCCCAGTGTCACCACTGGCTATGAAGTCAATGAAGGCATCGCAAATCCGTTTGGCACTACTGCTGATCCAAACGTTTTCAAGGGAAACTCTTATGTCTCGCCTGCTGCAATTTCCAGCCAAGCTATTTATTCTGTTCTGAACAAGATCTTTTCTTATGAGACTCCTGGTGTTACAGGCTTGTTGGATTCAGATATCCAGTTGTGGGCTCTGCATGGACGCCCTAATGCTTTTGGAGTGGTTCCTTACTTCCATCAGTTCCAAGTAAGATCAGGTGCCTCGAACGCTATTATGGGTTACTTTGGTAAAAATGGTACCAATGGCCAGCCATTGCTGACTCTTGCTGGGTCTAACACATTGGCATACATGCAACCTGCCTTGTCCAAAGCCAATGCTGCTGATCTCCCCTTATCGTTTTATGTCTCAGCTATTGACTATGATTACAAGAGCAAAAGCTTGGTCTCTAACTACTCTATTCCATTGAGTGTTGCTAGAACTTTGAACTACCCTGTGTTGACTCCTGTGGATACTACCAATGGTAGAGAAATTCAGCATTTGGCTGTGTTGAACCACTTCTTGGCTGCAGTAACTGGTAGACCTTCCATCAACCTTCTTGATGGCCCAGGTTTTTCTCTGACCTTCTTGAGATTCAAAGATTTGCTTGGTGTCGAACACTTAGGAAAGTTGTATCAACAGTTATTGAACTCTGTTTCTACCGCGCCAAACTCTACTGAGGACGCAGTGGAGACCGCGCTAGGTGCCTTGAACCAACTTGAGGGCACTAACTACCAACAGTTTGAGTATGTTGGTGCTGAAGACGCAGAGATCGTATTTGTAATTTATGGAACTCATGAGGCAACTCAGGTGTCTCAGGTTGTCACCAAGTTGCAAAATGGTAATGAAAAGATTGGTTTGATCAAAATTAGAGTCCCTTTGCCATTCAGCTCTGACAAGTTTACCAGGGCCATTCCAAAGTCTGCTAAAAAGTTGGTGGTTTTGGGACAAGGCAACGAAGCCAACTCTTCATCTTCATTAAAAGCTGACGTAACCGCTGCCTTGTTCTTGAGTGGTAGATACCATTCTTTGATTGTTAGTGACTTTTCTTACCCTGCTACCTTCAACTGGACTCCAATCACTGTTGTCAAGGTTTTGTCTGAGTTTTTGCCCAACTTGAACCCACAGCTTGGCCTCGACAATGGAGCCGTGAATGGGAGCAATGTTGCTCAAATTACAGCCAACTCTTCTCCTGAGGGCAGATACTTGATATGGGGTAGAGACAACTCGTTTGTTGTGGACACAGCCAAAAAGTTGGCACTTTCTCTTTCTTTAGACGATTCCAAGTCGGTCGCTATCAGAAATACATTTGACAACTCGCAGTTAGGTGGAGTCTTCCAGGCATCGATCTCTAGTACTAGTGGAAAGGCAGGCGTTCCTGTTGATGCAGCCGATGTCATCGTCATTGAAGATGCACAGATCTTGACTGCGTATGATGTTTTGGCCACTGTTCGCCCAGGCGGATCGGTTTTGCTTGTGTCAAAGAAGGGAACGGAAGTCGTTGACAAGTTACCATTGGAATTCAAGCGTGCCTTGGCTACAAACCACAACAAGCTTTATATTGTTGACTTCTCCATCCTCGATGACTTGGACAAGTTGAGCGACTCCACCAAAGGTTTCTCGGATGACTTTTTGCTTCAGATTGCGTTCTGGAAGATTGCTTTCCCTGAAGTTGGTAGTTATGTGGTGAACAAATTGTTGCAAGCTAACGGGAATGGCTTTGAATTATTGGGCACTGTTTTAGATAACTTTGTAAACACGGTATCGGAGAAAGAGGGTATCAAGGAGGTTGTTGTTCTGCAACAATGGGTTGATTTAGAGAAAGAACAGAAGGAAGTTAAAGAGGAAGATAGAAAGGATGCTACTGAAGAATCCAATAATGAGCAAGTTGAAGAGGAGGAGGAAGAACTCCCTTTCTTTCTTTCTGAGACCTCCTTTTTACCTAACCCTCGCAACACCAAGGTTGAAAACGAGGAGGCTACGCAGACTGGTAATGTTAGCTTGGCCAAAAAGATTGCCTTCCAGGAGGCTTATGGCGTTACTAAGGATTTGAGACCAGATCTTCCAGTCAAGAACTTTGTTGTAAAAGTACAAGAAAACAAAAGATTGACTCCTACGGAATATTCGAGAAATATCTTCCATATTGAGTTTGATACCACTGGCACAGGCTTGACCTACGATATTGGTGAAGCATTGGGTATCCATGGTCGCAATAACTCTGATGAGGTCGAGAACTTCTTGAAGTTTTACGGAGTCGACGGCAACAGTTTGATTGAGGTTGCAAATAAGGAGGATGAGTCTTTTATCGAGACTAGAACCGCCAGACAAATTTTATCGGAGGGCATTGACTTTTTGGGTAAGCCTCCCAAGAGATTTTACGAGGCATTAGCCCCGTTTGCCACAAACGAAAAGGAGCGTGAGCACTTGGAAAAGCTCGCAGACTCTGCTGGTGCGGATGAGTTGAAGAAGAGACAAGAGGTTGACTTTAGCACTTACGTTGACATTTTGGAGGAATTCAAGTCTGCCAGACCCACCTTTGCCGAATTAACCAAAATTATTGCACCATTGAAAAGAAGAGAGTACTCTATCGCACTGTCGCAGAAATTGCATCCTAACTCGGTGCATTTGTTAGTTGTGGTTGTGGACTGGATCGATCCAAAAGGAAGAACTAGATATGGACACTGTTCCAAATATCTTTCCGATTTGAAGGTTGGTGATGAGCTTGTTGTGAGCGTCAAGCCGTCGGTGATGAAGTTGCCTCCCTTATCAACCCAGCCTATCATTATGTCAGGTTTGGGTACTGGATTGGCTCCATTCAAGGCATTTATTGAAGAAAAGATTTGGCAAAAGCAACAGGGTATGGAGATTGGAGAAATTTATTTGTTCATGGGTTCCAGACACAAAAAGGAAGAGTACTTGTATGGTGAATTATGGGAAGCGTACAAGGATGCAGGTATTTTGACCCATATCGGTGCGGCATTCTCTAGAGATCAACCAGAAAAGATTTACATCCAAGACAAGATCAGAGGTGAAATTGAAACTTTGACTGATGCTATTGTCAAGAAGGAAGGTAGCTTCTACTTGTGTGGGCCTACGTGGCCTGTGCCAGATATTACAGCCTGCTTGGAGGACATTATTGCTAATGGTGGCAAGCGTGCAGGTGTTGAGGTTAAAGATGTTGCTAAGGAAGTTGAGGACATGAAAGAAAATGGTAGATACATTCTTGAGGTTTACTAGACAATAAAAGCTCCACTTCTATAAAAATAATGGTAACTGGAAGTATCAAAACGTGGAAACCACACAAAGCTCAGGCACAGCTGGAGTTGACATTGTGTGGTCGATAAAAGCATGCTTTCCGTTTCAATTTACTATTTAAAAAACCGCTGACTATGTAGACTTTTAGCCATACCCGATCATCTTGAAGCTTCACCGAAGCCATGACAACTTTGCTAACAAGGTACAGCCCTAGATAAGCCTACTATGGCGAAATGCTTCAAAATAGTGAACAGAACAACCTTATGTAACAAGCGTAACCAAGGTACTCTTTGCAACCAAGTTTATCTGCTCTTGTATTGTTGCGAAAATTTCCGTTTAAGGGAAGCAGATTAAGGTTTCTACCCCTTGCCTGGCTGCACATGAAAAAATGGATGCTCACATAAATCATATAAATTGTAGAGCTAGTGGCTACTTTTGTGGATACGTTGAACATGTAAGAGTTCGTTGAGAGTTCTAAGGAAAATTATTTGCATATTGGAGTCTTTCACAACGTTCATCCTAGTTTAAGAGTATGAAGCGATAATATAAAGTACAATGTTTGTTCTTGCTACATGCCACATGAAAATGATTCATTCGTGTTGTTGAATTGATCTATAAGTACAGAAGGCTAAATGGGATATCATTGGATTCAAAAGAGAGTGCTCAAAGGCAACAGCCTTGCATTGAAACCTTAAGAAATTGTAATGTCTATGATGTTCAAAGAAATAAATCCGAACCAGGGGATCTGCAAAGAGTATAGAAATACTCTCGAGCTCTCCCATAAAAAGGGGTATTAATATAAATAATAATGCGAGAAAGGAATTAACCAAAATAATAAGAAAGGTGATCGTGCAGAGAGATCTGGACAGTTTGTCTCTCCTTCCGGGCTGACATTTTATTTAGTTTACAAGAAGTAAGCCAAAGGAATGACAATCATGGCAAGCATGGAAGCCTTGGAGGCAGCGTTGGCGCTGTTTTCAGTGGCTGGAATAGACACAGCAGCGGTTGGAGCCAGAGACGTTGGTAATGCGGCAGCACTAGTTGTAGCTTGAGCAACAGTGGTTGGCACGGCAGTCTTGTGGCATACACCGTCGGAGCATTCAGTCACGGTCTTCAAGAAGGTGCTGGTAGACTCGGTAACGGCGGCGGCGGTGGTAGTGGTTGGCGCTGGGGCTTCTGGAGATTCAGTAGTTGTAACAGGAGCAACACTTTCTGTGGAAGCTGGAGTAGCGGCAACAATTCCCTCAGTCGATGTGTAAACAACGATAGGGGCGAAGGAGCTGTAGATGATGGTGTTACCACCGGCGGTGGTGGTGAGGGTAACCACGGAGGCTGGAACAACAGTCTCGTGGCACTTGTCATCGTGACAAGCGGTGACAGTCACAACTGGGGCAGTTGGGGTCACAGTTGTAGCTGGGGCGCCTGGTGGTGGAGTAACCGTAACCACTGGAGTCACCACTGGAGTCTCGGTAGCGGTGACTGGACACCAGGTAGTGTAAGTGGTGGCAATCTCATGCTCAGTGGTGGTAACAACAGATGGCGTGGCTGGGACTGTCGTTTCGTGGCACTTGTTGTCAGAGCAGTGAGTGACGGTAACAAAAGTGGTGGAGTAATGGGTCTCGGTTTCCGGAACCTCAGTCTTTCCACCTGGAGCAGGAGCGGTAGTTGTGTGCGCTTCAGTCTCTGGGCACCAAGTGGTGTAAGTAGTAATAGTGTCGTGGACAGTGGTGGTAACGACTGATGGAGTAGCTGGAACGGTGGTCTCGTGACACTTGTTGTCGGAGCAAGATGTGATGGTGACCAACTTGGTAGACTTGTGAGTCTCAGTCTCAGTCTCAGCGCCAGTCAATGGGCACCATGTGGTGTAAGATGTGACGGTGTCATGCTCAGTGGTGACCACAACAGAAGGAGTGGCAGGAACAGTGGTTTCCAGGCACTTGTTATCGGAGCAGGAAGTGATGGTCACAATAGAAGTCTGTTTAGAGGTGACTGTACCACCAGTAACAGAAGGGCCAGAGCTGGATGGACCAATCAGAGGGGCAGCAAGAACAACTTCAACGGTGGTACCATCGAGCTTGACTCCGTCTTGAGACTCCAAGGAGTTGGCAAAGTCGGACGCCTCGTCTCTTGGGAGCAAAGTTTCCTTCATCAATCTTCTTCTCAAACCATCGGTAGAGTTGGAAGGAGCAGACTTCTGCGCGTGAACTTGGTAAACAGGAAGAGGTCCCAATCCAACCAAGCTCTTAGCTGGGGCGTCAATCTCATGTCCAGCCTTTACAATGTCAGTAAAGTACTTCACCGAGTTGGCAACGGCGTAGTAAAACTCCACATTGTAGTCAGAAGGAGAAATGTACAGGAAGATAGCTGGTAAGGTGGATGGCAAGGTGAAAGGACAGATACCAGTATCGAGATCGACAACGGCAACAGTTTTTCCGTTAACCAAACAGTATGCGTCTTGCGCAACTGCAGCTCCTGCTACTAAAGAAGCAGACAAAACAGTCTTGAATGAAACCATCTTTGTACCTACTATTCAGGGAAACGAATGACTAAGTGGATGCAATAGATAAGTGAACAAGAAGAAAAGGAAAACAAAAAAAGAGTAAAATTGTCCAAAGAAGGGAGGCTAATGCATGATAGATATACTTCAGAGATTATTAAGAGAAGTTTTTCTACCAGAGTGCTTTTTGATTCACGAGCCACGGGCTGCATTGGCACACCTGTGAATTATTTTATCCAAGCCAACTTTTTTAGGAGAAATGGTTGGTAGTTCACGTTGTGAGCGTGAATAATCTGCATCTTCGGAACGGTATATGCGCACCTTAACTGAGGTTGCAGTGGGCTGCATGTAACTTCTAGAAAATATTTGACACGTTCTCAAACAAAAAGACATTCAAGCTCTTCGAGAATGAGTCGTATTGTCGAGTATTTCATGGGCACGCAATTGAGGCGGCACAGCGAGTTCGAATATGGAGTTGTATAATGCACGGTATGATTGAACCCCGCCTCCACTTACTCGTTATCGTTATCTCCCATATGGTTTTCAGGGAGAAGACGGGGTTGTAGACGCGCGTGAAACAGACAGCCGAAATCTTATTGATTTCTTTTGACTTTCTTTTTTTTTTTCGTTTTTGTCTTTGGTGCGCAAAAACACGGAGGGGGGAGTCATTTCAGATATCTATTTTAATTTCCCCTTGGTGATTCTCTGATAATTCCGATATTGTTGCCATTTTGATCTGGTTAGCAACGAGGAATAAGTGGGATGGCTTAATCTTATACAGCTGATACAAAGACCGCCTGATAATGTGTGCCATGTTAAAAGAGTGGATGTGCGCGCGATTAGGTCTCGTAAGAAGACAAAGTACGGGCATCTTCTGATCCACCGGATCGGACTCTCTTCACTGCAATGTCGTCGTCATATAAAATAATAAAACGCCCACAAATCCGTAAGGTGCTAGAATGTAGATTCGTGTCAGTAAACAAATCGGCAACAGACAGCCCCGTAGAGAGCGATGATGCCCATCTTTTCTGTTCGACGCGAGACACTTCCAAAAAATGTCCCTGAAAGAACAATTTCCAAGCGAAATAAGCGAGAGCAAAAAAATAATACAATAACTTACCTGCACACATCAACTTTAAATTCATTCTCTTGCGTTTTTGGCTGTTTTCACTACCTTCCCTTTTCTCCAAGTAGGTTTGAACGCGAATTTGCTCCTGTGATACCCACGCCTCTAATATACCTGTGCAGCCGGTATTAATGAAAGTCCCGTGTTCGCATCCTCTGGCACGGATTATTTTTTTGAGGGCTTCGACAGGAGATCATACCAATTCATAACCTCAGCAACCATCAGCAGCCCAAGCTACGGCCCTTCAATAAATCCGTGATGTGTGTGTGGGGAATATCTGGGTCTGGGCTTGGGTCAAGATCTCCGTAGTCACAGCAACGCTTTGAGGTGCCACTCCTATCGCGCGCAATCTCAATGGCAACCGTTTCGGTGCCTGCTCCACCAAAATGGTTGTCAACGCCATCTATTTGCCGCCCACGTGACTTCAGGGTGAGTGGTATTTTTCCTGCAGCATCATGGTATCTTTGCGGGACACACATTTAGTGCCACAGGCTTGCCAAAATTCACGCTCGCGAAGTATACGCCAGCCCGCCTCATTCTCAAGCCTCCCCCCCGCCACCTCCAACAAAAATTCTACAAAACAAAAATGTATACATGGAACTTAGAAAGATTTATAATAATATAAAGGCTAGATAGTTGTGCGAATATAAAAAACAGGTTGTACCCATTTTTCATTTTCCCTAGGAAGAAAAAGGTCAACCAAGTTTAACTGGCCAACATTCCTAACATAAATGCAAAGAATATCTTCAGACGACGAAGGCATCTGAAGAATATAGAAGAAGTACTAAAACAGGTGGTTGAAGAAAAGTTTATAATTAATTTCTGCCGTAGCTGGGGAATAAGAATGAGCTGCCATCCTTACCTTTTAACGAAAGCGAAGGAATTGGATCAAAGTTGGTGGTCGATGTGGTGACTGCGTGGTCAAAGGGGTTTGTGGATGTGCACATACGAACCATAAGAGATCAAGCACTGCTTAGATCATGGCAACAGCACCAACCAACAAGGCCATCACAGATGGGAAGTACTTGTTGGCAGCACCCTCAGCGGCAGTGGTAACAGCTGGGGTGGATGGGATAACTGGAGTGCTAGTCGAAGCTGGGGCAACGGTTTCTGGGGCAGTGGATTCTGGAGCAACAGTGATCACAGTGGTGGCACCACCTGGAGCGGTGGAGGTGGTGACTTCTGGAGCTGGAGCTGGAGCTGGAGCAGCAGACTCAGTCTCGACAATGACGATAGCGGTCTTGGTAGAGACTTCACCCTCGCTGGTCTCAACGATGGTGGTGGTGTAAGCAGAACCTTCTGGGGTAGTCTCGGCACCTGGAGCAACGGTCACAGTCTTTGGAGATGGAGCTGGAGAAGTGACAACTGGAACAACAGTGGTGTAAGTTGTGTACCAGGTGGTGGTGTAAGTGGTACCAGAAATAACAGTCTTCACTTCGGTGGAAGAGGTTCCAGTGCTCTCAGTCAATGGGCACACAGTGGTGAAAATGGTCTCAACACCAGAGATAGTCTCGGTGGTAACAAGGTCAGTGACTGGGATGGAAGACTTGTGGCACTTGTCATCCTTGCAAGAGGTGATGGTGAGGTACTTGGTGCTGTAGTCAGTCTCAGTCTCGGTGGATCCGCTAGTAGAAGCAGATGGTGCAGTGGTGGTAGTGGCACCTCCCTCAGAAGAAGAGGAAGAAGACGAGGCAGGAGCAACAGAGAATTCGAATGGGCTGGAACCACCAACTGCAGTTCCGTCAAGTTGCTCCAACTGAGCAATGAGAGAGGCTGGAATAGTGGCTCTCTCTTGCAAGCCGAATCTCTTCTTCAAGGCCTCGGTGGAGTTGGATTGAGGAGTCTTATGGGCATGAATGTCAAACACTGGAACTGGTGGAGCGTTGAACAAAAGTCTAGCTGGGATGGAAATGGTTCTACCAGCGTTAATGATGTCAGTGAAGAATCTCTCCGCGGCAACGATAGTGTAGTAGAACTCAATGTCATAGTCTTCTAAGGAAAAGAAGGTGTTGGAAACTGGGTAAGAGTCTGGAAGAGTGAATGGACAGTCACCAGTCTCAGAGTCAACAACTGCCACAGATTTACCGCCGACGAGACAGTCAACTGGAATGGCATTTGTGACGGAAGTAAGGGCAAGTGCACCCAAAGCAAGAACAGATTTAGAAAGCATCGTGATAAAGCGAGAGAAAATAAGATGCTGGAATGAAGAAGGAATTCCAAAATAGAACCAACGTTTATTATTTGAAGGAATCAAGCCTACTTAAATATGGTGCTGGCTGCTAAACTCTTTCCCCCTCCTACTCACTTGTTTTCAATCATAGAAAGATTTGCAATTTTAAAATTTAAGAATTATTTTTATGCACGATGCCACTCTTGAAGATACGAAGTGGGGGATTGCTGGGGGGAGCAAGCTTTGAATAATACTGACAGACAGAAATCAAAAGAAAATAACGTTGCAAAAATAAAAATATCGCATGGGTGCGTTTGATAACGGAGTGGCTTTTTGACCGAATGCAATTGTCCTCAATGCCGCCGTGCGTTAGGGCTTTCGTTGCTGTTCATAGTGCATTCGGTTTAAGCCTTTTTAGGCGAGAATAGCCAGCAGCACGCGCTACAAGGGACAGCTAGCTTTGAAAGGAAGAGACTCAAGGCCAATAGCGAGGATCCCTTTGGTGAAATGAATATTCGTGAGCAATGCTCTGAGGCGGCGGCTCCCATAACCATGCAAGACCTTTGATAACCACAGTTTTTTGTTGCAATCCAACAAACCTTTGCATGCAGATTTCAAGTGCAATATTTTTTAGGACCACGCGGCCAAACAAACGGACTTACTTATGTGATGCCCTATTGTACAAAAGGAAAAATGGTTGTCCCCCCTCACTTCCCACTATACACAGAGAAAAAACTCGGCTGCTTTTCATGCCGGTATCTGCAACGCAACAATCGAGATGTATGTACAACTATATCTCAAGGAAACATTCCAGCCTGAAGCTGAGAATGGTTTGTAATGAAGACCGCGATCTCGATCTACAGCGCGTTTCCTTCCGATGGTTCGAGACCCGGAGCTATCTCACAACTGGAACGGCAATCGGGTTAATATGAGTACATGACTGAGTTAATCCGTTTTCATCGGTGTTGTGGAATGGCGTGTCCACAATGTGGGTGCGCTACTGTTTGCCAATTCTGCTTAGATGCAAATCAGGAAACCTACCAGCCATCTTTCATTGAAATTTTACATGCATGGCTGATGCTTTCAACAACCAAAAAAATGAATGACGACGCACAAGTGTGCTGATAAGATCCACCGGGTTGCAGAAATGAGTTGTCCAACAGGGCTCCATTCAAATCACTCACTCCCACCGTGCGTTCCAGACAAGCTGGATTGATCAATTGGGACACTGGCTACTTTTTCCGAGTTGTTTTACTATGCGTTGGTGGGGCGTGCTTCGCGAAAAACTCAAATAATCTTAGTTTTTTTCACTAGGATTCATGCAAAACTCCCTCTTAATCAATTAACAACAACAAAGAAAAAGGAGGTGTTGAGAATTCTTCCATGAAATTGACTACCAACATCAGCGAGCAAAAATAAAAAAAAAATAACAAGACTACAACGATGAGAGGGAGAAAAGCGCGTATACGTCAAACGCGAATTGGCATTCCGCAATTCGTTTATCTGGATTACTGCGCTGCACAAGCTAAGCCACTACCTAAAGTTTGGGACCGACGGATGGGTGATTCTGAATAATGAAGCAATAGTATAGACCATGGATCAGAAGGTTGAAATTAACTCACTACACTGCCGTATCTATGCTCTCATGGGTATCAACTCTATTCTGAGATTGAAATTTCATCGATACTTTAAGCCCTCATCAATACTTTGAACTCTTATCCAAAAAACTTTAAATCGCGCGCGAGAGCATGCAATTAGTAATTTTAGCGTCCGGGCTTTCGTATAACCCGTTGCTGAATGCGCACAGTTGATATGCGAGTTGAACGAAAAATATTGGCACCACACGCCTCCTCTACTATCTTTGTGGCCGTGTTTCGTGGCCGGGGCACCCTACTTTGCGGTGGCAGTGCTACGGAGCAACCATACGCCGGTTTCATCTCTTCTGAATTTGTATTTGATTCGATCTAAACAGTCTTTTTTCACAACCCCGGTCGTATGCATCCTGCATTAAGCGGAACTATTCAAATCTTATCGAGGAATCGGCTGCGAAACTTGTCATCATCAGTCCCTGGCCTATCCCTACACTTTTCATTTTTATTCTCCTTAAGATAGTTATTGTCTACCGTTATTCTCCCGGAGATCTCTTACCATCTAATTTTCGGGCTTGAGTCCTGCGTATTTTTGTTGCCCTCTTGTCAACCTATTGTTTGAGTACATTAATCGATATCTAAGCCTCCTGCTAAATTGCAAAAAAAAAAATCTAAATAATAAAGACATAAAGGGAATATGGAAAAATAAATCGAAAATTGACAACTCCATGATGCTATGAGCCCCAAAGTCTGCACGTATCCGAAACCGCCCATCTCACCCCACTGTTTGGCGTTTGTCGCCCTTATTTGCTCACCTTCCATTCACCTCCTTGCATCATGGTCTCGATTCATTCGCATGAACGCAGCTATAGTTCCCAAATCGTACGTCACCTTTAGCACCAGCAAGCACAAAGCTCACCCAAAGCATATCCCAACTCATAAAAACCCCCGCTACACTGGGCCCAATTGTGTGAAATAAGGTTTTGACAACATTCACCCATCCGATAACGGTGGTTCTTTCGTTCGGCGGAATTATCGCACTCAAGAAGACTTGCTTTGGTGCAACATCCATTGCTTGGAAGCAAGCCCGAACAATAAGTAGAGCAAATGTAGCGTTGATGGTTGCAGGGATTGGGAGCGCTGCAATTAACAGGGAGGCGGGCAAGTGGGTCGCCACCATGTTTGCAATAGGATCAATCCTTTTGCATAGCGTAGTACCTAGGAGCGACGCTGTCCCAGAAATGATCCCCGTGATAAAAAAAATCGAGCCAACTTTGGCTGCTTGAGCATTGAATTTGTGCAAAATGTAGTATGTCTGCCATGTTCCCCCGATGAAGGAAGAGGCAAGTGCATCGAAGCCAAATAGAAGGGACAGCTTTAGTACAATAATGTACGAACTCTTCTTTAGCCGCGGGAATAGCCTTGTGCCTTTAATTTTAATAAGCCCCGAGGGTGCAAGAATTTCTTCTCTGTGAGGTAAGGAGCACAAGGTTCGCGAAAGCATGGGAGTGGTTTCAGTAAACAATTTTGTGGTAATGGCACCATTGGAATCAGTATAAGACTGAGAATGAGGAGTAGTTGACTCATTATGGTTGTTGTTTTGAAGATGACAGGTTCGAACCACCTCCAAGTTCTCGTCCTCGTCATCTTCATCCACTTGCACCTCAGCCTCCATTTCTTTAAACCGATTTTCATTCTTCCACTCAATCAGTGACGATAGCATACACGATGCTATCACCATCGTCGAGGATATTATAACGTATTCCACAAAAATGGTCCTGTAGCTTTCAAGCACACTATATCCAAGTTCTTGCTCCGCAAAGAGTACTAGATAGCCTGCGGAGACAATTCCGAACGACGGGGAAACTTTTCCTAGGAAACTATACCACGCGTAAATATCTGTCGTTTCTCGTAAGGAACTAGAGAAGCAGGCGACGACGATTCCAGTGATTTGAATGGGCCCACATCTTCACCAGGAGTCATGACTCTAAGAAAGGCAATAACAACGAGCACACGATGGTTTCGTATAAAGAGAAAAGCAATACCTGTTAAAGCCATCAACAACGACGAAAGTATAAAGATATTCCGCCTTCCAACAATATCAGCCACTATCAGTAGCAAGAAGCTTGTGATCAAGTCTCCAAACGACATTACCGTTAAAAACAAACCAATCAGCCAGTCCTCCATTTGCAACTCCTGCAAATATATTATTAGCAGCACTCCATGGAACGCAACCAATCTGATCATCCGAATGAATATTATAAGATAGATATCTCTAGAGCAGCCCAACAACGAGATTGATCCAATTTCGTCACACATAAAGTGCAAATGGTGTCTGGCACGAAGCCAGACAGTATCTCGCTAGGAATGAAGGGCGAGCTGCTAAGACAAGAGCTGCTCGGCATCCATAATTATGCACACGACGAAAAAGAGAGATCCAGGATATTGTTGACAGGCTTCACCTGGCATTCACTTGTGGAGTTGGTAGGCATTTTTCTCGTCTTTTTCAACCTGTGAACAGAACGCCCAGTCATCGGTTCTTGATGTACAATACAAAAAAATAAAATCTGGGGCAGCATCCTGCGTATGAAATCTTCTATTTTTTAATTCTCTATGTACACATAGATCCTATCTCTTTCGGCTACGCCTTAGGATAGAATTCATAAACCTTTGGCACTATTTACAATTTTATGACAGGGTCACTCGCTGTCAACACAATTTCGTGTTCAAGGAAGTCGAGCTTGGAAAAGTTGAAGTATTCCTCCACAACTTGACCAACATTGTATGTCACACTGTCGGCATCACGCAGCACCGAAAGCGAAGCTCTCACATTGCCAAAATCAAGCATTTGAACTCTGATCAAACCATTTCGAGGAAGTGACTGTATAAGTAGTCTAAATTTGATTGGTTCCATTTTCTTGTCGTCCACCAACCGTACGTACTGCCTCAAAAATACCCCAACCCAAAAATTCTGTGAAAACCTTTGCGCCTGCTTGTTGATAAGTTCACGACTCTGCAAATGCTGGCTTATATAAGGAAGTATCGCCGATGCAAATCTTGGTTTTTGTTGCAGAAGTAAAAAATCCTCAAACTGCCAATGGTTTACCATATCAATAAACCTCCTCAATGGCGACGTTACAGTAGCATACCCTTCGACTCCAAGAGACTGGTGGGTAAGGGGCTCAACTTGAAGCCTAGCTGAAGTTAAAAATGGAAGAAACTTTGAGATAACTTCCATTTCCAACCCTTTTCTTGACAAATGGCTGTCACGGGAAATAGCACGAATTTCCTCTTCGATTTGAACATCAAGGTTCATATCCTGCGATCTGAAAATAATTGGGATGTCATTAGCTTTTGCGAAATGTGATGCGGCTGTGTTCGCACTAACCATACATTCTGACACCAATAGTTGCGATTTAGACTCAGAGCTTTGACTGTCATTCTTACCTATAGTGACATGCGTACCTCCACTCAAGCCTATTTCAAGTTTCTCCTCGTGGTGAACAATGCTTTGTTCCATATCGGAGGCTTCATTGTAAGTCACACTGACTGACGCGTTACTCCCCAGCAATGATATGGCATTGCCCACCATCACTCTTATGTCTTTAAGAACTGTAGCTATGTCATGCAACTTGAAAAGGTCAACGTAGTTCAGATTCGAAAGAGTACCTTCTCTGTACATTCTGGCATGGTCACGGTCATTTAAAATCTCATTCACTTTCGTGTATGTATAACCCTGAGGAAAGTTGGAGACCATTCCCGTCATGATTTCTGCTGATTCCTTCATCGAATTGCTTATTTGCTCAAGTATTTGCAGATCTGAATAAGACGGATCCTCCTCCTTCTTTGCAATATACGACTCAATTGTAGCCTTGGGCACCTTGTATTGTACGACAAAGGTTCTGGTTTCTGCCCCACTATTTCCTAAGCCTGCTATCTTACTTACGAACTTCGGGAGCATCATTGTTGGGCCCTCAGGTAAATAAGAAGTCGTTCCTCTTCCGAATGCAATATTTGCAAGACTAGAATTGGGTTTGATAAATGAAGTGGGGTTAGCTACATGTACTGACACCACGTACTTATCATCTTCCTCTTCGATAGAAATACCGTCATCAATTTCGTGAGCAGTTTCTGAATCAATGCAATACACTGGAGTATTATCGAAGCTTTTACGAATTGATGATAATGGATCCAGAACATATAAGTCTTGAGGAATAAAAGGGCCAGCTTTCGGGATTTCTTCATCGAAAGCTGAAACATTGAGCTCCTTGTCCTTTGACGGTCCAGTTGCGGAAGCTGGTGCTCTGGCTTGCGCGATACTTTCCTGCTGCGCATCCAAGTACTGATAATACCCTTCTTGTTCGTCGGCGTTAATCAGAGTTCCCTTATATGGTAACTGAAGTGCGTACGACCAATTTATTGGATTCTCCCATCCTTGATTTGTACAGCCTAAAGTTTGTAAAATCTCATAACCTCTAAGCTTTGAGTATTCGAAAGAAGGATCTGGACCGTCACTGAATATCAAACCTTGTTCCTTTGCCACAGCCTCAACTTCTCGTATTACAGATACAATTGCAGTTTCTGCTTCAGGATCTGAAGAAATATTGCCAGCCACATAACTTTTGATCAAACGAATGATCTCGTTTTGCAAATACGGTGGGTTGTCGCTCTCCTTCACCTTGCCGCCTTTCATTGCAATCACGTGTTTAGCAAAGTTCTGCCCAACATCCCCACTCTTCAAAGCGCCAATCAAAAACTTCATGTCGTTGACGTGCCGAATAGGAAGTACATTAACACTAATGACTGGGTTGGAAGGGTTACTTTGATTCAAATTCCAAAATCTGCTCTGTTGTCTCAAAGTCAAAACCACAGCTAGATACGTCGAAATATTGTACTCGCCTAACGAAGAGCCAACCACAGGAACTTCCTTTCCTAATTTGGAAGCATCGTTCTCTCTTTCTTTCCTCTTACAAACGTATCTTTGTAGCTGGTAGACCCTGTCTATTTCGCTTGACGACTCTTGCAGTAAATCACTGTTGTAGGCTGAAATAGCAGTCCATTGGCCACTGAGATGCGCTTTTACATCGCTGAGATCAAGTAACAGCAAATATTCCATCAACTCGAAAATTGAAATTGTCGTTGGCGAGTTTATCAACTCTCCGGACTCATCGTATTGTAGTATGCGATGCAAGTGTTCTAGCTTCCTGCTAACGGTAGACATTTCATTTGCAGTTTGTACTCCAAGATCTCTTAAAGCATCACAATAGAGTTCCCTTGCATACCACGTCACTTGATATGTCATGACGTTGGAGTTGGTCAAAAGCTGTGCCGAAGCACTATTCATCACCAAATTGTCCTCATCGCGGTATGGGATCTCCTCAGCGTTCACAGCTCCAAATTCAAATGCTTCCAAATCTTCATCGGCATCCTCCCTCTTTACAGTTCCATCCGCGCCAACTACTTTTTCACGCAGCACTTCGTGAGGTTCTGCTAAATCAGACCGAGTGAATTCAGCGTCAGGGTACCCAACGGGGGCAACGTCTCTCCATTTAGTCTCCATTGTCACCAAACTTTTCAAAAAAAATGTGTACACTTTTGGAATCGCCTGTGGGAATCTCAACTTTATTCTGTCTTTAGTTGCAAATATAATTTCTCCATTCTTGTTGATGTACGTGTAAAAGGGAGATGAGAGTCTCGTAGGAACTCCCACAACTATGTAAAATGAGGTACTGTCCTCCGATAACGCCACAATATCGCCAATACTGATGGGTTTCCCTGCAGTTTTGTGGGATATTGTAGAGTTCTTGAGAGCGAAATCAATTCCCTCTATGATAAACTTATTTCTCTCCTTCCGCGGGCCGACTGATGGAGGCAAGCCACGTAAAACATCTTCGTAAATCTCTCTCCATCTGTCGTCTGCAATTTTTATTCTGAATTTACGCCTGTGCTTCGTATCTTCAACAATTTTATTGTAGATATCAGAATTCGTCCCTGAAAGATCGAGTTTTTTGTTACTGGGGTCAGAGAAGGCAACCTTCTTTGATTTGTTTATCAAAGTCTTGAGCTGTGTTAGCGTGTCCACCTCTTCCTGTAATGGTTCAGAGTCATTTCGAAGCAGAACCGATGAGTTGGGTTCGTCGTTCCCGAGCTGCTCACTGGCAGATTTGCCCGAGCGGCGCATAAAATCTTCTTTCACGGCATTTAGCTCGTCAATATAACTATGTCGCCTCGAAGCACTCTGTGATAGGAGTCTTCGCAGTATATATCTTAACCTAAGCATCGAAGCCATATGTTCGATCTCTTAGCTCTTAACTGTGGAGCGATGTAGGAGATGAGCTCTCCAGGCATTTCTATGTTGCGGATTATATGCAGGAGTGTGTATTTAGATATATATGCCGCTATTACATTACAGAAACCACAGAAGTACCATCCTGAAATCTAGTACGAAATACCCTATTGGCATTCGTGAACATACCCTCCTTTAAAGACACCACAATAAACTGTGATCCTTTGAATCTCGTTTTAATAAGGTGACCAATATTTTGAGTATGAGAAAGATCCAATGCGGCATCCACTTCATCCAAAATGTACATTGGTGCTGGTTTAAACTGCAAGAGAGCCATAATTAACGAAAGGGCAATCAAAGACCGCTGCCCACCTGATAGCTCAACCAAACTCTCTTTCCACACCGGTCCAAGCTTTACTTTCACTTCTAACCCTTTCGTCACATCATCTGCATCTACTGGTACCAATTTGGCAAAAGAACCTGGCAAAAGATCGGCAAAAATGTTGCCAAAGTCAACTGATACTTTCTTGTACGTAACATCAAGTGTACTCCTCTTGTATCCGTTCAACTTCTCTACTGTATTTTCGATTTTTGCCTTGTCCTTCTCGATGGTTCTTATCATTTGCTTTAAAGAAGTTTCCTTCTTCTCAACGTTGTCGATCATATTCATAATGTTGGTATTAACTTTCCGTCTCATTCCTTGGAAACGTTCCTCTAAAACATTCACTTGCTCGTGACATTCTTCTAGATTTATGTTGGGGTATTGCTTGACAATGCTATCGATGACATTGGTGTCCAAAACCCATTCATGGTCTTGGATCAACTGGTCAAGATGGCTCCGGAGACTTTTCCGGATCGAGGCAGACTTCTCAATATCGTGATGTAACTTTTGAATGGACAATTTTGCATCATTTAATGTTTGAGATTTGGCTTGAATAACATTAGTTAAATCATTGATTTCCTCACTTATCCCTAAGAGGTTTGCTTTTTCGTCTTCCAATTGGGCTTTGATGCCTTGTAGCATATCCTCTAAGTTTGTAATATTGAGATTGATATCTTCCACCGTCTTAGTGAGCTCCGTGATAACTTGTTCAGAATTTTCAGCGTCGTCTTTCAATGCACGTAGATCTGATTGTTGCTGTTCAGATTCCATTTGTGCAGATTGGTACTTGTCGAACTTATCGGAAAGCTCCTGTTCCTTATCTTGCAATTTCTTGTGCACAGCCTTCACTTCCTTATCTATCTTTTCAAGTTTTGATCCTTTATCAGAAGTGAACTCCTTCATATCTTTTTCAATGGCCAGGATATCCAGCTTGTATCCCTTCACCTTGATTTCTTCCTCTTTCATTGCTTCTTTTAAGGTTGCAATTTCGGCAATGGCGTTTTTGTTTCTCACTAAGATTTGTGCTGAAGGAGAGTTTTCAATTTTTCTTTTCAAAAGACTGTGTTCATGATTCAAAAGATTGAGTCCATTTTGAATAGATTTGGTTTTGTTGCTCAATTGATCGAGAGATTGTTTTTCCTGTTGCACGGATTCCAACTCTGTCATCACTTCGTTGATTGTACTCTGCGTCGTGTTGTATTTTTGGATAGTGTGTAAAAGGGAGGAAGTGTTCTTACGTGATCCTCCTGATAAATTACCTTCGGGATCGTAAACGTCACCTTCCAAGGTGATTGATCTTGCTCTCACTTGAGGATCAAAGGTGACGGTTTTTGCAGTTTCTGGGTCTTCACATATAAGCGTATTGCCAAATATGTATTCCATGGCTCTGCTCAATTCCTGATCATACCCAATTAAGTTCAATGCAAGATCAACTTTCCCTGGCCTCAAGTTTTTGGCCACTGACACTGCCTTTGCATTCATAACTCTTGCGGAGATTTTATCCAACGGGATGATAGTGACTCTCTTCCGAAGTTGCCCTCTCTCCAATAATTGTGAGGCAGTGTCAGCAGTATCAACAATGACGTTGTATAATCTACCTCCTGCGCAAACCTGAAGGGCCATTGACTTGTCGCTATGTTGCTCATGCAAATGGAAAAGCTGTGCAGCAACTCCCTTTACAGATGACTGTTGAAAATTTGCAGATGGCTTGGAGTACTGGAAATCAAGACTATTTCCAACTTCTCGCTGGTACTGGTACAATTGGTTGTTCAATTTGTCAAGCTTTGACCTGAGTTCTTGTTCTTTAGTCCTAAGCTGATTCATTTTCTCTGTATCGTAACCCATGGCTTGAAGTTCTTTCTCCTTCGCCGCTATATCTTGTTCATATTGTGCAACTTTGATCATGATTTGACTGTTCTCAGTCTCAGCTTGCGCGAGCTTTGGTTTGTCTGCGGCAAGTTGTTGGTTCAAGTGATTTATTTGTAATTTAGACTGCTCAATACTAACTTGAGACTCTGCAAGTTTTGCCTTTGCCTCCTTGAGGTGGGCAAGGTACCCACTATCAGAAGTGTTACCCTTCGATGACACTCCGGTGGTCAAGGTAGAAAGTAATTCTTCTTTTGAAGCATAAAGGAGTTTCAACTCTGCTAGTTCTTCCTTTCCTTCATTGTATTGCTTCTCAAAGGATGCATATATGTCTACATTTTGCAGTAACAGAATTTCTAGCTGTTCCACTTGTTTGAGAATCTTTTGAAGCTTTTTCTTCTCAGACTTCAAATTGTCGTTTGCAATATCTCTTGATGTACTGAGTCTTACGATTTCCTCACTGATACGATTTTCTTCTGTTTCAAGCTCTTTAAGTTTCCCATCCTTGCTGAGTTCTTGTTCTTGTTGATGTTTTACCTGGTCCAAGTCTGTGTTTAGATGTGCGATTTCACCGGTGAGCTTTGTAACTTGGTCGTTCAAGTCAGCCATGATCGATTCACGTTCGTTAAGTGTCCTCGAGTGCTCATCGAATTTCCGCGAGTAATTAAGATAATCATGGGCAGAAATGACCCTGGTCAATTTCTCCAAGTCGGTTTGGGTCTGCTGAAACTCTAAGTATGTTCTCTTTTCGTTCCGTAACTTTTCAAGTTTGGGTTCTATTTCCTCTTGTAAAAGGTTGCGGATTTCGATCAACTTGGATTCCTTTTTATTCATTGTTCGTTGGGCTTTTTCCTTTCGTTCTTCGAAAGTTCTGGTTCCTGCTGCTTCCTCTATAAGCGATAAGATTTCCGCTGGCTTCATGTTTAACACCTTGGTAATCTTTCCCTGCATGATAAGGAAATTCGGGTTATTGATATTCAATTGAACCGATTGGAACAAGTTCAAAACTGTTTGTTGCTGTGCCTTGTGCCCATTGATCAAATATTTGGATGATCCTCCAAGAATGATTTGTCTGGTTACACTGATCTTTGGAAACCCCTCAAATCCTATAGGTGACTTTGAGATATCGTTGTTATCAAACACTATAGTAACTGACGCCTTGGTGACTCCAGCTTGTCCTCTCTTGTAGATCAAATCCTGGAGATTTGAGGCTCTCACTGTTGTCATGGAAGCAATACCTAAGACAAAGCAGATTGCATCTAAGATATTTGACTTGCCTGATCCGTTAAGACCAGTGATGGCATTGAATTGAGGATCCCATCCGGATATCACCGTACGTGTGGCATAAGACTTGAAGCCATCCAAGATAAGTTCTTCCACTTTCATTGAACGGGTTGTCGGGTGAAGAGCAGCTACGTATAGCACTGTTTAGCTCAGATCAAAGAGTGCACATGAAGTGGCACAAAGAGTAAACAAAACGCGCGTTGTTTACGTTAGCAGTATTTTTTGTGCAGGACTAAAGTGATGAGGCAGAGGGTACACATATGGGCGACGAGCAGGAGAGTGATCACCTAGGATTAGGTGATGACGTAGAGGCTTCAAGGATCATGGAAGAGGTTGGGTATCTCCATAAATATGTGTTTAGTTTACAACCATATATTGAAAAGGTGTGGGGGAGGTAAAGATGAGTGGCTGCAAATGTGTAATAATGCATTCTCATGTCTAAACTGAAAGTGAGTAGGGCACTATTAAGTTGAGCTACAAATCATTGAACTTGGAGCTTATTTAGACGTCACTCTCAGTAATAACTACTCGGGAATAACCCATCTTCACGAACAAGGTCCTGGCGTCAGTTCTTACAATTTCATCAGAAAGTGCAGAAATGACACTAAATATATCACCCATGTAACCATCTCACACTAAATAAATAATGAATGGGCAAAGAGAAGCCCCAACACTAGTAGCTACAGCACTGTATCATAGAACACAAGCTAGTCTCTCACACCCTCTCTGCCCTCTACGGTAGCGCATGGCTACCCTCTACCGAAGCGCATCGCTATGCAGTCACGTGCCTAAGTACGTGTTGCACCACTCGAGCAGCTGGCGCATCCACGCACAGAGGCTTTGAAATCACACTCGTCGAACACCTCCCATCTACTAGCTCTACGAGCAAGACAAACAAGCAAGCCAAGCAAGCATACGTCGCGTTCCCGACACATATACCAACCCACTCAACTGCGCTCTGTGACCAGTCTGACGCCAAAAAATTAGAGTTGAACCAAGAATTTTTCGCTGCGTAATCTGAAACGAACAATCGATTAAGAAAAAAACTGCACACAATGCAACCAGAAAGAAAAAAATACGACTTGAATCGGAAATCTCTACGGAAAAAAAAAACAGCTCCGTCAGACTGGGTGCCTGAAGAACCTGTTATTGCGTGCTGCAGAGAAAAGAGCGTAGATCGCTGGATACTTCTATAGCAAAGCACTTACGCCGCAATGGGAGGATCCATGGAGGTAACGCCCTACGAATACGTCGACGAGTATGTATAATACGGTACCTGCTGGCAACAGCCGTGGCTGTTTCGCTTGAGGGATGTGGGCTCATTTACCCGCGTTTATCTCCCATCTTGGAGCCAAAGGGTGCGCTGAGAGCAGATATATGGCCTGAAAGCAGTAGGATGGCTTGTATGGAGATGAAGATGGACATGTTTTCGAGGATATGGAGTGTTTTCTATTTTTATCATGGGGCCTGGACGCGACACGCTCCATCAGACAGTTTTTCTGGATCACCCAGTGTTGTCTGATATAATAGCCTAAACAAGTGTACTTTTCACTGCCCATCTCTGTTGAAGCTTGCTTGTTCCTTCTTTACTAACAACTCTAGTTCGTCAAGCAAAATCAAGCTGAGAAGCTTGCTGGAGCATAAAAACAAAATAGCTGGCACCATAATATCGGTGTTGACATTCCTTCTCTTGTTGAGATTCACCGTGTTCAGACCCACCACTTTTTATACGCCCAATTTCCACAACATACCTAATGTCCAGTACTTTGACTTAGATCACTACGCTGGTTCCCCCGATGGGTGGCAGAAAGACGAAAGAGTGCTCTTCTGTGTTCCCTTGAGAGACGCTGCTGCACATTTGCCGATGTTTTTCGGCCACATGCGGAATGTTACATATCCCCACAACTTGATCGACTTGGCGTTCCTTGTCAGTGACTCTTCGGATGACACCATGGGAGCCCTCCAGTCTCATTTGGAGGATATTCAGAAAGACCCGGATGTATCGATGAGGTTTGGAGAAATTGAAATCTACGAGAAGGATTTCGGACAGGTGATTGGACAGGGATTCAGTGATAGACACGGGTTTGCCGCTCAGGGACCAAGAAGAAAGCTTATGGCCAGAGCGAGAAACTGGCTTTGGTCCGTTGCAATCAAGCCATACCATTCGTTTGTGTACTGGAGAGATGCCGATGTTGAGACAGTTCCACCGACGATTTTGGAGGACTTGATGCACCACGACAAAGATGTAATTGTGCCCAACGTGTGGAGGCCATTGCCCGATTGGTTGGGTAACCAACAACCGTATGATTTGAACTCGTGGCAAGAGTCCGATGGAGGCTTGCAACTTGCAGAGACCTTGGACGAAGACGCTTGCATTGTAGAAGGTTACGTGGAGTACCAGACCTGGAGACCACATTTAGCTTACTTGAGAGATCCATATGGAGACCCAGAAGTTGAGATGGATTTAGATGGTATTGGAGGTGTATCTATTTTGACCAAGGCCAAAGTTTTCCGCACTGGCTCTCACTTCCCTGCATTTTCCTTTGAAAAACATGCTGAAACAGAAGCCTTTGGGAAACTTTCAAAGAGGATGGGGTACTCGGTGGTTGGATTACCACACTACGTCATCTGGCACATTTACGAGCCCTCGTCAGACGATCTCAAACATATGGAGTGGATGGCTTTGGAAGAAGTCAAACAAAAGGAAGAAGCTAAAATTAGAAAAGTATATGATAAAGTTTGGGGAGAGGCGTTCGATGACGTTCAAGACGCATGGGCAAAGGAGAGAGACGACTTTTTGAAAAACACCGATATGACCGCGTTAAGGAGGATAGAAGTCGATTGGTCAGATGCTGACGGCTTTGACATTGATTCAGCTAAGATGGAAGAGCACATTGCTGATTTTGTACCATAGTTTACTTGAAAGGGAAGATGACAGAAAAAGGAAAGAAAACTAAACAAAAACAACCCAAAGAACTTAGTCGTTAACCGGCAGTTGGAAGATTGCGGTCGTTTGATTCGGCTGTATTTTTCAATTATAGCATATTTATAGAAGTTTCCAACAATGAAGTAGTACATTTCGTTATAATTACCGACGTAGAAGGGCTATTCGGTCAGTGTATCTCAGAGAGACTCAACAGTCGACATGCATTCCCGAAAGGTATGCCGTACTTCAAAGTTTTGGCTGAGTCACTTTAGAAAAGAGACATGCTTCACGTCTTTTTTGCTGACTACCCCTGCAGCGATGACTTAGCGCCCAGAACTAGCGCTGGGCTTCATCTACACTGTAGTGCTTGTTTGTGATTGAAATGTACAGGATACGATATTTTGGCTGCAAAAAGAATATTAACTGCCCGCGTGGCTGCAAACGACATGCCACAAGGGATGGGTTAATGACGTGAGCCCACCAACACAACCATGTTCGCGTGGAATGGGAACTGATCTTTCGGGTTCCATTTCTCGAGCTAGATACAATTCAGGCACATCAACTAACGAAGTTTCATTGGTTGGCTTTGAGGTGGTGGACAGTGAACTAAAACTCGTAGAAAAGTTTGTACAGTGTTGTCTATAAATGCTGTGAGCGTATGAGCAGCTGAAGAACGAATCGCCGTATGGATGAGGACGACAAAACGATGATGATGTCAACAACACAATGAAGACGATTCCAGGGCAAGTAATGTCAAACACTTTCGCAGTCGGGTGCTTTTGCCAGTAAGATCTTAACTGTTGTACTTGTTCGCAAACTACCCAGCACATCATCGGCCAAAATGTAGTCTGGAAGATCAAGAAGACAAAATAGAAGCATGAAGCTGGAGAGATACCCGATACTAAGGTGGACTGTGGTAGCTACATAGCTTATGAAGAGAAAAAAGAAGAACTCATTGCCCAGAATACAATACACCCTACCATGAATAAAATTGGGAAAGCATTGCTACCTTGTACTCAAGTGTTGAATGCATTCACTGTTTAAACCCTTGTAAAGGCAGCTACATCCTCCTCTCCCTCCCGTCCACCAAGTTCACATACAGAAGGGTGCAGCTCACACCAAGTGTGTATTAGTCACACTTGCACAAGGCAATGATATAGGATTTGGCTTATTTGGAGTACTGAACTAATCCTTGTAGTTTTTTGTAGAACGGTCATATAACACCAAGTCCTTCGGGCCCCTCTTTTGGATACCCCACACTCATCCATTGAGCTTGAAGTACACAGACACACAGGAGGTACGTCAGATAACCTCTACATAAAATATTGGAGCGGAAGAAGACAAATTGTTGTGCAATCCCTTGTCACATATTTCCAATGCCTAAGTCCATTCCAGTTCTGCAGCACTACTTGTACAGTTGTATGACTTGTGTACAGGAGTACGAATGCTGACTTGTGCAGTACAAAGGTACTGTGATGGTGCCTCAAATAACTCCTTGAAAGACGTGCTTGTGGACCAAGGAACCCTACATTTCATTTAACGAATCTATGTATGAAAGCTTTATAACTCAATGTATCCATCTGCGAAACAGTCTCTTTCGTATTTCTTACAAATTTAGTGGGCCTCCTCGAAACTAGTCTAGGTTTTGAGGGTGGCACTATCTGTGCCGCGTTATGCATTCTAACGTTTGAGTGTGTGTAGCAGGATTGAACCACGCTAGAATCTAAGGAAATGAATCAATGGCGCTCTCGGTATGAGGAGCCACTGTAGACAACACACAGCGGAAACTGGTAGTCAAGAATACACTTGCCACCTAACCATTGTATGTAGCTGGGTGCAACCGCATTAGTGCGCAATGGCTTGGTCCTTGTACAAGTAGAATTGGAGGAAAATAACGCTGTCCTCGAAGATGGTTCCAATGGATCCCAACAACCAGCTCAAATTCAACAAGATATACTGCGGGTCGCTTCTGTAGAACAAAATCTGTCCAGCAAACGTGATGTTCCCGCAGGTGGAGAAAAGGAAGAATAATAAGCTCAAACCTTCCACCGATTTTCTCTTGTGGTTTTGGATAATCTGTGGGATTCTGGCACCCAAGTACAACACGGCAGAGATGTATCCCACGATCTGCGGCCCAATGGCAATTTCTACTGCACCTGAATTGTTGTTATTGTCATTTTTGTTGTCCCCAGATCCAGAAAGGAGATAGCCAGCAATTCCGGCACCAATAACAAAGAGGAAGGGCAAAACATACTTGTAAAAGATGCTGTGGCTTTCTGGTTCTAAGGCAATATCGGTTAATGTTGAGGACCGTCTGCGTCTATTTTCCAATAAGGGATCGCTCTCAGCCGCAGCAGAAAGAGCAGGCTTGGGGTGGTGCTTGGGGTAAATGCGGGTGTAGTAGATGTAGGAAGCGATCATTAAGAAATCGGCAATACAAAACCATACAGCAAGGAAAATCACCTCGGGGAGTAAGCCAGCCCACACCGAGCCAATAAGGTTGAAAAAGTCACCCATAAACCAAATGGAGATGAACCCAATGGCAATCCCCTCTGCCGACTTGAGGCGCCATTGTTCGACTAGTTGAGGCATAAGCAACACTATCCAACAGGCAAGACTACTTGTTAGTACAAGGCACGTGTATGAAGTGGCGGGAACTTTGTGGAGTCTATCGGGACTCCGAGCCTGTGGCCGATACGGGTGGGGATACTAGTTTCCTCTAGATATACTTACGAAGTAGACCCCAAGACGCCAGAAGCGGCGACTCTCCACTCCGGTGGAGATTGGAAAGCATCAAGCGCGCTGTACATAAGCTGTTGGAGCATCAGGAATAGATTTCTATGTGACAAAGCTGGTATGTCCGGCGGTATTTCGTGCTTGGAAAGCAAAACAAGAGATGCACTCGAAGCGTCGTGAAGAAAATATCAAACTCAGAGAACAAAAAGAAGCTCACACGATAAGGTTGTGCAGGAATATGCTGAAGCAGCTAAATTCCTATTTTAAAATTTTTTTTTTCTTTGAAAAACTTCTTCTCTTCATCACCTTCAACCTATATGGAAAGAAATCCTAACAGGAGGGCTTTCCAATAAGCGCGCCAGATACCGCCTTGACAAAGGCGGAACACATTCCCCTCAATCTCTTGGCTTTTGGGTTATGGTCCCCAGTGATGTGAAAATCGTGTTTGTCTAGCTGCAGGAATTTTGCCGGCTGCAACAGAAGCATAGTTGTTGAGCATGCCTTAGAAGTTGTCGAGAAGAAGTTGTCGAGGAGTTGTGTGTCGAAGAGACTGTGCGATGTACATCTAGCAGGTGTACATATATTGTGGATCCAGTTCCAGCAACATACCAGCGTGGTTGTGTTGGCAAGAGTACTATTCGGCGCTTTTTATGAACTGCCCTGCACACACTCAGTACAATGAGCGCCCAAACTGGGGTCATGAGGACCTCCGCAACAATCACTGTAGCGATTGTTTTGGGATGACATGGGGACGAATCGATCTACGTGGAACAGCTTCACATTTCCGAAACAATAAGAAAAACGGATCGGGGAACACCCCTGTCTTTGCGCTTTGGCGACTGACAGAAATACGCACCAGCAATCATTATTCTCTTTGTATTTTCGCAGCCACTGCAACAATATGCGCGTTGGCCAATCACAATAGACTATGACGTTGCGATTTCCCCTCTAAGACTGTTTACATGTGTGGACTTATAGAGCTGACAATCCATGCACCGCTGACTATTGGTGGCCTGTGTGCGGATTTAGACAGAAAAAGAACGAGCAGGAGCATTGTTCACGTGGGTTCTCGTCGAAAACCTAAACCGTACGTCTTTATTGTCAACTCTGTGTGGGACTCTTCGTGAAATAGTGGGAGTAGCGGGCTTGCTGGCACACTCTATTGCGAACAATATAATGTGCGCTATCAGGTAAACGTGGACCGCTAAAATATAAGAACATAGAAAATGTGTCTGGGAGAATACACCCCCCCTGCCCTCGGTAAGACGGAAATTTGTGGCTTTCTCTCGTGTGTGAGTTTCGGCTCAGGGTGACAGGTGCGGATCTTACATACATACGAGAAAATACGTTCTACCCCCGACGTACTTGGGCGCATGATATTGGCAAACTAACTCTCTGATCACCTCAAATAGGAAACGCACAAAGGGGTTTTGTCCTGTGATTACACTTTGTGGTGGGAGGACCCATTGTTATCTGTAGATTGGAGGGGCCAGAAATGCTCACTGACCATCAATGCACGTTTATTTTCTTCTGGCGTGCTGCAACATGCACGATTCGCAAGAGCCGTGTTGCAGCCATTCAGAAATAATAATAATAATAAAAAAAATAAAGGAAAATAAAGCTTACAATAATAGTATTCAGAGCTTACCCTTGAATAAATAACGCTGGACGAGCACATGGGAACAACTATATAAGGACCAGCAGATTGCACTCTTCTCCGATTTCTCCTTCTTCACCTGGCTTATCATTTGTAACTATCAGTGATTGACGCTTTATTCTCTAACTATAATGGTTAAATTCACTAATTTTTTCAGTTTTACTGCTGCAGCTTTAGCTGTTACTGCTATTCCTCTTGACACTCTTTCCAAGAAGGAAGTTAATGTTGAAGAAAGAGACCTTTTGGGCGCTCTCTTGGGCGGCGGAGGGATTGGAATTACCCTTGGCGGCAACTTGATCAACGACTTGACCACTGTTGTGGGTGACCTTATTCACCCTCCATCTGTGTCTGCAGAAACCTCCAACTTGACCAGCGTTCAGAATGACGCCCAGTGTATTTTCAACAACTTCAAGGGACTCCCAACCAGCCCCGACCCACATTCCGGCTCATGGTCGTCGGACCCCCAGTTCGTGGCCAATTTGATCCTTTCCAGCGCTATTGCTGAGTTCTCACAAAACCACACCACTACTGTGATCAAGGAGATCCTTGATAAAATCCAGGCTACTCAATCCGGACTTATTGTACAGCTTGCCGGTTTGTTTGGCTTGGACGGTAACTTGTTGGCAGCTCTTGGAGTTAGCTTAGAGGACTTGTTGGTGGCTCTCCTCACTGCTATCGTAGAGACATTGGTCAATGTGACCAGTGCTGTTGCCGGAGCCCCAGTGTTAACGCTCAATGCACTTGTTCAGGACGCGGTCAGTGTTGTTAGTAACGTTCTCTCGCTCCTCCCCATACAATTGTTGCCAATTCCAAAGGGACTCTGTGTTGGTGCCAATCTTTTGGCGTCTGGTCTCAGTGCTGTTGAAGCATGCGCTTTCCAAACTGACCCCGTTGCTCAGTTGATCGACAAGATCGACACTGTGCTCAAGGCATGCAAGTGAACGAGATTGGGGCTCAGTTCAGTTGATTATTCTTTTTATATGCGTATATATTGACTATATACATTTTCGTGCCAAGTGCATTTTTAATGAAATTCCATTCAATATGAAAGTCTACACCAGCAGAGTGCGGTCCATAAGCGAACAGCCGCTAAACTGTGAGGGGCATCATGCAAAGTGACTGTTGCAACTTGTGCAGTCCTTTCGCAGCCATTGGCTCCCGGACGAAATCTCTCCCGCCGCGGTTCTCTTCAATCGCCGCCGGTCCGTCTGCAGGACCTTATCGCTCCAAACAAACAAAGAAAAAGGCGCCACTTTTTGCAACGTGATTGTCGCGTTTAACTGTGCCTCTATAAAACTCCCCTTACGCCCTGTGGAACCAAACCTAATTCTTCTACCACCAAGCCCAAACTCGCCGTCTACAGTGCACCATCACTCCAGAGGACCGCCTTTGCTCATTTTTCACTAGTCTCCAAAATGTCTCTTAACGCCAGATACCTCCACTATCTCACCCAGTACCCGCTTCTCACCAAATCGGTTACTGCAGCCGTCTTCTCAGGGCTCAACGAGTCGTTGGCTTCAGTTTTGGCTCGGGAAACTCACACCACAACCATTCGAGGCGTTCGGATCAAGCACGTCTTCTCGAGCAAGATAATCACCATGATGATCTACGGTGCCTTTATAGTGACGCCCGCCTCACACTTCCTCTACGGCGTACTAAACTCCATCTACAAGGGCCCTAACTTATCCGTCCGCAAGAAAATCGCCCAAATTGCCACGTCCTTGTGCACGATCACCCCACTCTTATCCGCGTTGTTCACGGCGTGGATCTCTCTTATCAATAATTATTCGTTTCCTCTGGTTCCGCACAAGCAGATCCAGAATTACCACTGGGCCGATATCAAATATGAGTTGCGCCAGATCCGTCATGTGGTAGCTACGGGGTTGCGCAAAAATTATTTGGGAATCCTCAAGCTGTCGGTAATCACATCCTTGTGCACGCTCGTAGTGGCACAAAACTTTGTCAAGCCCGAGTTGTGGGTGGTTTTCTTCAACTTGGTGTATTTTGTGTTGGGCACAATCCAAAACACAAAGATCAAGTTGAGCCAGAGGGCTTTCAAGGAGAAGAAGGACGAGTAGGCGGTGTGTCGCTGGCGATATATATAGTAATGCAACACTTCTAGGACACCAACTATATTTGCTTTTCCATTTGGGACAACTTTGTGGGCATTCTGTGGACGGGGGACAGATGTGCCTCGAGGGAACTTCGTAGCAGTGCTTCTTTAGACATGGCGTTGGGTGCAAATCCAGAAGCAGATTGCCTGGGTTCTTTCCCTTGAGACGACCCACACTCAATTTAGAAAGGCAATAGTAGGGCAAATTTTCGGACAGAGTGACTCAAATAGTCTCTGAAACCAAGAACAGCTAGAGTTTGCAAACCAAGAGTTGACTAAGCAGCATGTTGGCCCGCGGAGAGTAGGCGGTGACGTCTTGGCTTGATGAGCTCTAACTGTTGAACATTCCTGCACAATGCGCATTTTTATTGTCAGCAATCGCAACTTCCCTTCGAGCTCTCCGTCGGATACACACTCGTCTTCCCCACACTGAAAAAGTTAGGTTGGGTTCCGCGTCCGATATATAGCTACACAAGAATCCCGTTGCGGTCAACTAGAATTTTTTTTGTTCGTTAATGCTTCGCTTGACTTCGTCTCTCAGAAGCAGCTTGCCCAGCTCTAGCTTTCTTACCCACCAATTCCGTACCATGATCACTGCCCAGGCTGTAGTCTTTTCGCAGCACGGCGAGCCCAAGGATGTGTTGCGCACACACACGTATGAGATTGATGATGAGAACATCCCTGCGGACTCTATTGTAGTCAAGACGCTTGGTTCCCCTGTGAACCCCTCTGACATTAATCAGGTACAAGGAGTATACCCTTCTCAGCCAGAGAAGACCACTGCTCTTGGCACCGCCGAGCCATCTGCCGTGGGTGGTAACGAGGGTCTCTTTGAAGTGGTGGGTGTCGGGTCCAGTGTTCTGACTCTCAGTGTTGGTGACTGGGTGATCCCTGCAGACGTGAATTTCGGTACCTGGAGAACCCATGCGCTCGCAGCGGCCGAAAAGTTCACAAAGTTGAACAACCCGCTGCAGTCGAAGTCCCAGGGGAAGAAGCGCGGGCTTCTGGTGAAAGAGGGAGCCACAATTGCAGTAAACCCACCCACAGCTTATCTCATGTTGACTCACTACGTGAAATTGAACTCAGGCAAAGACTGGTTTATTCAGAACGGCGGGAACTCTGCGGTGGGAAAGTACGCTACACAGATTGGGAAATTACTTGGATACAACTCTATCAGTGTGGTTAGAGACAGAGATGACTTGGAGTCTCTTGTGCGCGATTTGAAGGAAAACTGCGGCGCAACACAGGTGATCACCGAGGAACAGAACGGCTCCAAAGAATTTGGCCCAACTATCAAAAAATGGGTTAAGGAAACTAACGGAGAAATCAAGATTGCCCTCAACTGCGTGGGCGGTAAAAACTCCACCGGGATCGCCAGAAAACTCAACAACAACGGGATCATGCTCACATATGGCGGGATGTCGATGCAGCCAGTGATCATTCCGACCTCACTCCATATTTTCAAAAACATTACATCTGCGGGCTTCTGGGTCACCAAGTTGTTACAGGGGGACCGTGAGTTGAAGGAAAGCACATTGGCCAAGATTGTGAACTGGTACGAAAACGATGAGTTGAAGGTTGCACCTTCCATCGAGACGAAATTCGAGGGAAATGATCTTGCCAAGCTCTATATTGACGCTGTGGCAAATTCAAAGGCAGGAAAACAGTTGATAACCTACTAGATGTAGCGTGCCCAACATGGCTGCAATTTTCTGCAGCACTTTACAAAATTCAATGAAATTTTATGTTACACAAAACCCTGTAAGCTACGCTCTCGACCTAGTAGTTGTTTCCAGGAGTGCCGATTAAGAGGCATCTGGTGCAAACAACCACTGGCATACATTGGTATCAATTGGCATCCATTAATAAAACAATGCCTCAACTAGCTGGCACTCTTAGTTGGCCTTTCGATGAGGCACTTACATCAACGATCACGTGAAACAAGCGGGAACTCAGGAACATGGTCAACGAAATGGCATCTACACGATGGGTAGGGTGGGCCCGACACAAAAAAGCTGCGCGATTGTCGTTAGGGCGACGGATGTTTTGCTCAATGCTCATAACACAAATGTAGAAGAAGCGGAACTGGCAGTTCGGGCTTCTGCGACTATCTCGCTACTCAGATGCAGGAGGCGGTTAAAGTTTTCGAAGGGCAGTGCGGCTGCGATAAGAGTCGCATCCTATTGGGCAGCCAGTGGAAGTTTTTGGAAAGAACGGTGTGGGGTGTAGCCCTGGGTGCCCCTGCCGTGAAGTATCATGCATAGATGCGAAGTGATGGTGGGGATACCTACTAGCAAAGTGTGTGTTGAGGCACTGTGACACTTGAGTCGGCACGAAACAGAGGGGAGGAAGGTGCGGAACTTGGCCAGAAAACGCCGCACATCGTGCGGTATGATCTCCCGTCGGAGGTTCACAGAGCACCGGATGAGTACAAGGCGAAGAGGCCAGAGTACCAATGAACCTTGGTGGCAGGTGGCAAGCGATCCTTCAAGAGTAGAGCTAACACGTGCTGACGTACTCGCTCTAGCCGACTGCACTGTCGCACAAGTTTATGCGGGCGATTGGGGCCGCTATCGGGTGCTGCAGGCGCATATGGCAATTTTTTTTTTTTTTTGGCGTTTTTTTTGCACTTTGGCCCGCTCCGGGTTCCCCAATCAGTTATATGAGGGCCATTTCGTTTTGATTCACGATGGGGGGTACGTGAAGGTCTTTTACTCACGCAGGTTGACGGATTTCCAAGGACTTGATTCTTTAGTAGATTTGTTGCAGCATGTCCAAGGCCATAGCCTCCAGCAATGTTTTACTTGAGCACGGTCTCACGGCCGCTACCGTTATCTTTTCCATAGAGTCGGGCAAGATTTTGGCTATTGAGCCCGAGATACTTTCTGTTCATGATCGCATACTCCAACGGTATGGAGTGATTCTGCCCGCCGATTACCGCGACGTGTCGCCTCTAGTTGTGATGCCTGGGTTGGTCGATGCCCACGTACACTTGAACGAGCCGGGACGCACTGAATGGGAGGGATTCGCTACAGGCACACAGGCTGCTGCGTCAGGAGGAGTGACGACAGTTATCGACATGCCCTTGAACGCCATCCCGCCCACAACCACGGTGGAGCACTTCAACCTCAAAATCGATGCCGCAAAGGGACAAACGTGGGTGGACGTTGGGTTCTGGGGAGGTATGGTTCCGTCCAATTTGAGCCACCTCAGGCCGCTTATCGCCATGGGTGTGCGTGGATTCAAGGGCTTTTTGATCGATAGTGGTGTAGACGAGTTCCCTGCGATTGACCCAAACTACATTTTACGTGCGATGGCGGAGGTGAAGGGAGCAAAGACGTTGTTGATGTTCCACGCGGAGATGCAACCGCACGAAAAGAACCTCCACGCGGTGAGCGTGGAGCTGGTGGGTGATAAGACTCCGCGGTTGTTGGTGCACGACCATGCACATGGCGCCAATGGCAGCGCCAATGGCCATGCCAATGGAAACAGCAATGGGCATGCCAAGTTTTCCATTATGGACGAGGAGGATGAGGTTCGTGCCCGAGAATCGGACGATTCAGCTTCCGACGTTGGCACTGGAAACGTCAACGGGAAAAACACCCCGCTCCCTAAGGCTGTGCCCGTTGAGAATAGGCCAGAGCACGATATCGACGATATCGATCTCGGAATGTCGGCGTCGTTTATCAGCAGAGCACCAAAGCCCGTTATTGATCTTCTCTCTGCCCACCCGTCGCATGACGAGCACGATAACTGCCGTCTCCCGCATAACCACGCCGGTTCCATGAACCACTCTGTGCTTTCTGACGCACAGGCCACGGCCCTTTCCAAGTCCCCACTTTTGGCAGCAGTGGAGCCGAAAATCGGCCGCTATGCCAACTTGGCCCACCACCGTAAACCAAACGAACTGCCTTTCCTCAAGGCTTTGGAGTTGGAGCAGAAAAATATGAAGTTGATAGACACGCCCTTGCTCGCGGCCCAGCAGGTGGACGTTTCTCTTCAAAACATCGACCCAACTCTGTATGCGTCGTTCTTGGCATCAAGACCGGACAACTTTGAAACCACGGCAATAGCAGAAATCATCAACTGCGCCACCAAAATCTCCGGTGTGCCCTTGCACATCGTGCATTTGGCAACACACGAGGCCATCCCATTGATCAGAGCGGCAAAGGCACGTAACTTGCCCATAACAGCGGAGACGTGTTTCCACTACCTTTCTCTCACTGCCGAGAAGATCTCCAACTGCTCTACGCACTTCAAGTGTTGTCCGCCGATTAGAACAGACGACAACCGGAAGTTGTTGTGGCGCGCATTACGTAACGGGATCATCACTACAGTGGTGTCTGACCACTCACCATGCACCCCAGAGCTCAAGGGCTTGGATAAGGGAGACTTTTTCTCCGCTTGGGGAGGAATTCTGTCTGTAGGGTTCGGATTGCCGATTTTGTTCACCGAGGGCCGCAAATTGGTGCCTCCAGTATCACTCCTGGAAATCTCTCGCTGGTGCCTGTGGAACACAGCTAAACAAGTGGGATTAGCCGATAGAAAGGGGAAGATCGAAGTGGGATACGACGCAGACTTGCTTGTGTTCGACCCAACCGCAGAGTACGTCGTTGCGCACAAGGAGACGTATTTCAAAAACAAATTGACCGCATACGACGGGATGCGGTTCACAGGACGCGTGGTGGAGACTTTAGTGCGTGGTAACTCTGTATACACGTACGGTAAGGGCCACTCGGTGGTGCCAGTGGGTCGGTTGATTCTCGAGCCAAGAACAGAGTAGAGAGTATAACATAACTACATACTACGGAAGCCTACATAGATGGAACTAGTGCCTCCGGGCGGCACCTCCCGGTGAGGGGAAGCTCCGTTGAGAGGGTGGTTCCTGATGGAATAAATAGCACAGAATAGAGCCTCTTGGGCCAGTCTCACTAGCGCAGACATGTAGCGATATCGAAGGGGCGTGTGCGCACCGGCCGATTTTCGGCACCAAGGAAATGCAAATCGAAGCTGTGAAAAAAAAGAAAAACCACCGGCAACCTCTTCACTTCAAGTCCCGTTACAAAGCATGTTGAGATCACACATATCCAAGCAGCTAGCCCAGCGGTCCGTGTCGGGCTCGCTTGTGCTGTCCTCGCAGTATGCCGGAGCTGTATTAGCGCAGAGGTCCGGAGTGCGGTACTTTTCTGCCACCCGTCCCAGTCTTGACGACGGCGGCAAACCGCAGTCGCCACTTAAGGTTTTCTTCGAGACGTTCCGTGCCGAGGTGAAGAAGTCGTCGGAGTTGAAGGACAACATCAAGGCGCTTCAGGACGAAACGGGCCGTGTGGCGGACTCGGAGGCGTTCCGCAAAGCGAAGGAGGCGTTCGACGCTGCGCAAAAGGGCTCATCTGCCGCAGGCAAAGTGGTGCGTAAGACCGCAGACGTCGTTGGTGGAGCCGCATACAAGGCCTGGGAGTCGCCTGTGGGGAAAGGTGTACGTACCACAGTCTCCACCAGTGCTGAGCTCGCAGACAAGGCGTTTGAGCCCGTAAGGAAAACACAGGTGTACAAGGACGTATCCGAGATCATCGATGACGGCTCGTCAACGCTGTATGGAGGATTTCTCACAAAGGAGCAGAGAGAAAAGTTACGTGAGCAGGAGATTGCCCGTAAGTTGAAAGAGGGTGGTGGGTGGAAGCCAACCAAGGAAAACGAAGACGCTGGTGGTGCCCTTGTGGCCACAGACGCCAAGCCTCTGGGACCCTCAGTGAGCGACAAGTGGGAAGACTTCAAGTTGAAGACGCCTGCAGGTAGAGCTATTTCCACTCTCCGGGAAAAATGGGACGAGTCAGAAAACGGACTCATTGCACTTGTACGGACGGTAATCGAAAAGGTGACGGGATTTTTCGCCGAGACAGAACAGGCAAAAGTGTTGAAGCAATTCAAGCTCATGGACCCAACGTTCAGACTCACAGACTTCCAAAAGACACTTACAAACTACATTGTCCCGGAGTTGTTGGATTCATACATCAAGAATGACGACAAGGTGTTGAAACAATGGTTGAGCGAGGCACCATTCAACGTGTGGCACGCAAACAACAAACAGTTTGTGGAAAAGGGCTTGTTCTCGGACGGCCGCATCTTGGACATCAGAGGAGTGGATGTGGTCACGTGCAAGCAGTTGCAGCCCAACGACACGCCAGTGATGGTTGTGAGCTGCAGAGCCCAAGAAATCCACTTGTTCAGAGACGCAAAGTCAGGAGAAGTGAAGGCAGGCACAGAAGACAGCATCCAGTTGAGCACGTACGCGATGGTGTTGACACGCATTCCGGAAGAGATGGACAACACCGTAACTGATGGATGGAAGGTGTTGGAGTTTGCAAGAGGAGGGCTGCGGCCATTCCACTAGTCCTTGCCACGCACCAGCGTGTGCAAGCTTACATTTCGCACGGGTGAAAGCCCATTTGTATATAAACGGAGAATGGATGAGGAACGAAGCAAAAAAAAACTGTTGTACATTTTGCAGCCATGGTCACGTGACTGCAAAATTCCGGGCGTAACCTGGAAGCAAATCTGTAGGTTTAGTATAGTTTAGATGACTGGTTAAGGCGAGTGAAGTGCCTCAAGCGGCAGTGCCAGGCGTGGGATACTCTGTTGTGAATGGCTATTTGAGAGAGGTGGATAGCGGTAGGAGAGGAGAAAGCAGGCAGTACCAGGGTGAGGTCCCACGTCTCTAGGGTATTCAAGGCTTCCTTAGGTTGTTCCGACGGCCACTCTACTTCCCACGTCCCACATCAACACCTTCTCATTGGCCCATGGAAGGAGAGGCTGCCAGAGAAATGGCCACGGCTGGACACCCATACGCGTTGGTCGCGTGCCGCACTTTCTGCAGTACCAAAAACGTAACGTCACCCTTTACACGACCTACCGAAAAACAAGGCAATGAAAATTACAAACATGCCCCTCTGATCCAGCAGTTCGCCCACTTGAGAAACTGACCACAAATACTAGCATGTCAGACAATTTTGCGTCGAAGGAGGAGGCTGCACTCGTCTTCTCGAAGTTGAAGCAGAATCCTGCGAATCAGGTGTGTTTTGATTGCACAAACAAGAACCCAACATGGACCTCTATTCCATTTGGGGTGTTACTTTGCTTGGAGTGTTCTGCTGTACACAGAAACTTGGGTGTGCATATCACGTTTGTCAAGTCGTCGAACTTGGACTCGTGGCAGCGTATCCAGTTGAGGCACTTCAAGTTTGGTGGCAACCAGGTGGCTAAGGAGTTCTATCTGAAAAATGGCGGCAGCCAGTTCTTGACCAAGAACGGAACCGCCGATATCAAGTTGAAGTACACGCTGCCAGTGGCCCAGAAGTACAAGGACAGGCTCAAGAAGAAGGCACAGGAAGACGCGTTGAAGCATCCGGATGTGGTCACCTTGGACGACTCCACCGACAACTTGTCTTTGAGTGACGGGGCTGCTGCGTCCAATGGCGGGTCTACGGACGACTTTTTCTCCAACTGGACCAAGCCGATCAACTCCACTCCCAGTCCATTATCGTCGAAGGTGGGCACTCCGTCCGCTCTGACCGACGATCTCTCTCTCAATAAGCAGACGAGTGGCACTAATGGCTCATCTTCCAGCACAACGACGACGACAACAACAAAGAGACCTGTCACCACGTCAAGAACAACCACTACACGTGCGGGACAAGGGTCTACACTTGGAGCAAAAAAATCGATTTTGTCAAGTAAAGCGAATGGGCCCAGAACATCGAGACTTGCAGCCAAAAGAATTAATAAGGTTGAAGGCGAGGACATCGACTTTGACGAGATTGAAAGAAAGGCTAAAAAGGAAGCGGAAGAGGCAAAGAAATTAGGATACACTCCAGATAAGGAGGTAGGCATTAGTACAAACGACGTTGCTAAAAAGATTGGCGGATTGTCGCTCGGGAAGGGACCCAAATCTTCTGTGCCGACCGTTGTGGACGAGTACGCCGATGATAGCGACGATGTAAACAAGCCAATTACATTGGCAAAGCCGGCAAAGGAAAAGCCACAAACATTCCAAAAGCTCGGATTCGGAATGGTGAATGGTGCCAACCAGCCAACAAACCCAAACCAAAAGAAGTACAAGGAAGTGAAATACACAGGAGAAGTGAGTAACAAGTACGGAACGCAAAAGGGAATCTCTTCCGATGAGTTTTTCGGTAGGGGACCCAGATTTGACGAGGGAGCTCAAAGAGAAGCCAAGGCCAAGTTGCAAACATTTGACGGAGCGCAGTCGATCTCATCCGCATCATACTTTGGAGAAGATGAACAAGGACAGGGAGGAGCTGGCGGCGCTGGAAGAGCAAGAGCAGGAAGCAACGGGCTTCTGGACTTGGAGTCAACAGCTAGAGATTTTGCAGCTCGGTTCTCTGGGAACGCAAACCAAGACTTGGATGTCATCAAAGATGCATTGGAAGATGGTGCAAACAAGTTGGGGTCGTATTTAAGGGATTTCTTAAGATAGAATAAGACGATAGTTATTGAATAAGTGCTTTGGTTTGTAGCTGATAGATTGATGCACTGGTGACAAGCACAAGGGTGGTGCGAGGATTTTGTATCCACTCGTCCGCTTGGATCCGCAAGAATGTGTTGCCTATCGATCCTGAAGTCTCTCAGTTGAGGCTAGAGGTGCCAGTAAAGGTACCACAGAACTGGCTTGGGCAGACAAGCATTCATAGCGGCATTGCTTTTGATTCTTCGATGTCGGCTCTTCCTATCATACCAAAGCAGAATGCGTTGGATTGTTTTCACCCATTAATACGGAACGTGAGCTGGGTTTAGACCGTCGTGAGACAGGTTAGTTTTACCCTACTGAATGGTATGGCAGATTAAAAGGTATACGAGATCTCAAATCTGGAGCATATGCTTGTAGCGAGAGCTGGAGGCACCCCACGAAGTAAATCGTTCCTGCCATTTCCTAATCTCGCTTTGTCAAAGGTGCACGAAACTGCCGTCGTCGCTTTACTAGCACAACCACCTGTGGTCATGTGTCCAGTTTTCGGCTAAAACTTAACATTGTACCTTCTGAAAGTGTTTATGATGCTAGCCACGCAGCAAGATATCAATTGCCTTCAACTTCAATGCTGCATTGTTATAACAGCTCGTTTTAGTTGTGTGGTGATGGATATGAGCATTCAATAAGTATAGTGTGTGGACTGAGACAAAGAGCTCCAACAAATAGAGTCTCCCTGAGGTATCAACTGCAAAAAGCAGTGAACGCCTCACGTTGCACTGACTCTGCCCAGTTTCGTTCCCGTCTCGAGAAACAGCCCCACGCAGTGGCCCCCATGGAGTGGCCCGAGCGGAGCGAACGTGCGTGCCCCCGGCAGGGCTACCCCTACTGATGGTCAGCGATAATGGCAGAGGTGCCTCAGGCGGCGCTCCCGCGGGGCAACTCCGTTGAGGATCCTCCCTTCGGGAGAACAGCCCCACGTAGTGGCCTCCACGGAGTGGCCCGAGCAGAGCGAACAGATACTGCCCGCAATGGATTAGAAAATGCTTTCGATAAATGGTAAAATTTGTTACCGATAAGTGATTGATATAGGCTGTAGCTCCAACGAAACACCCAAAACAGATGAATCAGGGCTCTGTAGTGTCAGAGCAGCACTCACTTTGTTGTAACATCGTCCGGTAAGCCGCATATAGCTTCTCCTAATAGTTAGTTCTCACTCATTTCAACTTATGCTTATATCTGTAGAAATAACATTAAAATTAAAAAGCTTCTTTGCCACATTGCTAACGCTTCCCTCGTAGTCTCCCTTTTGAGTGTTCCCAAGCATGCTCCATTTCGGCCAGGCATCGTCATGAAGCACCCGAGAACTGTCCATGCGCCCCTCTTCGCCACACTCTTGTCCTAGCTAATGCGATGACCGCGGACCAATGCAAGCAGCCCTAGAACCAACCACTAAAAACCTGTATTAAAATGTAGCATATCTTCTTGAACGCTGAACTTTGGCCATTCTCACTGCTTACCTGTTCTATATCGCCACGTAAGTCATACTTCAACATCAATGGCATCGTAGCAATAAAAACGCCCCAATAGTTGCAAAAAGCTACGCATATACTGTGGAGCCTAGCCGTGTGCTGCCCAGCCGTCTGCAGCCCAGGAATTGGGCAACAGCCGTAATGGGTGACATAGCCAAGGGGCCCAAACGATATCCCAGACGTGTTTCCTGAGGCAAGTGACAGCACCCCAGCGAGAACGCCAGCGATAATCTTAGTGGTATGTGAGATACTACTGCCTAAACAGCAGCGCGAAAATGAGGCGGAGATTAGTGTCGCACTGGACGGAGTATAAGGGCTTAGATCGAGATCCGACCGCGCCATGCATGTTGGGGCAATACCCCAACCGTTATCAGCGCTAATATTCTCCACCTAGAGCACAATGTGTACCAGTAGCCACTCTCGATGGCTCCATCTAGCAACTATCTCTTTGTATATCTCTTCCCCCTCCCAGCTGCAACCACTTCGTTGATAAAAAAATGGCCTGTCGCCTGCAGGAATTCTCGGCGACACTTACATACTGTGCAGCATATTTTTTAGAGGGGCGCTGGATGAATCTCGATTTCGGAACATCTCTCGGTCAAGTGGGTATACGGCAGCACGTCAAGTTGCACATACAATTCTATTTTGCAACTACCCCATATCTCTAACGTATGATGGGGGCGTTTGTGGCAGCTGCACCCCAGTTTTGTTGAGGCGCACAAGGTGTAGGCATTGATCGCTGCGACCGTAATCTTCGATTGTGGAGTACATAGTTCCTTACGTCGCGTATCTAGAGCGCACTGTGTGCTCTATGGTAGCTACCCTTTGGTGAGAGCTTTTGTTTTGAGCTCGGAGTTTCGCACGCGATGAGAGAAGCATTCGCACGCGATGCCCATCGGTACCCGGTCTCAAACTCCCATCCCGTGCCTTGGCGTGCCCACTGTCAACGCTGAGGGGGAGGGCGGAGGTGGGGAATGGAAGCATATTCGGCTCAATCCACCTTTGTTCTGTCAAACACTATTCTTCAGGTATGCTGTACCCCAACATATCTCATGGCTTGGGAGGTTTGTATGCTGTGACTAGAATTCTCGGAAGGTTTGCAGCCCCGGATCCAGCCTCTCTTAACCGGAGAGGATACCGGGATTTTTTCCCCAGACAATCAGGTACGCATTCAACTTAAATTTCTCTTGCCAGTAGTTGAGTGACGTATTTTCACATATTCCATTGCTCCCTTAAGGTTAGAGATTGGGGGGGAAAAAAAGAACAGAGGGTGGAGTGCCCGGGTGACACGGGAAGGCTGCCACGCGAGCACCACGGTATACACAGCAGCACGTATCGCACCGACACCAGCACAAGACAAGTATACGAACAAGTGGGTACGAAACGCCCTGGAGCGCGCGCGCACAGTGTAGGACCGCACCTGTGCATTTTCAATTATCCCGACAATCCTCACGAAGCGATCCTGCCGCGCTGGAAAAGAGTTCACATTTACCTTGTCGATTATGCAAGCTTGAATAAAAAAAGAAAGCCCTGCTTACCCATTTGACTAAAATAACCCCACAAATCTTATTGTCGTTACATCCGGAGCGTGTTATCGTCCGCCACCCCCCACTTTCAAAAGGCTCTACAACCTGAAATTCGACCGCAGCCAGTGGGTCTGCGGTACGGTGGGGTGAATGGCGGTTCCACCCACATCTTCTCTACGTACTCGAAGTCTGTTTCAGATGAAGGGGGGAAGATGCTTGCGTGTGGTCCGCCCCCGATATGCGCCAGAATCGTTTGTTCTTTGCTCCATGCTTCCTTTGAATCGCCGTGGAATTCATAACCCATTTCCCGACTAGTAATTGAAGCCAGATATGACGTGGGGGGTACTGCATATTTTGTTTTGCTTCACTAAAAAAGAAAGGGCGCGGGAAAAGAAATAGGTGGGGGTTAAGCAAGCGCTAGCCGCATACATACTCTGTTCTCACTCTGCGGTGGACACTTTACTGTTAATTTTGCTTGTCGTTCGCCTACGAAAAACCTCTCATAACAAGGTGGGGCAAATATATGGAGTCAAAAAAAATAAAAATAAAAAGGAAAATAAAATAAAAAAAAAATATCCAAAAAAAAAAAGTTATGTGCATGATCAAATAATTTTATAATGAACTAGCATATTGCTTGCTGTATAAATACATTGGGATCTCCCCTCTGGTTCTGATACCGTTACTTGTTTCTAACATCTGAAAAGTATCGAAAACGTTTAAGTATTCTTTTGCTGGAACAATTTGAATCTTAGAGTCTTGTGAGCAAATCTCTCTCGAGTCTGTTTTTTTATTTCTTTTCGCAGCAACAATGTCCGAGAAAGTGAATACAACTGCCCCAGCTGCTGCTCCTGCTGACGACGGGTTCTTTGAGCACACTTCCACTTCTTCTTTTGAAAAGAACAAGCACACATCCGATGTCGAGTCTAGGGGCTCCGACCCATTAGTTGAAAAGGGTAACATTTTGACCCAGTACACTGAGAAGCAGGTTATGCAAATGGGTAGAAACTATGCTATCAAGCACGACTTGGACCCAGAATTGTTTTCCAGAGCTGCTGCTTTGGCGCGTTCTCCCAGTGAGTTCAACTCTATGCCATATTTGACTGAAGAGGAAAAAATTGGCCTTAACTTGGAAGCTACCAAGAGATGGCACGTTCCCGGTAAATTGTTTGCCGTTATTGCCTTGGGTTCTATGGCCGCTGCTGTCCAGGGTATGGATGAATCCGTTATTAACGGTGCCAACATTTTCTTCCCTAAAGCCTTTGGAATTGGATCCGGATCTCAGAGAGACTCTTGGCTTGAAGGTTTAGTCAACGGTGCTCCTTACTTGTCTGCGTCTTGTATTGCCTGTTGGTTGGCCGATCCTATGAACAGATGGCTCGGAAGAAAGTGGACTATTTTCTGGACTTGTTTCATCTCTTTCATCACCTGTATCTGGTCTGGTTTGACCAACACCTGGTGGCACTTGTTCATTGCCCGTTTCTTCTTGGGATTCGGTATTGGTATCAAGTCTGCCACTGTTCCTGCTTATGCTTCTGAATGTACCCCTGCACACATTAGAGGTGCTCTTGTTATGTTGTGGCAATTCTTCACTGCTGTTGGTATTATGTTTGGTTACGTTGCTGTTTTGGCATTTTATCACGTTGGTGCCCATGGAATCGGTGAAGGTCTCCAATGGAGATTGATGTTGGGATCAGCCTGTATTCCAGCCCTCATTGTCTTGTTCCAAGTTCCTTTCGTTCCTGAGTCCCCACGTTGGTTGATGGGTAAGGAGAGACACCGTGAAGCTTTCGAAGCCTTGTGCCAATTGAGAAACGACGACATCTCCGCTGCAAGAGACACTTTCTACCAATACGTGTTGCTTAAGGAAGAGTCTGCCTACGGCGGTGTTTCCACCTTCCAACGTGTCAAGGAAATGTTCACAATTAGACGTAACAGAAATGGTGCTCTTGGTGCCTGGATTGTCATGTTCATGCAACAGTTCTGTGGTATCAACGTTATCGCTTACTACTCATCTCAGATTTTCTTGGACGCTGGTTTCTCCCAAGTGTCTGCTCTTTTGGCTTCTTGGGGTTTCGGTATGATTAACTTTACTTTCGCCATTCCTGCTATTTACACCATTGACACCTTTGGTCGTCGTAACTTGTTGTTGACTACCTTCCCATTGATGTGTGTTTTCTTGTTGATGACTGGATTTGCCTTCTGGATTCCAGGTAAGGAAGCACGTACCGGTGTCATTGTCACAGGTATCTACTTGTTCTCATGTGTCTACTCCTGTGGTGAAGGTCCAGTTCCTTTCACCTACTCTGCTGAGGCTTTCCCACTTTACATCCGTGATTTAGGTATGGGTTTCGCAACCGCCACATGTTGGTTCTTCAACTTCATTTTGGCCTTGACTTGGCCATCCTTGCTTAGAGCATTCAAGCCACAAGGTGCCTTTGGATGGTACGCCGCTTGGAACCTTGCTGGTTTCTTCATGGTGTTGTGGTTCCTCCCAGAGACCAAGGGATTGACCTTGGAAGAATTGGACGAAGTCTTCTCTGTTAGTGCCATCGAACACGCCAAGTGGCAAACCAAGCACATGCTCAACAACTTCCAGAGAGTCTTGTTGCGCAGAAAGATTGCTCCACTCCCACCTTTGTACAGACACCAGAGATTGGCGGTCACCAACCCAGAATGGAATGATAAGGCTGATGTCGATCACGTCGAGTAATAAGTTTGCTTCTATGATTAATAGTGTAATAAAATGATTTAATTATATATATACATGTAAGTAAGAAATCTGTAAGCTAGAACACTTTTTATGTTTGTTTTTCGAGTTTCGTTGTTTTTATCTCCGCCAGTTCCACAACTTTGCCAACGCTACTCCAAGAAGCACACTCACAGTGCCCAATTCCATTCCCCGGAGTATCGCGGCTTGTCTTCTTTCGATTTTTACCGCTTTCAGGTACGGGATGTCGCCTCTGAACGAGATCATCGTGTACATTGGAATCCACTGGAACCACCGGCCGCTGTATTTCCCGAGAGCATAGTCAATTTTCTTGCGGAACAAGTAGAGGCGGCTCGTAACCTTTGAAGACATTTCGTAGTAGTTGTCGAGCGCAAGCTTGCAGATTGTGTTCAAGTCTTCCTTCCGTGTGACGGAGTACTTTTTGAATGCGGCTGAAACGTCGCCGTTGTTAGCGTCTATCAACTCCATCAATACGCGCACATCCTCGAAGCCACAATTCATACCTTGTCCATAAAAGGGCACCATCAGATGCGCAGCGTCGCCAATAACAAGTGCTCGTCCGCTAGGGTTGTGGTACGGGTAGAGACTCACCTGCATGAGCGAACCCCGTGGGTGGTTCACAAAGGCGTGCTTGAGGCTCTCGGCACCAATAAGATTGACGGCATCTTTGAAGTTGGTGCGGAAGAAATCGAGCCATTCATCGGGTGTCGAGATCTGCTCAATCACTGACCATGGCGAGAAAAACGTGCATGTGAACGAGCCATCTTTGTTGGCAAGTGCAATAAGCATAAATTGGTGACGTGGCCAGATATGAAGATGGTGTGGGCTAAAGTGAAACTTGGCTGCTTCCGTGGTTGCAGGAGTCGTGCTTGTAGAGTCCTTGCCATCTGCCTTCTCTGTTGTCGGAACTGGAGCTGATGCTGGTGCTGGCGGTATCAGCAACTCCAAGTACTGCATGTCGATATACTCCTGGGAGTAGTTCATTCTCATGGACTTTTGCAACTGGTACCGGAACTGCGAGTGGGCGCCATCCGCACCCAAGACGTAATCAAACTCGTACGTTCTGATCTCTCCACCTGTAGTTTCTTGAAGTGTCAATTTAGGCACCGTGTCCAAATTGTCTACGCGCACAAGTTTATGGCTAAACAACAAGTTGATGCGCTCATTCCGCTTGATCTCATCCAACATGCTGTCGTTGAGAAACGAACGGTCTATTGAGTTGATACTCTCGCCAAACAACCCGTAGTCCTGAGCCTCTTGGCGGCCCTCGAGATTGTGGATCATACGCCCATGCATCGGAATCACGTTCTCAAGCACACGCGCTGCCATTTCAGCATCGACATACTTCAAAGCACGGATTCCCCTGTCACTCACTGCAAGGTTGATGGAGCGGAGGTTCCGCTCTCGCTGAGGAATAGTGCTGGGATCAGGTCTGAGCTCGAAAATGGTCACCGAGTAGCCCTTGGCAGCAAATGCCAACGCAGCGAGGCATCCCACGAGACCTGCACCTACAATTCCAACTCCCTGGTGTTCTTCACTCATATGGATCTTATACTGTGAGAAGTGTACGTGTGTTTGTATGAGCTCGTAAGGGCGAGATGACCATATGAGCGTTAACTGTCAGCAGAGTATGCAGGTCGGCCCCTTCTATCCGATGGGGTACGAAGCTGCAGGACAAATTTGGTCTGGAACCGCACTCGACTTGCCTTTTTGCTTGCAGCCACTGATAGAGTCACCCAAGGGGGAAGTGTTTCTTCCTACATGAATAGCTGGGAGGCATTTTCTAGCCTCCCCTCCTATATAACGTACAAAATACCCGTATTCCTAATTATGCTTCATTTAGCTATCTCTATATAACTAAGACTAGCTCTAAGCAGCCACTGGAGGTGGTCCACTTGCCTGGAGTTTTGCCTTCTTCTTCTCAATCTGTGCCTTGAGTTGCTCAATTTGTTGTTCCAATTCCGAACTTCTTTTCAGAAAGTCTTCATTTGCCTTTATAGTGTTGCGTACGTTTTCCTTCATACTCAAGTTTTCGTAATTCAACTTAAGCTTGTCTCGCAACTGGAGCAAATTATCGCGTTCATCAGTGGCCACTTTGAGTTGCTCCTTGTACAGTTCGCTTTGCTCCAGAATCTCACGATGTGTTTGCTTGAGGTTTGTGAGCTGGCGCTTGATGTCGTTGATTTTGATCGAGAGGTCTTCATTGAGCTCCTTGAGGTTGAGAAGCTCGTTGTTGTTGTTGTTGAGCGAGTTCGCGTGGAGAAGGTGGTATTCATTTTCGAATTTGATGAGATCTGGTTGTGGCTCTAGAATGAACTGGAGCGACGTCGCCTTTGTTGTTTCGTTCGCTTCCGTGGCGTCTGTATTTATAGAGCCAAAAACATTCTCGTCATCGTTCAACCACTTGTTGAGTTCGTCTCCGTTTCTTTGGAGAATTTCCAGTTTACTCCGTGCAAAAAGTGCAACATATAACCGAATCACAACATCAAACCCTTCAAAAACAACAAAATCAAGAAGTTGCATCCGCTTCTTTTCACTCGTCACTTGAGCCCGGAAGAAATTGTATAAATATCTCTTTAGAAGTGCCACCAAATTAATGCCCTGTTTGGCAATGTGTAAGAAGATTTCGCTTGTGCTTGCCTCCAGTTCCAATGCCCGACTGGCTTTGTAGAAAAATTCCTCCTTGATCAAATTCACCGTAAACATCTTGTTGAACTTGAGAAGCAAGAACAACACTTCCTCGTTTTCCAAGTTGGGGATGTGCTCGCGAATGAGTGTACTCACATTGACCATAAAGTCTGAGGGCGGGAGATGGCTGTTGCTTTCGAAGGCTGCAGCTTCAAACCCAAGCGTTGATTCTGATTCATTTCCTCCGCCACCACTGCCATACGAGCTACTGTTGGCGGCATCCAATCTAGACCCAGCGCGACTTATAACTTCACTGGTATAGTAATTAAACACTTTGAGGATCTCTTTCAAGTTGGTATCAACTGCAAGATTCTCAAAGTACGCCTGCTGATTCCGTACCGTGGCAGATGCGTTGGCGCGCTTTACAAGTGACGCATAATTCTCCTTGTTCACCTTGTAGCGCACTTGGAGCGTCTTTAGATACACAGTGCCACGAAGACGCAGCGGGATGCCCTCGCAGATTTGTTCTTCGAGTTTAGCCACCTGCCGCGAGCGCACAATCGTGTCGTTTGTATCGAGAAGGTAGTCAAGCCAAAACTGATAAGCAGGGTCCGCTTCGTCTCCGTTCACAGATGCAGAAGCTTCAACTGCGGCCCCAGACTCACTAGGAGGCTGCGGAGACTGTTTGGTCGGCGACACAGTCCCTGGGCCATGGGCCTTAATCGAGTCCAACTTCTTCAAAATCAACTGGTAGCAGCTGCTCTGTAAGGAGAACAAATCGGAGCTCTCGTTCATCAGAGGAGAAAAATAGCTCTCAAATTGACGTGAAACCGATATCGTTGACAAGTCATCGTCAAGCGTGTAGCTGAGCGGTACATGCTGGCTCAGCTGGGGCGTGAACACCCTGTCTGTCAGCGCGGGGCGGGATCTGAACAAAGACTCCTTGTCTGGTGGTTTTTGTGGAGACAAGTCACCGTATGGGCCTGTGGGTGTAGAAGGAGACTCCACACGTGGTGGTAGAGGTGGGGGGCTTGCGCTCATGTTTCGTAGAGAGAGAGGAGCACAAGATCAAGCTACTGCAGTAGGCGTACAAATTGGGTATTTGTGGGTGCGCACAAATCCGGTCAAACCGCGCTAAGCGCTGCACTCCGCAAGCTGTTCGCACTCAGCTGCCTGTGTGTGAACCGCTCATTTTTGACATGGTATTTGGTCAGATAACTCATTTCTGGCACTACAGAGCACCGTACGGTGCGTACCGTGTTTTCACCGTGTCTTAGGCTGCTACAGTGAGGTGGGGAAATGATTTCTATGCAATTATGATTTTAACTCTCGAAGTTTCCTACGCTTATTGGGAAGACTTGTATAAGTTGTATCTTGTTTCTGTGCCGGAGATGGCTCCGAGTCGGACAATTGTAGCCCACTTACACTCTCATTAAGATCGTCGCTGAAGGAGTGGATCACCAAGCTTTCATCCTTGGGCCGGCGTGCCCGTACAGGTGTGGAAACAGGTGTAGATTCATTCGACTTTGGCGGAGGCCCTTTAATACACTCCTGCGGGGTCGATGCAGCCACCAACGAGTCCAGGGACATGTCTTGACTGGGAGTGGTAAGTTTCTTTGGTCGAGCCTTGGCTTTATTGGCTTTCTCGATTAAAAATGCAAACACTGCATCCACGAGCCCATCGCCATCATTTATCTGTTCGCATAGTACTTTTATCAGCTGGAGTTCGTCACGGCACAAATCGTTATCTTTTGGGTACATGGCATTTAAAATTTCAACGCTTGCCCGAGGTAACTTTTTCCCTACAAACTCCCTCCGAATGGATTTGTTGCAAATAATCGACAGAAGAAATGATACCTTAGGGTCGAGCGTTTTGGAGATGTTCCCAACAATTTCTTCTGCGTATGCACGTAGTTCAGAAGAGAGCATTTCATCTTCTGTTCCCGTTCTCTGTACACTCGCATCTTCCGACGCTTTCTCTGGTGTTTGTGGTGGAGCCTGCGATTCATGCTGCTGATAAACATGGTGAGCTTCCAGCCTCGGAACTTCTATAATTTCTATGTCTTCCTCACCGCCACTTTCTTCCTTATAGCTGTTCTCCTCTGCTTGTAACCGCTTTAATGTTTCTCGTAACTCTTTTCTCATACCATTCCTTTCTGACGCCCGGAAAAACTTTTTAGCCAAGTGCCTTGACATTGTTCCTCCCGATTTCCATAACCTTTCGCATTCAGCTGCGTCGCTTAAGAGTTTCCTGACGTTGTAAATTACATGAATTCCACAGTCGTTGAAGTTATTCTGTTTCGGAACCCGCGCATTGATCACCCGGAACTGTTCCTTGACAATGTCGACGTCGTACTTATCTTTGCAGTAATCAATGATGAACTTTTTGAGGGGGAACGGGATGTTTGAGTGTTTATGAGAGAGCGAGTCAAAAACAAAGATTTCTACTCGAAACTCTTTGGTTGTAGTGACAGCGGTAGTAGAGGTGGTTACAGCCGCGGTCGATGCTTTTTCGTGTTCGTTCTCATGGCTAGATTTACTGTCGATCTTGGTTGCGTCGGTCTCTCTGAGCCTTGCGGGCTCCCTTGCTCGTTCCAAAAGCGTCGGTAACCCTTTTATCACACATCCGTACCAATGCAAATTCTCATTAATTGGCATGATCACGTATGGATATGACATCAAGTCGATTTTATGGAGCCATCGTTTGACGTTGCCGTAGTAATCTGGAGTAGTGAGCTCTTTGATATCATTGTCACCATCACTTGACTGAATGGCTGCTGGTTTCGTCATGAGCTTGTTGAAGAAGAATGAGTTGAAAACGTAGATGTCCTTAGGCTTGAACAACCCGGCCCTCACTGCTTGTTCGACATCGTACTTGATGAAGAAATCAATCACTGAGTCATTTATCCATTCGTTATTGAAAAGTGTCTTAAAGTCCGAGTTGTTAATAGTAAGCAGTGAGGACCCTAGCTTGTAGTGAAGGGGTGGATGGAATCGTTCCGGGACTTCTGTGTCCGTCGTATTATTGCTGTCATCGGTAGCTACTGTTTCTGAATCATGGCCCAAGGGACCAGTCGCCTCCAAGGATTCACCAGAAGCGCGAAATAGAGGCCATCCTGCTCGCGCCAGCGAGCGGGTGCGTGCCCTTGGAGTTCCTTCTTGTTGCAGACTCACATCCTGTGGATCTATGGGACTTATTCGTGTAGGCACCCTAGGACTAGAAGTTCCTGAAGTATTTTGTCTTTCTGATCTCTTTACTGATTCTACCGACTCAGTTGATTCTCTTTCACCATCTAATACTGCCATGCGGTCTAATAACTCACTATTCGTGTACACTCCTGATTCAACCCCGGGCAGACTCCGTAACTGATTCGTGAATTCCTTATCTGACATAAGGTACCGGATGTATACATACCCGGCCTCTCCCTTGAGCTCAATAAGAAGACTCCGATTTAAGACCGAGGGAAGTATCCGGCGCACATGTTTGGTTCTATTAATGACGAGCCCGCTGATAATAGCATTGCCCTCAGTGAAGTAGATGTACTTGAAATCGCTGCTTATGTTCGCCTGGAGACGCTTGGCGCTCCCACGGTCCTCTTCCTTACAGTCTCCGTTGTGGTTGACATATTTCACTACCAACAGCGATGCAGGTGGCTCGTTGAGCTTATGCTGGGCAACACTCACAGGTGAATTTAGGATATCTCGTTTGAAGGCACGCGTCAGAGGTGAGCCGCCTGCGGGGGATGACGAGGAAGACGCGGACGACGGTGGCTGCGAACTTCGCCGCTGTGCATCCATTCGTTCTCTCTGAGGAGTGTGAACATCCGAGCGGCTGGTTGTAGGGGACAAATTCTTAAGGGAATCGAGTCCACGTCGTATTGCATCTGATCGTACCAGATGCAGTTCAGTCTGAGAAGGCGAGGTCGAGTCAGACCCGCTGAGGCGATTGACAGTGCGGAAACCACCAGATGTTGCAGAAGGACGTGGCCGTCGGTTGCGATTGAGCGACAGAAACTCCTTGTTGAACATGGTGGTGCTATAAAGGCAACTGTGCTTTGGGCATGGGCGTATTGTTGTGGATCAGAAAACGCGAAGCATCTGCGCAGAAAAAAGGCTGCAAAAAAAAGAACCGTTGTGGAGAACGGTTTGCTGGAGAAGTGAGAGAGCGACTAGTCGGTGCGGGAAAATAAAGGCACTAGCTGTGAGAGATCAGCTTCATAAGTGTCACTACACTTCACTAAACCCCGTCTTACATGTTAAGTCCGTGAGAGACAACCTTGGGCCTTTGAGCATGTCTTACGTTACTATTACAATCTCTATATCCTATCTACCGGCGCTGTCCAATCATAAATGCTCCACTTACGCCTAAATCTTTCAGCCCGCTCTTCCTCTTGGCCCTTGTGTAGCAGACTTTGCCACTTTTTGTAGTCTTTTGTAGAATTAACCAACATCGGGTCTTCGCTTTTGAGGAGACCCTCGCCCACAATCTGCCTCGTGAAGAGATCGTGTTTGGGCCACAGACTAGTGTCCTCAACTATATGACCCACTCCTCCATTTAAACTAAGCCACACGTGGTAGTAATTGGCTTCTTTTGCTATGAGCTGCTTGAATGCAACCTGTCTTCGAATGCTACTCCCGGCTTGTGCAAGCTCTCTTGCTTTGGATTGAGTGTTGATTATAGCCGTGTCTACGCCGCTATCCGTAGCACTCGCCGCCTGGGATATGCCCTCTCTGAAGTACCCTTCTGCTTGATTAAGAGCAGTCATTCCTATTGGGACAGCAAGAATATGTGCGTGGTTCTTTTGGTACTTGGATGGGGTAGTGGCATCCTCTATAAATATTACACCTTTTTTGTGCTCCTTGTAGTAGTAGGAGGCAAGCAGCTTCATAAAGTTCTCGAGTTCATCCCACTCGTCATTGTCACAATAGAGCGTGTTCTGGTGGTGTTCCAAGAGGGCAATCACTGCTGTGGTAGAAGGGAAGAGACGGTTGTAGCTATTGGATGGTAGTAGAGCGATATATGAGTGCTGACCTATGGAAATTGGCTTCACCTCCGAGCGGTTACACAACTCGCATCGATCCAAGTTCTTCATGATTCGTTTGAGGAGCTGAGGGTCCTTCCGTCCTACATCTCCTCCCTCTGATTGCCCTAAATTAATACGCCCGCTCTGGACATAAGCGGCGAGCTTGACTGCGTTCTCATCCTGGTAGTCATTGCCTGACTGAAACGACAGGTCCTTCAAGATAGCGCGGGCAGAGTCAGCATCAAAATTCCTGGAAGAGTTCCTCTCTGTCTCTACAAGCTCCTTGAGCGAAATTGAGTCATTGTTACCGGTATGAGCTCCAGCAACAGCCCCACCTTTCATTAGCTGCTCAACAGTGGCTGCGGGCTGGTACACCCACTCGCTTTTCGGTTTCGATCTGCGCGAGTCCAACTCCTTCTGCTCTTCCTGTGCTACATAAAACTCCACCTCGGTACCGTATCTATCCAGGATAATCTGCAGCCTTGACTTGTGACCCGACTCCTTGAGAGCTTCGAGAGTGCGCTGCAACTTTTTCATGCGCCACGATGAACCAGCATCGCCAAACCGGTACTCTAAAGCAATCTCAGCGAGACGATGAGATTTGGTGGTGGTGTCAGCTCCCCTACCAGGGGATCTTTCTCGAGACATTTGACTTGAAAGAGAAAAGATGTGGTGTGTGGTAGCTGTCTGATTTCAATAGCTATAGCTACAAAGAATTTCCCTGCAGATTACTCTACAAGCAATTTGAAGTAACTCCCAAATCAGGCCTCGCACTCGTTGTTCCCTCACCCCGATTCTGAAATAAGTCGCTAAACCCAGCTGTCTACGAGTTACTCTTGGACCTCACCAGTGCTAAAGCTCGGCTTGACTCTCATAATGTTCAAGACACTCACGCGAATTACACTCCCGGTCGCAGGCTTCACCGCAGGCTACGTCCTCTTTCCAAACGAATGGAAAAAGAGTAGCAGGTTAGACTCTTCAATCTCCACCTTCAACTCGGGAGTGCTCAACGAGCTTGTGAAGTCACCTGAATTCGTGAGACTCTCAAATGACCCGAACACCACCAAAGCAGCACTGACTGACCGCATCCCCTCCCAACACAGAACTAATTACGCACCTACAGGACTTCTTTTTGGCCCTAATTTAATGGAAATCGATCCAGTACTCTTTACAAACGAAAAAGAGAAGGAAGTGACGGGATTCTACCATTTGGGATCACAATTAATCAGTCAGGACGGACAGATCCACAATGGAGTGGTGGCCACCATCTTGGACGAGGGGTTATGTCTGTGTGGTTTCCCGTCCCTACCACTGAAGAAGGGAACTACAGCTCGGCTTTCAATACAATTCGAAAACCAGGCACCACCAAATAGCACGGTGGTGTTAAGAGCAAAAGTGACGGAAGTTAAAGGACGCAAGGTGGTGATAGACGGATACCTCGAGACGTATCCATTGGACGGGTCGCAGCCACTCAGAATTGCAAACTCGCAGTGCATTTTGGTCGAGCCCAGATGGTTCAAGTACCTCAAGTGGGTGCAAATCTTCTAGACCACCCTTGGCTCTCAACGGAGTTATCCCAGCTAGGAGGGGGGGCTGGAGCCACCAGCGACTGCTTTACTACCGCGATACTCTACACCACTTCATAACACGAGTGCATACGGGGCTACATATTGAGGGGTTATCGGAGGCTCAGCAGTAACAAGGTTGGAAGACAGGTCCATTCCCCTTACACATGTGCCTGTTCTAGACGCTGATCATGACGTAGTGCAGTATGCTTATCGCGCGTTGTGAGCCACTCCTTCCCCCTCCCTCAATTTAACGTGGGGGTACTCGCTAGCACAAACTGTCGGACTTCGCAAGGGTAAATATCTCCGCCATGAACACGTAAAGTTTCAAGCACGACTCTAAAAGTCAACCTCCGAGCATGTAAAGAGATGAATGGAAGGAGATACAAAAACAAACACAGTACTTGACAATTATCGATTCAGTTCAGGCGAAAAAACGCAAGCCTTCGGTATATATTTTGAGGAGCACACGGCTAGAGTGTAGGATACTCAGTGTACACTATTTTGTTCATTTCCTGTAGATTAGGGATCGCGCTTGTTCTGCAGATGAATGATCGGTTAGAAGGGTGGAGAAGTGGTGGGGGATACAGCATTGGAACAATAATAGAGCGGTTTCTTCTTGGCTCCTCCTACTGCTCTGCTAACCCGTCCCCCTCGTCTCCCCTTTAGAAGGGTGCGTTGATTGCTGTTGTTTTCAACTCGTCTGCATGGAAGTTCCCCACAAATCACGGGGACACCTAAAACGGGCATTCACGCGCCCACCGAAACCTTAAAATAACACAAGTGAAAAGGCCGTAGGCAGAACTCATCGGAGCAGCTGGTGGAATTGCCGAAACCGCATTTCGACCCAACCTGTTTCCCTCGTACACTCATTCAAGCGTGTGTCAACTAAGACTGCAGAGGAGGCGCTTTGTCAACAAATTATTTTCTACCGGCCAAAATTCGCCGGCCACGCAAAACTTTTCATGCACTTACGGCGAAGTGGCCGCCCCAAAAAAAAAAATATTAAACAAAAATCCCGCTTATATATAAAGAGCGATCTGCTTCCGCGAAATAAATCAAAAAGAAAAAAAAGTTTTGGGTAGCTTTCTCACACGATTTCTTTCCTTTCTGTATAGCATTCGTTCGTTTTTCACTTGCCATGGCTAAATTGAGTGAAACTCCGGTGGATGTGTCATCGACACTTTCTCGCTCTACGGAGCAGTCTTCTTCCGATGCGTTGATTGTAGGCGAGACTGACTCCTCGCAGGCGTCCGGTTCTCTCACCGAGCACAATAACACGCGTCCGCTGAGGATGGTGATATTGATTACTCTTGCCTCGTCAATCTCCGGGTTTATGTTTGGTTATGACACTGGTTACATTTCCTCGGCTTTGGTCAACGTTGGTAAGGATTTGAGCAACAAGTACTTGACTCTGGGTGAGAAGGAATTTATCACTTCTGCCACTTCTTTGGGTGCCTTTCTTGGGGCTATTGCAGGCGGGATTCTTGCAAACTTGATCGGCAGAAAGCGTGTCTTGTTGGGTTCAAACGTTGTCTTTGTTGTGGGCACAATTATACAGCTTGCTGCGCACACGGTGTGGACGATGATTGCTGGGAGATTTGTTTTGGGAATAGGTGTTGGAATCGCCTCTTTGATCTCGCCCTTGATGCTCAGTGAGTTGGCTCCGTCCAAGTACCGTGGTAGGCTCATTGTCACCAACTGTATGTTTATTACTGGCGGTCAGTTGATTGCATATTTCATCAACTGGGGCCTCACCCACGTGAATCACGGCTGGAGAATCTCTGTTGGCCTTTGTATGGTACCCCCTGTTGTACAGTTTGTCTTGTTTTTCTTCTTACCTGATACCCCTCGCTACTACATCATGAAGGGAGACTATGTGCGGGCCAAACAGGTGCTCAAGCAAACCCACAACGCGGTGCTGGACGCCTTCATCGACGCCACCGTGGACGAGATGATCACCTCAAACTCAACCGTGCCTGGCTCCAACCCAATGATTCAGGCATGGAACTCGATCAAGTTGATCCACACCCAGCCTGCAAACTTGAGAGCACTCATCTTGGCTTGTGGTCTCCAGGGTATTCAGCAGTTCACTGGTTTCAACTCGTTAATGTATTTCAGTGCCACCATTTTCCAAACTATCGGCTTTAACAACGCCACTGCTGTGTCTATTATCATTGCCGCTACCAACTTTGTTTTCACTGGAGTTGCCATATGTATCATTGACCGTGTCGGAAGACGGCGCATTCTCGTTTGGTGTATTCCATGCATGTGCATTTCACTTGTGATTTGCGCTATTGCCTTCCACTACTTGGGCGTCAAGTTCACCAGTGGATCTAACGTTGAAGTTGCCACAAAGGGAATTTCCGGTTGGGGTATTGTGGTAATTATCGGGATGGTGCTCTTTGTTGCAAGTTATGCACTTGGAATCGGTAACAGTGCCTGGACAGGAGTGGAGTTATTCTCTGACATAAACGTGAGATCCATGGGTGCGATGTACGCTGCATGCACAAACTGGGCAGGATCACTTGTGATTGCATCGACATTCTTGACCATGTTGGAAAACATCACCCCAACAGGAACTTTCCTGTTCTTCGCAGGACTTTGCTTGTTGTCATTCTTATTCGTGTACTTCTTACTTCCCGAAGTGGCGGGCTTACAATTAGAAGAAACTACAGAGTTGTTGTCGAACGGATTTAATGTGAGAGAAGCCAAACAGTTGCTGCGCGAAAGACAGAAGCACTCCAAGTTTGGTGCTACAGTTTAATCCACCTCACCGGCTGCGCCCAACGGCTGCGCCATGCATATAACCATTGTAATATATAATCATTTAGAGCCGCTGTAGTTCAGATTGTGTCTGATTGTCTTGGTTGAGTTTCAGCGTGCTATTGAAAAGCAGTCTTCACGCAGTTTTCTCCTCTCACTCTGTACAGTGCTTCAACTACCCTCGTGCAACTGCAGCTATACTGACAGTGCTTCAGCTTGTTTCTTCAACTTGAGAGCCTCTGTAAACAGTCCCCAACTGATACTGGCTGCAACTTCTGGTCGTGTGCGCACCATTATTTACACCTCAAAGCGCAGCGATGAATACTGATGGCTCTCAGTATCTACTCATCAGTGCAAATGGAGGTATCCAAACGTTCAGAGAACGGCGCGAGCGCCAGCTCCTCTGCCACTGCTGAAGTCTCTGAGAAAAGTACATCAGTGGACCGAAGTAGTTCGAAGGGTTCTGACACGCGAGCTCTCAAGGAGAGCAGTGCTGGAGCAGTACCAACTGGAAGCTCTCATTCTTCACGAGTGGTGACCAAAGGGAGACCTCCACGAGAAATGGGTAGTCTTCGGAAATATAAGGTACTCCAGAAGCTTGGACAGGGTACTTTTGGTGTCGTACAGAAGGCAGAAAACATAGAGACTCGCAAGCTAGTGGCGCTCAAACAACTATTGAACCACTCGGCCAAGGAAGGGTTTCCTATCACTGCGATGCGAGAAATCACCATTCTCAAGCAGTTGCACCACCGGAACATTCTCGAGTTGATCGACATGGTTTATGAGGCGCCACAAAACGTGTCCAGTGCGCAGGACCTTGTGCACCAGCGAGGGTGCTTCTACACTGTGTCGCCCTATATGACCTCTGATTTGGTTGGGCTTCTCAAGAATCCAAACATCTCGCTTCAAGTACCTCACATCAAGTGTCTTATGGAGCAGTTGCTTCACGGAATTCACTACATACACTCGCAGAAATTCTTACACCGAGACATAAAGGCAGCCAATATTCTTGTTGACCACGAGGGAGTGCTAAAGATTGCCGACTTTGGTTTGGCCCGTGTATATCATGGCAAGGCCCCTTTGTTGGGACAGGGGCCAGGAGGTGGAGAGCGTCCATACACTGGGCTAGTAGTGACAAGGTGGTACCGGCCCCCAGAACTCCTTTTGGGGGAGAGGAAATATACAACTGCAGTGGACTTGTGGGGGATAGGATGCGTGTTTGGCGAGTTGTTCACACACCAGCCCATACTCGTGGGTAAATCAGACTCACACCAAGCACAGCTAGTGTTTGATCTCATAGGACCTCCCGATTCGATCACCTGGCCGGATGCTCTCAACTTGCCTAACAAGGCAGACTACAGCATTGGAATTACGTGTAAGCGCACTCTTGAAGCTCGTTTTGGGAAATTGATGTCACCGGAGGGGGTGGATCTTTTATCTGGCCTCTTGACCTTGGATCCCTACAAGCGGTTGAACGCACTAGACGCATTAAACCATCCGTACTTCAAAACAGAGCCCCTCCCATTGAAGGCATCTGAGCTCCCCCGATTCGAAGAGAGTCATGAGATAGACTCAGCCCGTTTCAAGCAAATGAAGGCAGCACCACCTGCATCACCCACTAGTGTTCAGCACGGGGCTCAACCGCCTCAAGGACCACGTGATGCCTGGGAGAAGCGTACCAGTGGGTGGGAGTCAAGACCTCCACCATCACGGCCAGACTGGGGGTCCAGGACTGGCGGATCGAGACCAGATAACAGCACAGGTCCCTCACGCGTGGACACTGGGCCCAGCCGTGCCAGTGGCTGGGATTCTAGAGCCACCAATGAAACCAGGCCCGGTGGATGGGACTCACGAACAAATGATAATAGATCGAATGGATGGGACTCACGTCCAAACTCAGACAGATACAGAAACTACCCAGCTCCTAGATATGGGTACAGGCCACACCACTACGACGACAGGCGAAACTATGATGACATGCGGAACTACGACGACAGGCCTAATTATGATGACAGGCGAAACTACGATGATAGACGTCAATACGATGATAGACGCCAATACGAGGATGGTTATCACAAGAGACCGTACTCTCTGTCGTACGAGCTGCGGGCTTATGGGCTGGCACCAGAGAAGAGGCGAAAGTACGAGGAAGAGAAGAAGGAGTAGTCCTCAAATATCTATCCCTTCCCAATAGGTCAACTCTTGACGTGGCTATGGTCCCGTGAGCACTGTCGATCCTTGCACCCTGAGCGGACACAATTAGAGGACCCACATATTGTGGCCCTTTTGCAAGATATAACAGTGCCACCGTATCGGTATACTCTGTATATAACTAATGAACTTAGCATTCGTATGGTATGTAGTAGAAGGCACGAGTCCACTTGCTTCCGAACGTGAAGAGTTGCGATTTCCCCGCCTGCATATTCAGAAATGCGATTCTCGGACACCACACAACTGATCCGCGCAGATAATTTTGGTGTTGCATAGCCAACATGAAATTCGTGGATGAATCAGAACCAAAAAAAAAGTAAGCCGACGCTGTTTTCTTCTCTTTCTTCTTCAACAACCACGATTCCATGAAGACACTAGAAGACTACTTCTCAATCCAGGTCTTTCTCATCGTCTTGAGAGAGACCATCGAGTCTGCCATAATCATTTCTGTACTTCTCTCTTTTGTTCACCAAACTTTCGCAGTGAAAGAAGTGCAGATCGTGCTGCGGCTGGAACCAGAGTCAGTCCAGTTACTACAAGAACTGGGCTTTGAAAGAGAGTCCAGTTCCCCTATCACTACCATAGATTCACAGGAAGGTGAGTCTATACCCAAGAATACTGGCCTTACTGCTAAAGAACTGGCTGCCCTTTCGTCCCAGCTCAAATTGCAAATCTGGATTGGCGGTGTGCTCGGGCTCGTGTCGTGCCTTATTATAGGAGCTGGGATCTTGTGGGTATTTTATCACTTGGGTAACGACTTGTGGACAATCACGGAGCATTACTGGGAGGGTACTTTTTCCATATTGGCAAGCGTGATCATCTCCATCATGGGGGTTAATATATTGAGGGTGTCCAAAATGCAAGAGAAGTGGAAGGTGAAACTCCACAGCGCTCTCATGAACTCCAACTATTTGAAGTCAACCACCTCTCTGTTGTGGAGAGAAAAATACTATATGTTCATATTACCCTTTGTTACAACTTTGCGCGAGGGCATGGAGGCTATTGTGTTTGTGGGTGGAATTGGTATCAATGAAAACACCTCTGTGACATCCATAGTTAATTCATTTGTATTGGCCACCACGTTGGGAGTTTCAATAGGGTTTTTGCTCTATAGACTGGGTAACTCGCTCTCATTGCAGTGGTTTCTTGTGATGTCCACCATGTTCTTATATTTGGTAGCAGCTGGTCTATTCTCCAAAGGAGTTTGGAATTTTGAGCTTCAGAACTTCATCAATCTTTGTGATGGATTTGATGTGAGTGAGACAGGTCATGGACCTGGTTCGTACAATATTTTCCAGAGTGTATGGCACGTAAATTGCTGTAACGGAGAGTTGCAGGAAGATGGAGCATTTTGGATGCTCATGACCGCTGTATTGGGGTGGACTAACAGCGCTACCTATGGAAGCGTTATCTCGTATAACTTGTACTGGATTGCAGTAATCGGTGTCTTCTGGCTGTTACAATATGAAGACAAGTATGGTATGCTCCCCTTACCTAAATCTTGGCAAAAGAAAAGATTAGCAAAGAAAGCTGCATTCAAAAAATTATTGGTCAACTCTAGAGTAGAGCCATCGACGCCTCGCAGTAGTATTAACTCAACAACCCCGTTACAGGATTCGATTCTTCAAGGATACAACTAAGCAAAATAATCAAAATAGCGATGCCTATATGCTGTTTTTGTAGGGGGTCTTCGGATCTCAATCATTACCAGGACCAAAGCTGGCATGAATTCGATTTGACAACTTGTAGCTGATCAGATCCTTGTTGTTTATTCTTCAGCTCTAGTATCAATCTACTGTTGTTGATATGTTTGACTAACTCGTGTCGCTGATGGTTGATTACAAGCCGATACGAAAAAAAGAAAGCCTCGCTGCTTGGAAGTGCTGCATGTACAAAAATTAATAGTCAACTAGGGACGTGGGCATAAAGCGTATGCCGCCCATCGACCGCCATAGTCAGCCTTTCCATATACGGCGATCAAGTTCTGTCCCCCTTTTCTTGTTTTAGCTAAGGCTGAATTTTCATGAAATTGCCGCAGGTCCAAAAACTAACTCATTTTTCGTCCACTGCAATTTGCTGATGGCCGTAGATAACTTTATTTTTTAGCGGCAAAACTTTAAAAATTTTTATCTATTTCATCTGCAATCTAAGTAAACTCCAATTCACGGAGGTTCCACTCGAGGATGCAGGTACGGTACTGTATCAAAATACTATTGCTGTCAGTTTGATGTTGGAAATGTAGGAATTGCGTTGTAAGGTGAAGGCTGTCTCTTGCACAGCGACACATATACCATCTTAAAGGTGTGTGAATTGATCAATGACTATTTTCACCAATAAGCAAGTACCCAGGTCACATATCAGCAATACTTTCTCTTTTGTATCTGCCCGATCCACATGAAATTCGCTTAAACTTAAAAGAATCAAATGCATTAAGGTTGCATATGAGCCAGCCAATATGGTTGCAGCTTATCCTCTAATCCGATGAGAACCATCTATACATTGAGACTATTGGCCGACTAATGTAACACGTACAAAGGGGGAGAAGCTTATAGAGAGTTACTAAGGTCGCCTGTTGTTTCTGATGGAATCAGCATTGTAGAGCATTGATTCACGAATCTGTGCATTGATCTACAAACAGATTCTGCACTACGCAATAATGCTAATATATATTCTCTTTAACAGTTAAGAATCAAAAACAATACCCATATATCGAAATAAACTCAATACTTAGAAACTTGATGTGGTCTCTTTCTTTGCCGAAGTCTCGAGTCCCCATTTGCTATTCCGTGAACGGCTACTTCTGCAGCCTTTTTCTTTCATTATTTTCTTGGCACCTGCTTCAACATGCAGCACTGAGCGTTGTTGGCAACCGTTTTTTAACCGTAAAGCAAAAAACAATTGATCCAGTACACCAGATCCGTGGTCTATGCCCATTCCAGGTTACTTCACCCAATAGAATAACTGTATTGAGAATTTATTGCATTGTACAGATAGTATTGGTATTTAACCATCCCTTTGTTGCGAGTTGTATAAATAGGAACCAGGAAAACCTCATAAATGATTGAAGATGTGGGCGGTTATTACAGCTTGCGATTTATCTCTTGGATCTGCACCATGTTCAAGAAGCTTGTTGCGCTCTACTTACTTCTCACGTCTGTTGCTGGTAAGCCTGAAGCCTACCACCAGTATTCTGATTCGGAGCTAAGATTCTTGGCATGTAATTATCAAATCTCCAACACTGTCACCTTCTGCCAAGGTCGTAGTCTGTTTCGGTCATGTTTTTGCACAAATCCGTATGCCATGGCGACTATGGCTGGATGTGTTAGTGGTGGCATGCACCCCACGGACGCTATCACCAAGTATGCTTTGCATGCATGTAACGTTGAATATGAATCTCCTCTTTCCATGGACACCTGGATGGGAGCTTATCAAAACTACACTAAGTACGCTGTCTCAACCGATACTGTTCCTGGGTTTAACAAGACAAAGCCCGCAACAGTCATTGTAAAGTTGAACTCAACTGAATCTGCGTGGTACTTGAAGTCCTATGAGCAGTTCCTTGGGAATTATAACGACTCGTTGTACTACAGTGCTGGATTAATGGGCTACTGGTTACTCTTGTTTGTGCTCGCAGCAACAGCGACTTGGTCCCAATATCTCTTCCCGTCTTTCTTCAAGAGGCTCACTGGTCCCATGATAAACTGTTACAGAAAATACGTGAGCCTTCCTGCGCTCGCTCACAAGAGCAGAACTAACGATGTGTCAAGATACGGAGGTATCATTCACTTTTTGGCTCCATCAAGACTCGAAACTATCGTTATCTCTGCCTTCGGTATTCTCGTCATAGCGCTATGTGCTTGCAATCATAACTGGTTCCCGGAAGATCCACTATTTACAACAAAGAGGCAAGCAATGTTAAGATTCACTGCCGATAGAACCGGGATAGTAGCAACAGCAATGATCCCACTCTTAATCTTGTTTGCTGGTCGTAACAACTTTCTTCTCTGGTTCACAGGTTGGGAGTTTTCCACTTATATTGCCTATCACAGGTGGCTTGGACGATACGTTTTTGCACTTGTGTTCGTACACGCTGTGTGCTTCAGTCTCGCCTTAGGAGAACGGTATAAAGAGGATATGAAAGAGCGGTACTTGATTTGGGGGACTATAGCCACGGTTGCTGGTGGGGTAATAATGGTTCAAGGGTTATTGGCACTTCGTAGACGCTGGTATGAACTCTTCTTGATATTCCATATCGTATTGGCTGCATTCTTCATTGGAGGCTCCTATGTTCATGTAGTTGATTTTGGATACACTGAGTTCTACTTTGGATCGTTTGCTGTGTGGGGTTTCGACAGAGTTGTTAGGTGGATCCGCTTATTTACCTTTGGTGCTCCAAAAGCGACGGTATCGCTCTTGGCAAATGAGACCCTCAAAGTGACAGTACGCAAACCAAAGTTCTGGCGGGCAACCCCTGGTGGGTATGCTTTCCTTCATTTCATTCGTCCCACATGTTTCTGGCAATCACACCCATTCACGTTTACTGTAACGGATGGCGACGCTGAATACATTACTATGTATTGTAAGGTGAAAGGAGGTGTCACACACGGATTGTACCGGTATTTAGCCTCAAACCCAGGTAAGACAGCACAGATTAGAGTATCTTTGGAAGGTCCCTATGGTGGACCAACACCGGCCAAGTTGTTTGACACTGCGGTCTTTGTTGCTGGAGGTAACGGAATACCCGGTATCTACTCCGAGATTGTCGATATGGCTCGCAGGTCTCGGAATAACTCAAGACAAGTGCTCAAATTACACTGGATAATCAGAGAATATTCATCCTTGTGCTGGTTCTACGATGAGTTGGCGGCACTCAAAGATACAAAGATTGACTGTACGGTACATGTAACCCGTCCAAGTGCAGAGCTTTCAAGTGATGAGTTTGATGCAAAACTCACAGCCCACCAAACGCAATCATCTTCCGAAAATGACGCCTACATCGACAAAAAGGGCCAGCTTCTGGATTTGAGAACACTGACAGTGACAGACAGTGATGGAAACGGTAACTTTGTGGACAAAATCAGGAACGGCTTAAGCCACATACGATTCATTGAAGGAAGGCCAGCAGTGGAAAAGCTTGTTGACAATGCAATTGAAGAATCAAATGGATCGGTGGCATTCATTTCATGCGGCCACCCAGCAATGGTAGATGAGGTGCGCTACTGGACTGTGGAGGCTTTAGACAAATACAAAGAGCAGCGGATCGATTACTACGAGCAGTTGCAAGTGTGGGCTTAATCTATTTAATATACAATAGAGAAATTACAGACTCGTAAGGTTGCCGAGTCCACGAGACAGCAAGTGTAGATTCCTCCAGTTAAGCCTTTCGAGATCTCGCTTTAGGAGGAGACTCCCTCAGGCAACAGTAATGCATAGGATCCATAGCGAAGAGGCCTTGTTATCGCTGGCTTTTATGCATTCAATCCTTGAACATCTCGTCCACGGACCCCCCTAAGTAAAGCTTGAGGGTCTTTTTTGTAGCAGGCATGATTCTACATTTTACCATCACGTCACCATGCTCACTGAGTCTATCATATGCTTGAAACCGGTGGCACCCCCCGAATGCGAAATAATAAGACTTGCCCTCCAGCCGAACCAAGAACACGTCAACGGGGGGAAGCTCTCCTGGGGTGATCTCTTCGATTCCGCAAGTCGCTGATGCCATGGGTATGCCATTTAAGGTAGATACCATGGCATCTATCTTCTGCAAGTCTAGCACTGGTGGGATGGGCCGCCTTATTTGATTGAGTGGCACTAATTCGGTTTTTAGCGAAGCTGATTGGAATGACATATTGTATATAATGGATGTGGTTTAAATTTCTAAGACCTGCGATGAGGAGGTTCAGATATCTTTATATTGTATGAGCTAAATCTGGATGGACCATCGTTACTAATTGGGCTTACAAATCGCACTGTGTATTTCTAGAGACTTTGTAGGAAAGACGCACATTCAAAAAATGCATGACTTGTTCCGACTTACAGCATAATGAAGTTGCTAGAGTCACTAAATTGGTCTGAAAGGGTGTTATTGCTTCTGTCTTAGAGGCTTTTCACGCATTACATGGGCTAAGCCGTTAGTTCTAGATGCACGGCGACGAATTCGTGTCACGTGACTTGCAACCATCTTATCTTGGTGATTACATGGGCTGCTTTGAACAGTCTGGATGACATGTGGCAAGTGTTAGTGTTCAGAAAGGTCACAGCGAGTGGGTTACGGCTAGTGATGTATGGTTAAGGATAGCCGAGAGAGCGGCAGAATGTGCGACTAACGTCTACATCACCACGCGATGCTCTTTTTTATTTTCGCAGCCATGCCTCACACTACGTAGAGATCTTTTACAACAACAATCCACTTGTTGACCTTGGGAGTTTCCGGTAGGTCATGTTAGCGTTAACGCGATGGTTCACCTTTACAAACCGCAGTTGCAGTCTAATGCGTAAGCAAAAAAAATAAAGGTCGCACTGAGATTCGAACTCAGGTCGTTTGGATCAGAACCAAAAGTGATAACCAACTACACTATGCAACCTTATTTTGTTATGAACGGTGACGCTAACATATACATCTTCTTCATTGGCAGACTCGATTCATAAACGGATCTATAATTGGAGAATATCTATCGTTAGACACAGTGTGAGCCACAGAACGTTCTAGTATGCAGTTACCCGGGATGATGGATGCTGCTAAGTCTGGGCCGTTCTCTATCAAGGGATCTTCTTACCTTCCGAACCCTTTGGCTTTGGAAGGTCTAGCGGGAAACCAGTGAAGTGTGTGACTGAGTATCTTACGCAAAGTGTAGTTGGTGGCGGTAGATATCTCTTCTGGTAATATGATTTCCAGAAATGGATAGTATAGAATTGCATACCATGTGCTCACTATCAGGTGTTTTACCGGTACTTAAGTACCTCGCACATACACATAATTGCAGGGAAAACATGTCTTAAAACTAAATTCGCTTACACCTCATCTAGAAACCCATGCATTTTTGGATTGTACAGATTCTCGTTTCAACCAGCAGCATCAGAAATACGGCCTAGAGCAAAGTCCACGCATGGCAAGCGCGCTTGACCTACTCTATGGCTGCAAAAATAGTTTAGCCCTCCGACCTATCATGGACGCCAAATATTAAACCAATATCAAGTTCTTTCTATATAAATCTCTGCCTATATCAAGCTCCTTCTATTTCATTGATATTACCCTTAGACATCGGAAACGGTCCTTTAGTGAACAGATAAATTTACAAGGATCCTTGCCCATCGTATCCATCGCGGCACGTGAGCAGAAAGCCCCACCGAAATTTTTCAAAATAATTTCGCGATGCCATCTCCTAAAGCTTGAGACAGCTCTTCTCATCATAAAGAAGCAACGACGTTATGATTAGAACAGTGTATGTATCTGTAGCCATCTGTTGTCCAAATGATTTCTTTCACCGGACGTTATCTTCCTCCCTAGCAGGAGTGTATCGAATGGTAATACTAACCCACGCAGCAAACCAAAGAACGCCCGTTCTAAAAGAGCGCTTGCCAAAAAGGAGGCCAAATTAGTGGAAAACACAAAGTCTGCTCTCTTTGTGCCTGGTTCAACTAGCAATAAGCTCTTACATGATGCTATGTGCGACTTGATGGCTCTTAAGAAGCCACATGCTAAGAAGTTTTCACGTAAAAACGAAATCAGACCTTTTGACGATTCCCAGGAGTTGGAATTCTTCTCGGAGAAAAACGACACATCTCTTATGGTGTTCTCGTCCAACAACAAGAAAAGACCTAACAACTTGACGTTTGCACGGTTCTTCAACCACAAAATATATGACATGATTGAGTTATCGATCCAGAAGGAGCCAAAGTTACTTCAGGATTTCAAAAAGTTAACCTTCACGATCGGCTTGAAGCCCATGTTTGTGTTCAACGGTCCAGTCTTCGACTCACACCCGGTGTTCCAGCACGTGAAGTCGCTCTTTTTGGATTTCTACAGAGGAGACGAGACCGATTTACAAGACGTAGCTGGATTACAACACATCATTGCATTATCAGCGGGAGAAGTCGAAGACCCCAACTCTACTACTTTGCCTCTCTTGCATTTCAGAGTGTACAAATTGAAGACGTACCGGTCCAACCAGAAAGTTCCCCGGGTAGAGGTGGACGAGATTGGGCCACGCTTCGACTTCAAAGTGGGCAGACGTATCAGCCCTGCTCCTGAAGTGGAGAAGGATGCCTTGAGCAAGCCAGCACAGTTGCAGGCCAAGGTCAAGAAGAATGTCACTACAGACTTTATGGGTGACAAGATCGGAAGAATCCACGTGGGTAACCAGGACTTGGGCAAGTTGCAAACAAGAAAGATGAAGGGTTTGAAGTCAAAGTACGATCAGGTGGATGTCGACAACGACGATGATGACTTTGAGGAGTTTGTGAGTGCAGATGAGGAGCCAGAGCCAAAGAGAAGAAAGGCATAAACTGCTTCGTTCTTCCAGCCTCCCTTCCTCCCTCCATCCTGCATTTATCGCTTAAACAAGGAGGCCCCTCGTTGCCTCCCCCTTGTATACTACCAATATATAATTGAAGAGCTTACATGTAGAAGTATCATATGGGGCTACCACCCTCGTACATCGACGGAGTTATGCTTTCAGACACCGCCAAGCAGTCTCCCCACCACCTCAGCATGCGATGCCAGTGGCCTGCATACATTTTCGAGACCTGCATAGACAGTCGTAGTACTTTTATTGTTTGGATTTCTTCAACGCAAGTAAAACCGCTACTTACTGCCATTTAACTGACGCCATGGATCCCAAAGTGCTATTCCGGGCGCGCCAGTCGAGCTCTTCAGCTTCCGCGCCTTCAAATGCGTCTGTGGAGTCATTCAGCTCGCAGAGGAATCGCGTTGAGTCAGAGCCTTCTGTGTCTGCGCAAACAGAGTTAGCGGAGCTCACGAAGAACTCCAAGTACTGCGTCTCCAAGCTTCCTGCTGCTCCCTCGATACTATCTGAGGGAAGCGGTGTTCTCAATGGGTACACCGATAACTTCACTAACTACGCTGTCGTTGTCGACGAGTCCACCATCAACGTGTGGAACTACAAGTCAATGGATGCCACTCCTCTCTCGATCCAGTTCCCCTTCAGAGACACAGACACGCGCGACACGTCCTGTGATTCCACTGCATCCTCACATCTTCCGCCCTTGGCAATTCTCACTCGCCCGATCGACACAACTGCAGACGACCCGGGCCTTGTAATCATAGACTCTTCCACGGGACACGTGAAATTTTACGAAAGCGTACAACACGCGCCCACCTTAGGGCTCATCAACAACAAACTGTTGGAGTTGGCAATCCCACTCGACAACACACGCGGTGAATACATCACGCTTGCAGAAAACGTTGAGCCCGCGGGAATCGTGGTGGCCACATCCCTCAAGCGATGCGTGTTACTTGGCTTTCGAGACTACTTCAGCAAGCCCAACTTGACGGCCGTCGAGTTGTTGGGTGCAGAAAATAGATGGGGCATTGTCGGCAAATTGTTTGGCCGCACCGCAGGTGCTGTTTCTGAAACCAGCTGCTCCGAAATCGTGTCGATCAAAACCACCAAAGTCATCGACCTGGGCATGGCTCAAGAGCTTGCCATCCAGTTTTCAGACGGGAACTTCCACTATTTCAACGTGCAGCTTGTGACTCCTGGTATGGGTGCACTCGTAGACCCTAAACTTTCCTACCGCCAGCACATACTCAGTGCGATCGAGAACAATCTTGACTCGATCCCCGGCTCCTCTAACAGCGTGCGTATTCTCGACTTGTGGCCTATTCAAAAGCCCAGAGATGTATATTTGGCCTTGTGCGAGGTTCTGTCGATCGTGCGTGTGGGTGCAACACCCGAGTACGTTTTGGTCACCTTGAAGATCAACAAAACTGGTGTGTTGTACTACGGCACGTCCAAACTCAACATACCGCTGCTGCTTGAACCAACGTCGAAGCCAAGACTCTTTTTGCCTGAACCACACTCAACTGCGTTTGTCCTTGTAGGAAACTCGGTAATTCTCACAGACATACGCCCAGCAGCAATTGAAAACTACGAATATTACTCGCCCAGACGGTGGGAGGATATCATCCGCCTCAAGGCGTCCGTACAGATTATTGGTCAGGGATATGAAGATGGCGGTTCGGGCAATGAGGGTAATGCTGCTGTGGTATTGGTGACAGCAAATTCAGGTGTTCTCCGAGTGGAACGGTTTGTGGAATCGGAAGAAGCCTCCACTGAAGACTGGGGGGCAGAATCAATGGACATTGACAGTGATACAACTTCCAGAGGCAGCAACTCAATTTCGCTTATCAAGTCACACATAGAACAGGGCATTTTCTTTGCCAACACTGCTGAAATAGATCTTGACTTGGATCTTGCCGACGAGGACGCTACATACCTGGACCGAGTCGTGACGCTTGCTGTTTTGAAGATTGCCGATGAGATTCTCGACTCGACGTCTCCGTACTTGCCCTCCTTTTTACCCTCTGTTCGTGACTTCTTGACACTCAAGATTTCTTTATACCGTGAGCTTATTGCTTATGTGAAGCGAAATTTTACCGTTTGGACCTCAGTGGTGCCGAAAGTTGTCGACCGGTTAGAAAAAGTGGCAGTCGGGTTGGCCTTGTGGGGAGCAGTGGAGACTGCTCCAAATGAAAGAGCTCTCTTAGAGGTCACTTGCCGTCTGCAGCAACTGCAACTGCAACAGGATGTTATCCGCCACGTGCTCCATCACCGTCTTCAACACATAAACGAGATTCTCACCGCTTTCATCACCCCTCAGCTCTCACTTTTGTTCGTGAATAACCTCCTTGTGAATACGCTTTACTTCGGCGTGTTCAAGAACGAGGAGGAGTATATCCTCAACGAGAGCGAAATCGAAGTGCGCAAGCTCTGGATCTTCGACACCGACTTGATCATCAAGTTTGAGGAAATCTTCACCAAAATCTATGCCCCCGAGTCTGAGGATGCACTTATCACGGAAAAGACGAAGCGGAGCAATGTGCAGCTCTGCGAAGCCCTCTACTACTTTGTCACGAGCGCTGTCCAATACATGCAAACGCAGGAAACATCGTCGTCGCGTGCGCAGCTCAAGGAGTACTTGAAATGGTACAGAAATAACAAATCTGCTTGGATAGGGACTCTTATTTCGCGTGGCTTGTACAATGAGGCTATCGGTATATGCGAAAAATACCACGACATGGCATCGTTGGTGGATGTGTTGGAAGCCAGGCGGATCAGCGCCACGTTTGCTTCTGCTACCGAAAGAGACGCAGTCTCGCTGTACGATACCTACTTTGACAAGTTTGGCTACGACTTCGCCGCCAGCTTGTACGCTCACTACATCCGGAAAGACCAGATCAAGGAGTTGATTTTGGGCTATGAAAACTATAGATCGTTTTTGGTGCGCTACTTTGACGAAAATGCATCAAGGACCAGTCAAATCCTGTGGATTAGAGACTTGTTGGATGCAGAGTATCTTCGAGGCTCGAAAGTGCTTGTTTCATCTGCACAGGAGCCCCAAGACCATGTTGAAAATCGTCAGCTCAAGTTGTCCTTGGCAAAGTTATCCGCTTTAGCAGCCACTACCGGCAGTAATAATAGTGAGCCAGTAGTGGATGAGCTTCTTGTCTACGCGAACAATTCACTTGTTCTCATTCGCATCCAAGAGAAACTTTTCCTTGAACTCACGAAGGGCGTCTCGGGAGAACTTCTCACTCTCCAGTACGTCACGAAAAATTTCCAGAACAGCAATGTCGACACCGCCACGTTCCAATCGCTTGTTTCCGAACCTTTGCAGAAACTTGCCGCTCGCAAAGCACTCACATCAGACGAGATGATCACCCTCCTCACGCTTCTCAAACCCAACGTGAGCCCGCTGGGTAAAAACTTTGCGTACGCTCTCAGACTCGCGTCGTTGATCGCCAACGAGTCCGTATACGAGCATCAATGCCAGCTCATCTGGTTGCGACTCTTAACCCTTACTGACGACTGGAAAACCCTCACAGACACAGCCAACCAAACAGACGAAAATGTCAAGCGCAAAGTGAGCAGCAGCAATCTCTACAAGACACTTCAGCTTGTGGGGGTAGAAAATGACCTCGTCACGCAGTTGACTAAAGTTCTTCAAGGAGACACACCCGCTGCAAGCGACAAATTTACCTCCGAACTAGCAGCCAAGCTCAGCGTCTTGGTGAGGGAGAACACATTGGGCACGTGGGTCGAATCCATCAAGCTGCAGTTGAAGGCGTAAGCTCCAGCCTTCTGGAGAACTGTTCCGTGAAGTGACAGCCAGAGAGTGGTGAGCGTGTGTGTGTTCGCTGACTGTCCGCTTTGAATAGCATATGCCTGTATCTTTGCCCGGTGTGGGTTCGTTCGAGAGAACTGGCATCATAAATAGATTTTTACATATACGTCTCACTAGTCCACGTCCAGCCTTTCTTCTTCTTGCTCCTCGGTTTCTGGCTCCGAGGAAGATCCAGCCTCTGCCTCATCCTTGGCCAATCGGATACGCACCAAGTACTCCGGCATGGGCTCGCTTGTCTCGTAATCCTTCTCCGAATACTTGAGTAGACCGAGCGACGCAAGTGACACTGCGCTCACCACGTTCTTCCAGTTGGATAGCACAAGTGCCACCGCCTCAGTGCCCTCAGCCATATCGTTAAGTTTACTCTCGAGAGTCTCAAGCTGATTAGTTAGCTGACTAGTGCAGGTTTTAATTTCCGTCAAGTGAGCCAATTCCGCCCGTTTCTCAGCAATCCGCTGCTGTATATGTGTGGACTTTGTCCTGTCCATGATTCCGCGTAAGGGTTTGTGTGTGTGTGTGTGTTTGTGTGTGTGTGTGTGTGTTTGTGTGTGTGTGTGTGACAGAGAGAAGACTGTGAGTGCACAACGCGCGGATGTTTTTCTTTAGCTTGACTTTAATGTTTTGGTTTCCTGTACATAGCGCCCCGGTTTGTTTACGTTTGTAACTCCTGCTGATCTGCAGCAGTGGCTTCAGTCCTTTTTTTCACTTCTTGCCCAACACTTTTATTTGCTATGGCCCGACCGTCGCTGAACTCGCCGTCGTTGGCGGAGTTGGCGCTTCAGGCAAGGAATCGAAGAAAATCTGCTGCTCATGTCAATCCGCAGCTGCAACTGTCTGGTCTCTCTTCGTCTTCATCTACCGAAAGCGAATCCACTCCATCGCTTGCACCGAAACTGCCGCAAGTTTTCCCCTTCCACTACTCACAGCCTGTAGAGACTTCAACAGTGGCGGGAGACGGTGGCCATGATAGTGAGATTGACCAGATCAAGCGCAAGTACGCTATACAAAATCAAACTCTTGCGAGGAACAATTCCGTCATGCAGACGAAGCTTGCTAGCATGGAGGCACAACTCGGCGAGCTCATAAGAGAAAATGCCTCTCTAAGGCGACTGCCACTTGGCCGTGATCTCAAAGATTCGTTGGATCGAAAACTCACAGCGATCGAGAATCGGTTGTATGTGAAGTTCGAAGAGATTTTCGAGATGTTTAGGCAGGTGAGGGAAGAGGAAGGGCTAGGAAGGGGTCCTTTGGGGCAAGACATCTCCTCTGTCTCGAAGGTCCGGGTAAACACTGCAAGTAGTGAAGAACAAAGCGAAGAGAACGTGGCAAAGGATATGGAGGACAAGGCCGAGGTAGGTCAGTGCCACGCGAACCAAGGACTGGAAAAGGCAAAGGATCAAGCACTGGGGAGTGAAGAGGTGCAGAAAGTTGGAGAACAGAATCGCGGTGTAGTGAGTAAAGTAATTGGCCAGGACAGTGGGAAAGGCGCTGGTCCGGTGGCTGGAAGACGCAGATCAATACATTCTAGGCGTGAATCGAGCGCCCCGCCTAAACCCCACCCATCCACCACCACAATAGCGCCACCAAACCCCACAAACACGCATACAGAAACTATCTCGGCGTCTACACAAACCAAACCACCAAAACGTAGAAATACAATTGCTGCACAGGTGACCGGAGATGCAAGACGGGAATCCGTGGCCGTTCAACCACATTCTACTTCTGAAGATCCAGAAGCATCCACTGAACCCGAGATTCGCCGCCCTCGTCGTAACCGCAAAGACGTGAGCTATAAACCGGTTAGCTTACACAAAAAGCTACGGAGAGAAACCGACTGGTTGGTGACGGCAGTGGGCAATGAGCCAATTACAAAAAGAGTGCCAAAGGACACCAAGGAGGCGGTGTATATGGAGAAGCCTGGGGCTGAGGAATCGACCCCACAGCCGACCACCCCTACCCCTGATCCCCTTAGCGATCTCCTGTCCCTGGCAAGCAGACGCGAGAAACGGAAATCGATGGGAACGGCTTCTCTTGTTTCCAAAAAGCGCAAGCCATTGGGTGAATTGAACCAAAATGTGAGTACTACTGCTACCAACAAAAACAACACAAAGCTTGACACAACAGAACAGGAAGAAAACGATCTCTCCATCTTCGACTTTGAGGATGAAAACCAACCTGTTAGAAGCAAAAAGACATATAGGAGATCGCTCGCGCCCGATCCAAGAAGGTACACCATGCTATAGGCAGAGAAAGACCGTTCGAACGCGAGTAACGGAGGGGCATACAGTGCGCTCGGCCAAAGTGCGGTGCACTTGCACATACATTAATATACACTAAACGCTCATTTTCATCTTGATTTGCGCGTAGGGGTTGTAGCCAAGGATCTCAAAGTCCTCAAACACAAAGTCGTCGATTGTCTTTATCTTGTGTTTGCGGTCCTCCTTGATCACCAATTTCGGGAAGTCGCGCGGTTCTCTCGTCAACTGCTCCTTCAACGCGTCGATGTGGTCCAAGTAGACGTGTGCGTCTCCAAGGGTGTGGACAAACTCGCCCGCGTCCATGTCCACAACGTGTGCGATCATGCGTGTGAGGAGAGCGTACGACGCGATGTTGAACGGCACGCCGAGACCCATGTCGCACGAGCGCTGGTAGAGAAGACACGAGAGTTTCGGTCTCCCAGCGCCATCTTCAGGGAAGTTGACGTAGAACTGGCAAAACACATGGCACGGCGGGAGCGCCATCTTGGCAAAGTCGGGCGGATTCCACGCAGACATGATAATCCGCCGGTCGTACGGGTTCGTTTTGAGCTTGTTGATCACGTCCTGGAGCTGGTCCACGCCCTGTCCCGTGTAGTCTGCGTCACAGTCGGTGTACTGTGCGCCGAAATGCCGCCACTGGAATCCGTACACGGGCCCCAAGTCGCCCTCTCTGCGGTGGTTCAACCCAATCGAGTCGAGGTACTCTCTGGAGCCGTTGCCCTCCCAAATCTTAACGCCCTTTTCCGAGAGCAATTTGGCATCTGTCGCACCCGCTACAAACCAGAGTAGCTCGTGGATAATGGCCTTGGAGAAAACCCGCTTGGTGGTGAGAAGTGGGAAGGTGTCGTTGGACAAGTCAAAACGGAGCTGTGGAGGAGCGAAAAGCGACCGCGTGCCGGTTCCCGTCCGGTCCGGGCGGTTCTCGCCATGCTCAATGATGTTGCGACAGAGATCGAGGTACGCCTGTTCCGCGGTGTTGGAGACTGTCATGCTACTGTGGGGCACACGGGCTTCACGGGCTGCTCGGTGACGCGTTTATTTTTGTTTACCTACTAGCTAGATCGGGTCACGTGAGTTGCGTTAGGTCAAGGACGCGTGCGGGTGGTTGCGTGCCTCCGGCGGCACCTCCCGGTGAGGGCAACTCCGTTGAGGGTGGCTCCTACGGAGTGTGTCTGGAGCGAGAAGGCGCACGGTGGAGATGGGAGCGAAGGCAGGCTGCGGTGTGTCGGTATGGCTGCCAGGAGCAGCACTGACGGTTTTTCGCAGCCACGCGGAAAAATTGTATTACTAAGACACAGCTAATGGGTCTACACCGTCGTCTACACAGCTACCGGGACAAGTAAGCATTTTATTTTTGGTACTCACTGATGTTGTTGTCTGTGTCAGTCACTTTACACGAATCGATGCGCACCACCACCAACGCGTTGTCTGCGCACTCTATGTAGTTTTTGGCCTGGGTCTCGTCGATCAGCGAGTTGTTTGAGTGTAAGGATCTGTAGAATGAGGCTTTTTCCGAAGTAGGCTCAACCACTTCAGCAGTGCCACTAAGCATCACAGAAACACTACTGATTTCCGTGCGGTTGATATTTGTAAGCAATTCATAGAGCGAGTTGCGGCGACCACTGGATTCTCCCGGGTTGGCCGCCAGCAGCTCGTCCGCAGTGGCCTTGGCGGAAATCCAGTCGTGCACGAGCAACGAGACGTTTGGGTTTGCCAAGATGTTTTCGTACTTGGTGGTGTTCTTGGGGGTGGTGAATATTATGTAGTCGCTTTCGCCATCCCGGTAGTAGGTGTAGTTCATGAGTGACACATGGGGAATGTTTTCGTGGCACGTGGCAAGGTGAACGAAGCGCGTGGACTTGAGAAGCTTGGTGACTGATGCTGGGAGGATTTCAGATGGCATGGTGGCGTTGAGACAAAGATTTTGGTGTGGTAAAGGGGGCGGTTTGTGATGTGGGGGGTGGAGAATTCGGAGTGCGAAATGATAGCGGGAGAGTGCCCATCTGGAGAGCGCAATTTATGCTGCAGGAAACCAGCCATGAAAAATACGCGCCAAAAGGCAGCGATGCTGAACCGCAAACCGATCCAACCACCGAAGGCCAATTCCTCGAATGAACGACTTTGAAGACGAATTCGAGCCGATCCAGAAAGTCCTGGAGGAGGAGGCAAAGAATGATAAGTTGGTGCAACAAATACGCTTGCTTCGAAGGCTCAGAGAGGAGCAGGAGCGAGCGAGCGTGGAGCTGACCATACACTCACAAGTGTCTGCTCGTGCTGATCTGGCGGCGCACACATCTTCTACTACACCCCTAGTAGGTACGGTTGCAGATTCGCCAGTAGTTGTGGGTGAGATGGAGTCCGTCGCGAATTCAGCGGCTGGTGATGCGCCTTTGGAGAAGAAAAGTGAGTCCGTAGCTCCTACCAAGCGGAGTCTCGGGCCCTTCCACATCAATTTGAAAAGAATACGAACGGAAGCGCTGAAGACGGAGTCGAAACCTGAGGGAGACTCTGAGTCTAAACTGGAGTCTAATTTGGAGTTGAAGCTGGAGTCCAAGCAATCCACGCATTCTAAAGCATCCCTCGCAAAGACTGTAAAGTTTTTTGAAAGGTTAAAGGCAGTAGCTACGGTGCCGGTAAAAACTATATCCCCCGAGACAAAGAATACTGGTGAAACGAAACAGGTGGCTGCTCCAGTCGCATATGACCCGCAGCAATACCCAGGGTATGAATCTGTGCTCTCCCCGCTCACCCTCACGTCCTCTCATGTATCTCAGATGCAAAGGGCCATAACAGGCCAGCTTGTTGGCAAGATGGAAAAATTCCCCAATCTCCTTCAATCTTCTCTCCGCGAAAAGTATAACGAGGTGTATTCCATGTTTGAGCATACGATCAGAGACCACGAGGGCCACTCTGCTCTACTCATAGGACCCAGAGCACTGGGAAAAACAGCCATTATTCAACGTGCTCTCTCAGAGTTACAAAAAAAGTACGCAAATGAGTTCATAGTGGTGCAGTTGAACGCGTTCCACCAAACGGACGAAAATACTGCGTTGAGAGAAATAGCAAGACAGCTAGACAAAAACTTGAGGAGAGTGCGACGTGACGTGGATGAAGAGGTGTACGGGACGTTTGAGCAACGGTCGTTGAGCGACACGTTGAATAATATATTGAGAATCCTTGAAGGTAGTGGTGGTGAATCGGGCGAAGTAGGTGGAGGAGAAGATACCGCGGCCAACACCAGCGCCTTACACACTGGTCCGGAGCCGAGCCTGTCCACGGACTCTCGGGCCAAAACACTCGCAGTCATCTTCATTGTTGAAGAGTTTGAGAAATACACCCTCAGCTCGAAGCAAACCCTCCTCTATAATCTATTTGATCTCTCGCAAAATTCGACCACGCCCGTGTGCGTACTTGGATCGACCTCCAAGGTCACCACCCGAGAGCTTCTTGAGAAGCGGGTGCGACTGCGGTTTAGTCAGCGGATCATCTCCATCCACAAGCCACGGTCTATCGACGAATTTTGGGCCAATGCCAAACAGGGGCTTCTCTTGAGTCCTGAATGGCTGCCAGATCAGCCCTATGAAACAGATGTCTCATCACTTGCTGAATATCGTGACATGTGGAACAACTACATAGAGGCACTATATAGTACCCTGGGATCTGGGCTCCGCAAGTTGGTACTTTCCGTGTACTACACCACTAAAAACTACAAGGAGTTGAATAACGCGGCACTACCAGCAATTGCACAGATACTGGTTGAAACTCCTTTCCCTCACGAGCAAGATTTCACCACATACAGTCAGTGCCAATCCGTTGGAGTAGTACAACTGATAGTGCAATCGCTCTCGGAACTCGAGCTCTTGATTGTGATTGCGGCGGCACGCTGGATAGAAAAATCATCGCTCCCGGTGGTTAATTTCAGCTTGGCGTACCGGGAGTACGAGGAAATGATCAAACAGTACAACATCTCGGCAACCGCAGTGCAGTCATCGAAATCAAACTCAGACAGCCAAATGCTCACCAACTTCAAAATCAACCAGCGCGTGTGGTCTGCAAATATCCTCAAGAACCTGTGGGAAAATTTGTACAAGCTAGATTTGCTTCTAGAACCAAACATTGAAAAGGCAACTCAAGGCTACAACGCGGGCGTGATAGACGACAGTCACATGGTTAACTTGGACGTGACATTGAGCGAGCTTGGCGACTTGGTTGACGACCGCCACTTTGCAAAGAAATTGACTACTCTTTAACCTGATACAATACATCTAACACACCCTTCAAAAGCAAACCAAAGTTGTAGTTTCACGTCCAAAATATGTGTCAATGGCAGTATTTCGCAGCTAGTGAGGCCAGCGGAGGATGCATATGTGCGGAACATTACCGCAACTCCCCGGTATGGCCCACCCATCAGCACTCCAGTTGCAGGTACAACCAAGATTGCCGCAATCTCTGGTTTGCGCGCACAAACAGCGTTGCTGCAGGAGCAGATGCATATACGATACGCGAGCACGGTGTTTCAGATTACGCATGTGCGGCAGAATATTTTGACACATTTGGAAGCGCTGGCACCACACAGAATGCCACATCTGTTTGCATTTGACCGGGTGGCCTTGTGCTAACCCATCAGTAGATATATGAGAGATGCAATGCCCATATCTTGTAGCTCCCTAGGCATGTGGAGGATACCCAGCCTACACAATGGATCGCACGCTGGCGGCTCTCACATTGCACGAAACTGTGCAGGAGAGACTCCACACCACATCCAGCGGCAAGGTGTACGACTCTGAGCTCGGCGATATCTTTTCGCTTTTGGTTGTGTGCTTGGACTTGACTGAAAACCGACCACCAGCAAACCATCGGCACCACCACACGCGCCAGGGAGGGCTCTTTCTGAAGTACCACCCGTTTCTGTTCTACTACAATGAGGCGCTTGACGAAATGCAGCACTTGAAATTGACGGTTGCTGCCTCCACCACATCCACGTCCATATCGTACAAGATCGCGGCCGATCTAGGTAAAACCCTTCTTAGAAAGTTCTACGAAGCCAAACTAATTCATTCGCCAGCAGACAGAACAAGACACGAGCCAAAGGAAAAAGTGGCATTGCAGCCAACGCCAAAGGGGGTTTGCATCGTTCAGTGGTTTTTGGAAAAGGTAGGGGTGCCTCGAGACCAGTTCCCTGCCATTGTTTTATCACGATTCAACTCCATGTACTTGTTAAAGTTGGAGAGAGACAAATCCACTGATAGAATTCTCTATCTGAAGTACTTTGTGAACTTGATATACATCCTAGTGATGGGTAAGAGGCCAAACGTGTGGACTTCCGAGAGACGACCGGACCCTATCCCGCCATTGGACAAGAAATTGAGGACACTGCGTATCGGGAGAAGCGTCACGTCTTTGCGAGGGGCCCAACATCTCGCAATGGCTGACCCGCCACAGGACAGTGGTGAAGGTGCAGGTGACCCAAACTCGTACGCGACTCGCCTCAGAGGCCAGTATAACCTCCCCGAATTCGACTTTGAAACATCTGACACAGTTCCTTCTTCCCAAGTCTCTGCCTCCTCCACGTTGTTTCCCTTCTACCACAAATACTTTTCTAACCCCGAGTCAGATTCGCACGTCCAATACTACACCTCGTCAAGAGGGGCTCGAGTGTTTCGCAACAAAACGTTTTACACTGCGGCCGGCTCCCCATTAACCATCCCGTACTGCGTCTCTGGCAAGGCCATCACCCAGTGGATATGCGACTGCACTGAAGTGTTTACTGTGTCGCAAGCGGTTGGCATTGGCAATCTCATCCTTCTGCTCCGGCTCATAGAGCCGGTACAGTTGAACGGGTCCTGCTCAAACTACGAAACATTCATGAAGGATAGAAATGCATACTATAAGTTGACGCCAATGGGAAAACGAGTGTGTCACTGGGATCTAGATTGGGACAATGGGGAAGAGCCGCTTTTGGTGCTGCCACGGGAATCTGGAGGAGAGCAGCCCGCGACGAGCGGTGAAGAGCTGGTGCCAGATGACAGCTCGTCATTTCTGGTGGAAACACTCCTTCCTGAACGACACGATAGCATCTTTAGCTCCCGTGTATCAGATAACATCACGTTCCAGTCTGTTCTCAAGGACTCGGGTCTCCGGTTTCTCTTCCAGGAGCATTTAGAAGCAGAGCTGTGTGAGGAGAATCTTCTGGGCTACAAATTGTTGAAGGAGTACGGCGACAAGTTGTGCACATTGGAGAGGATGATCAGTCTGCTTGGTGAGGCAGATCCAGTGCAAAAAGCGATCTCTTCAGCTCATAGTAACGCCACTCCCGAAATGGCCACACCCGCATCAGCTGCACAAACAACAGGGCCACCAGCCCAACTTGGCATCAAATTGCGCCAAAAAATGGCTGCAGCTTCAACCCACCTCAAAAGCACAATGTCCACGTTAGCGTATCACATCTACCTCAAGTACCTTGCAACTAACGCTCCGGATGCCCTCAACATAAACTATGAGCTCCGCGAAGCTATCATCACAGCCATGGACACACAAAGAGTCGGCAAAAAGGACGAGCTTGAGTTCCTTCGCCAAGTGGGGCACATATTTGACGAGATCCAACAGGCTGTGTACCGGATGATGGAGATAGACTCGTTCCCCAAGTTTCTCGAAAGCAAAATCTACGAGGACGCCATGCTCACGTTAGACGTCGTACAATGAACTCACGATCTTATTTACTTTATTGTAGTATACACATGGGTGCCCCCTGTGGCTGATCAAAAAAAAAAGAGACAAGCCAGAAAGAGCTATCCTCCCGAAGGAAGTCACCTTCGACGTAGTCCCCCTAGCAACGAGACACCACAAAAGGCATTGTGGAGTGGGTTCTGAAAGGAGGATACGTAGAGGGGGATGGGGATATGGGTAAGTGGGTGGGAGAGTGTGTGTGTGGGCGAACGAAGGAGTACACCCGACAACACGTCTATGCAACGGGCTCTAAAGTTGTACCCTTTTTGATGGTTGCCCATCCGATCAACCGCCAGTGCTTCTCGATACGTCTGGACAATGCAATCTTCTCATTTACTTCTGTGCACACTGGCGAGGTCAACTGCAACCGGGCCATGTCTGCCTTCACTGCGACCACTCTTGCTCCTGTAGCTGTGGAACCGATATTAACCATCAACACTTCACCCACTTCCAACTTACGGACCTTGGCACCTTGCTTTTGTCCGTCTGTCTTTACTCCCAATAATCTTCTCAAAAGGAAGTAGTTGATTTCGATATCGGTGAAAATCAGAGGCAAGTTACCCTTGCTACCGACAACTTGTCCCACTAATCTGTCTGCTCTGCACAAGGTTGGGTCGACCTTTGTTCCCACACCGATAAGTCCACCGGGGACGGCAAACTTCAAGTCATTGTGCTCTGCGAAAAGCGAAACCACCTTGGAGAAAATTGGCTTACACTGGATCTTACCGTTGTCGTCCTTAGTGACAATACCTGGGCGGATTTCGATCTCGTCGTCAATCTTGAACACACCGTTCAAAATCGATCCACCGGCAACACCTCCCTTCAAGTCGTCGATCTCTGCACCTGGCTTGTTGACGTCGAAAGATCTAATCACAATAAGTCTTGGGGTGGCTGCAAAGTCACGCGGCGGCACGGGAATGGTCTTGACAATGAGCTCGTTGACCGCATCAATGTTGTACTTCAACTGTGCAGAAATTGGCACAATTGGGGCACCGTCGGCCACAGTTCCCCGGATAAACTTGGAAATCAGCTTTTCGTGCTCGAGCGCCAGCTCTTCTCTCATCAAATCAACCTTGTTCTGAAGAATGATCACGTGCTTCAACTTCATGATTTCAATAGCAGCCAAGTGCTCGGAAGTCTGAGGTTGTGGACACGATTCGTTACCGGCAACAAGCAACAACGCGGCGTCCATAACGGCGGCTCCTGACAACATAGTACTCATCAAAATATCGTGACCAGGGCAATCCACGAAAGAAACGTGTCTGACTAAGCTGTAGCGGCCCAGACATCCGGGTCTCTGACACTTTGGTCTGATTTCCTTGTCGGACTTGAACGACTTGTAACAATCAGGCTCCGGACACTCTGGGCTGTCACACTTGTAGATCTTGGCGTTGGCGTAACCCAACTTGATGGTGATATTTCTCTCCAACTCGTCCTTGAAACGAACCGTCTGCACTCCCGAAATGGCACGAACAACGGTAGACTTACCGTGGGCGACGTGACCAATGGTACCAATGTTAATGGTGGCCTGTCTGTTGATGATCTCGGCAGAAAGTGGAGTCAAAGTGGAAAAGTCTGGGTTCAGCAGCTGCTCCGGTAACCCTCCACCCTCTTCGAACTCACGCTTGGCAGCCTCCTCGTCAAACTCCTCCTCCTCTTCCAAGGCAAAGGCAACGGACTTCTTCTCCTTGGACCCGTCACCAGATCCATCGCCATTGGCTGCAGCGCCGTCTTCTTCCTCGTTCTCAGACTCAACGTCGTGCTCGTACTGGACATCATACTCGGGCTCTTCCTGGCCGCCGATCACAATGTCGGGTGTGGCATTCTCAATATCGTCGTATGACATGGTGTATACTGATAGCTAGTAGGTTTTAACGAAAGGCTTCTCTCCACGCTGACTCAGAACGATTTCTCTTCCTCTGTCCATAGCGGCCGTGTCTCTGAAATTTTTTTCGGTGCACACACGCTACAATTTCGGGCATGCTGGTGGATGCACGCCGATGGTTGCAAAGGGCGGCTGCAGATGGCTGCGAAAACCCGGCCTCAATGCCACCCCGTGCTAGCCCGCAACGAGATGTGTAGCTGGAGGTAACACGCAAAGTTTGCTTTTCGCAAGTCGATTTGTCTATGTTTGTATATTGTACATCTATGCTACAGTAATCTAACAAAAAAAAATTATCACGTGTGAAAGCCAAAGTCGTTCATCACGCTGTCCACGTCTTTCCAAAGCAAGTCACTACTGATGTCCATCCCGTTCATTTCCAAGCCTTCCAATCCTCCTTGGAGAGGTGATTCATTCAAGACCATGTCGGTGAGAGTCAATTCTTTTGCTTCAGGTTGGAAGTCAATGAATGGACCATATCCACCAGGTGCTCCTGGTGGTGCACCGTTGCCAGGACCGCCGGGTGTTCGGTGGATCCTGTTTAATTCGCTTGCACCACTATCACCGCTTTGCGTAAGTTGCGGCCGCTGAAACGCGTGGGGCAGTTGTGGCCTAAACTGAGGCGTCTTATGTGGATGCAACGAGGATGTTGGCGTAGCGAATGCTGTGGGTTTGCCCGCTGCAGGTGATGCCCTTTGAGTATTTGGCGACTGTTGCTGGTGCGTACTATGCAGCAGCTCCGACAGATGTGGCGTGTCATTCACCACATTGAAGATGGTCAGTCGTTTGCCACTTGCCGCGGTGATTGGCTGGGGGTCTAACGGAATCGTCCGTATGATACGTCTTGCCTTGGATTCGGCATTCACTGTGTTCGAAAGTGACCGCTGTTTCCTTGTTCTGCTGGATGTGTTGCTGCCAGGGGTCGACTTTGCTGAACCGTTTTCCGCGGTCGCTTCATCGTCTCCTGAAACAATTGCCTCCTCGTTGCCCGAATCGCCGTCCCCGACCCCATACTCGTCACTCAGTCCATCTTCTTCGTCATCGTCTTCGTCATCATCGTCATCTCTGCCGTCGTTAGTGGACCCGTTGCCCGACGTTTCCGCATGCGTTTGGCCAGCATGCCCACCTTGGCTGCCGCCTGCTTGTTTGTTGGTTAACTTGATCATCCCCACTTGCTCTCGAAGCAAAAACAAACAGTCAAAGAAAACAGACGCTGACATCCTTGTGCGAATCAGGATACTCAAGCTCGTGAGTTTCTTGGCATCCAAATAATGTCCGGAAAAGCTGCCACATGTTCCGCATGATTCCACTTGACCGGTGCGCCATATCGTGCTTGAGAATCGAAGCCTTCGCGGCAAGCAGAATCGCAGCCTGGTATGTTTGCTTGCCCGATCCTAAGTCGATCACATTTTTAAGGGGCGAGTGTGCCAATTTGCCGATAATACACGATGCCTGCCAGATGTTAAGGATGTACACACCGGGCAAGTACTTTACGAATGTTTTGTCCTTCGCTTGGCAGAGTTGTGCGTGGCTAATAAGTGAAACTGCGGCGTTGTACACCTGGACAAGGCCCTTTTGGAGCTCGAAATTAGCAATCCGGCTCGAGTCCATAAAGAAGTACGTTAGAAGTGAGACACGGGCAGAAAGAAGCTGGAATTTGCGGATTCCAATCGCTGAACTGGGCCCCTTACCGCCACTTGTAGCTCCAGGTACCTCGTGCACCTCGTGCCTTGCCACCTTGACCTCCAACTCATCGAGCTGCCTTAAAAGCACCTTGAGAAGTGGGAGCCGCTCTGTCGGATCAGCCAAGCCATATGGATCGAGAGGGTTCGAGTTTAATGTTTTCGCTACTTGATCTTCGAAATGGGCAACCTCCATCATGAATTTGATGGAGCTAGGGATCCGGAGAGGCGACCCAGGGCGAAACGCACTCCACACGCTGGAATCAAATTGAACAAAGGCAGGGAACCCAAATGAGGTGGCAATCGTTTGCGATACAACGTTGCATATAATCCACGTGCGGGTATTTTCCGACGCCTTGTCTAGTAATTGCTGTCTCTGAAGCTGCTGCTGTTGTTGTTGTTGTGCTTCACCGACTGCTGCTGACGATGACTGAGACGCAACCTCCAGCAGAATAGTCTCACCTGTGTGCAAACCGATTCTTATCGCCTGGAATAACGCAGCACCTATAGTATTCCACGAAGAGTCTGCACTCAACGACGAAGTAATTGGCGGCCAGAACGTGTACAACAAAAATGCCTGTACACTAAATACTGATGAGGCATTCAAGATCGGCTGGTCCTCCTCGGTCGGGTTGTAGCGCGTGATGGGCGAAATGGAGATCTCGGCCAAAATGTCCTTCACTATAGGTGAGAGCTTAATAAGTAATGAGTTCTCCTCGTCGTCTTGGAATCGCCGCAAAGATACAAACATCATCACCCAAAAAAGTGCCGGGCAGAGCCGGTAGATACGCTCAGGTCCACGCCTCACATCCACCACGGGGAGAATCGGGTGGTAGTGGTGCACATACTCGAGGTAGAGCGAGCGGATCGATGCAGACGAGATTGTTACCGAGTCGATTGATTTGTCCTCGCATGCGAGCGCTTCTTCGGTGAGAGTCACCGTGTCATCTGTCTCGATTGTATTGTCTGTGCCTGCCGTTGCTATCGCTGGTTGTGGCGCCATCGCAACCCCTGCAAGCCCTGCTGTAGGTATCTTTTTGTGGATAGACGGAGTGTTAGGTATAGAGCTGTTAGTTTCCGGCGTTATGTTTGCATGCGGATGGGGGGAAACTGACACGGGCCATTCCGAGCCCTCAGGCCGCGAAACACCCTCGGTCGGGCGCCCGTTACCCAACGGAGTGCCCACTAGCGTGGGCACTTTCAGAAGCAATTCCTGCGCCTGCACGCTAGTCAAGGACGACTTGAGGATCGAAAACTCCTTCTCGATCTGGGCAATCCGTGCACGCTTGTCTGTGCGCTTGTAGTCGGACTTCAAGTCGCACTTGAGCCCCTTCTTCGTACATCGCGTGCACGCGAGCGGGAGCCTCTCGTGTGCATCGCATCTCGACTTTTGCTGTCGGCATTCAACGCACGCCATACGTTTCCCGCGCGATGGCGGCGTACCTGTTCTCTTGGGTTGTGTTTGCGCCTGTATTGGGGGTGGCTGCTGCTGCTGTTGTTGCAGCTGCTGCTGAACTGTGTGAATGGGAGGGAGTATCCCCTCCAGCTTCACGAGCTTCGGTAAATGCAGGTGTATATGAGGAAGATCCGGTGCCGGACTCTGGGAGTGAGAGTGGGTGCCATGCGGCTGGATATGGAGGTGTGGGAGCGGCTGTTGGCCCTGGGATGGTCCCTGGCTCTTCTTGTTATCCTCGTCCCGCACCTGCTGGTTGAGCTGCTGTAGTTCGTGCGACATGTTTGCTATGTGGGCCAAGTTATCGAGCGACGTCAGCCGGGCGTCGTTCATCGCGCTAGAGTCACTCGCGGGGTGGTTTTCGTGTATCTATGGCAAGAAGCGGAGGCTGCAATTGTGTGTGGGCTGGGCCAGCTGAAAATCGAAAACAAATCTTGTAGCCCATGTGCAGGAGGTGCCATTTCGGTGGTTGTGCCGCATCCGCGGAGTCAGCCGCAACTTCGTCTCGTCCATCGCGGCATCTCGCAGCACGATCTGCCACTTCGAGATTGCCATTGCCTTGAGGGGGTGTGCGAGAGAGGTCTACCCTGGCCTGCTGTTTGCTGTAGCTTGTAATTTTTCGCTAAGGTCTGTAGAAGCGAGGTGTGCCTCCGGCGGCGCCTCCCGGCGAGGGCAACTCCATTGAGGGTGGCTCCTTCGGAGAGGCTCGTCTTGAGTGGCTCGATCGTTGCGTCCAGTGGGGAAGCGGCTTAGAGGGGGACAGCATTATGGAGTGCAGTGACTTTTTGCAGCCATCTCATCTTGCAGCTTCGACACGCTTCCCATGGCGTGCGTTCTCCACCATTCATGTCGCCCCCTTCTGTTCTTTGTAAGGGTCGCTATACCTCTCCAGTGAGTATAACGTCTCCGCACACAAGTACTTGTAAGCGCGCGCAACCCATTTGCTTTGCAGCCATCTTGACCGGTTTGAAGCGTGACTGAAGTTTTTCACCGATATAAAAAGCAGCACTCGCGCTATGGGTGTCAGTCTTCTTGAGGATGGCTAGTTTTGGGCTCACCAACCAGGTGCTCACCTTCTATCTCAAAGCATTGCATGTGTCTGAAACTAATATTGGCTTGTTTATGACGCTAACCTTAGTCGGAGACACTCTCATTTCGTATGTGTTAACGTGGTATGCTGATGCCATTGGCCGTAGAGTGGTGATGTTTGGCGGAGCCGTGATGATGTTTGCCTCCGGGGTTATTTTCCTGTACAATTCGCACTTTGCGGTGTTGCTTTTAGCTGCCATCATCGGAGTAATCTCCCCGCTGGGAGACGAGACGGGCCCCTTCAAGTCGGTCGAAGAGGCGTCCATCGCACACTTGACGCCATTCAACCACCGGCCAGAAATCTTTGCCTTTCATGGATTCGCGGCAACCATGGGCGCTGCCCTAGGCTCGTTTGTTTGCGGAGTTATCGTGGACCACTTGAACTTGCTGCAAAACTGGCCACTTATAGATTGTTATAGGTTTATATTTAAAGTGTATTCTTTTATTGCGCTAATGAAATGCCTCCTTGTTCTCTTTCTCTCCAAGGGGTGTGAGGTGAGCAATGAACAACCCCACGAGCCCATATCTGAAGCTGTCTCGTTATTGAGTGAGGGTGACAGTGACCAGGAGAGGGTGGCTGCAATTGCAACATCAGCAGCACCAGAAGCAAGAGGAGATGCAACTGTGTCCAACTCGTGGTCATTCGGCCTCTCTGCAACCGCAAAACACAACGTTCTGAGATTATTGGTTGTGTTCATGCTTGACTCCCTTGGATACGGATTCATGCCTGCCGCGTGGGTGGTGTACTACTTCAAAAACACATTTGTTATGTCAGCCACTTCACTCGGAACCTTGTTCTTCTTTGCCAATGCCATTGATTCCATAGCACTGCTCCCTTCAGCATTTCTTGCAAAGGTTTTGGGGCCGGTTAAAGCCACGATTTCAGTGCAAGCACCGTCGGCAGTGTTTTTCATCCTCATTGCTGCAACGTCAAATTACGTTTTCGCAGCCATTTTGCTTCTTTTGTTTTACGCTACAGCCACCATGGACGTTGTTCCAAGACAAGTTTTATTAACCTCGATAATACCAGCAAATGAACTCACAAAGGTGATGGGAATTGTCAATATTGGAAAGACAGCTGCCCGTTGTGTGGGACCGGTGTTCACAGGAAAGCTTGCATCCCACAACTACTTGTATGTGGGATATCTCATAAACGGTGCATGTGTCCTTGTCGCAGATGCAATTCTCGGTATTTGCTTCCTTCACTTGGATAAGGAAATCTTGGAGAGACAGAGATCTGTGTGAGTTGTCCTTTGATGATTCTCTCTTACCAAAATGTGCTTTCTCCAGCCAACCATCATTGATTTTGTTGTCTTAGTGGCAGCACCAGGTGACGAAGAAAATGCTCCAAACTTCTCTAGATAGTTCAAATATGTATCCTCGCTTTGCTTTAGAATAGGAAGAAAGAAAAGTCAGGAAAGAATATGAAGGTAAGATAGATATAAAAGCAATAAAAATAAAATAAGAATAATTATATAAACACGAAATCTCCTCTCCGATTTGCTAAGACGGTGACTACCTACAGAGACTACAATATACTCTAAATATATGCCTTGTTTTGTTTCAGAATAAAAACTCTCTGAGTCGTATATACCATGGTGATCTTGCCAATTTCTCTTTCTCGTCTGCAAGTTCCTGCTTCAATTTTTCCAAATCTGTTTCCCTGCGGCCCAAGTCGATATCCAACTGGTCTATTGGTATCACTATCCTGAGGTTTCTCTTGAATATTTTGTGGCCACAGTAAAACACCAATACTACTACTGCACCGATATAGTTTTGGAAAAATACGCTGGCGCTTGGTTTGCTGTGAAGTGGGAATAACAGCACCCAGAACTGCAAGCACAATACCACGAAGAGCATCACTGCTGCGTATATCGAGCCGTACAACCCAGTTTGTGACACGTATGGTAGCTCATCTGTGGTTCTGTTTTGGTGTTTGAGTGCCATGCGGAACCGGATGTGGGAAACACAGATTGAAAACCATGTGAATAGCGTTGAGAGTCCTGCCAATGCCAAGAGCCATGTCAATACTGTACTTTGTTTTGGAGATGCAGCAACGAAAGATAAGAGTCCAATAATACCACAGACCAAGAACCCCATAAGCGGTCTTCCAGATCTATCAATGTACCCGAAAATCAGTGGAGCAAGTCCTTGTTCTGCCAACGATACAAGGGTCCGTGAAAATCCAAACACAGACGCGTTGCCGATAGACAAGAGTGCTATCAAAACCACAACATTGAAAATCGAGGGCAAAGCCTTGATGCCACCGTTTCTGATAGCAATCACAAATGGTGATGCCAGCACCGTTGAGGATGCACTTAGGAGATCATCCGAATCGTAGGGTACTAAGAAGCCTACCAATGTGAGCGTAAGCATGTAGAAAACCACAATCCGGTAAAAAACCTGCTTTATAGCCTTAGGGAGGATTACCCTTGGGTTCCCATCTGCTTCGGCAGCAGTTAACCCCACAAGCTCGGTACCGGCAAGAGAGTAGGTTGCGGTGATGAAAACAGTAACCACTCCTTTGAAGCCAGCAGCAAAGGGGCCTGGGTGATGCCAATACTTGGGTCCTATGAAGCCACCCTTGGGGCCGCCTCCACAAATGAGCACTATGGCCAAGATATTGAACCCTATAATGGCAACAATTTTGATTATTGAGAAAATGAACTCGGCCTCTCCGAAACCCTTGTTTCCACACAAGTTAAGCGCGAGGATAAACACATAAAAGATCGCAACCCATGCAACTGGGTTGATTCGAGACTCCCAGTACCCTATGGTGAGAGATGCAGCTACGAGCTCCAATGGGAGAACAATGACCCAAAAGATGGCATAGTTCCATGCCACAGCAAAACCCCAAGAGGGCTCCACGAACCGCGTGGCGTATGTGGCAAAAGAACCTGAAACAGGGAAGGTGGCCACCAATTCGGCCATAGCTTGCATCGTGCAGTATAAGAAGGTTGACACAATTCCCCATCCGATCAATAGAGCACCGGGACCGCCAGTGTGCAAGGCAGCGCCAGACCCAATGAAGAGCCCAGTACCAATGGCACCGCCAATTGCAATCATTTGAAGTTGTCTCTTTTTAAGATTCTGTTTAAGGGGGGAATTGGCCGAGTTCTGTATCCCCTTTTCTATGTCATTTGTGCTGGAGGTTGGAGAATTGTGATTGTGGTTCACCTCGGCTCTTCTAAATGAGTCTTTGAATTGCAGCCACGACGACTGCTTAGTGTCTGTCCACGACTGAACAGGCAGAGACTGCTCAGAAGAGAATGCATTTACTGACTCCTTATGAGTCGACGACACGCTCGACATTCTATAATAACCAAAAAAAGATCTGAGTCTGGGTAGAAGCCAGGAATTTTTCAGGCATTTATGGGGACTGACTTGGCAGCTTTGACGCATGCAGCAAGAAGGCATCTTTGCAGCTTTTCTTTTTTTATTCTGCGGCATACTTTGGGTTGTGTGCAGTACATTAAGGCATTTTGTATTGTGCGCATCGCTTTGCCTTGGCCCGATTCAGGGGAACGGGGCGGTAACGGCGAGAGTAAAGTGCAGTTGAGCGCGACGCAGGGAAGCGGCGGTGAGCGAGCGGCAGTGAGCGAACGGCAGTGTTGCGAGCGGCGGTGCCGATATGCGGACCAAGCCGCTATGCGGACCAAGCCGCTATGTGATGAGACATTCTCAGGTGTTCTTGCACATAGACGCTGCGCTCACAAAGCTAAGCACACAAGCGTGCACAGTCCACATGGACTAGGGCCGACAGTCTATGGTAGCCAATGATAAAGATCTGAGGTACGTCAAGAGATCGCTACAGTTGTGCCTAGTACATTTGCTCAAGTTTTTTTGGCACCCTCTTGTATGGTACAAAGATTTGAACGGAATCGGTTGAATTTTCGCAGCCTTTGGAAAATTTTCTACACAATATAAATTACACTCCAAGGACTGCTACTGTAGCAACAAAACGTACTACTCGTTAAAAACAAACAGATCGAGAAGAGTAACTTCCCCAGGATGTCGTCTCTACCATCTCCTCAGTCGATCTCCCCGGTCGATCCCCCCGCACTATCTCTACCCTCCTCAGCCACTCGGTCCGGTCTTTGTCTCCTCCATCTCCTAACCGTCTCCCCACACAAAACCACGTGACTGGTTTGGAGCCTTATCAGAAGCAACTCCCCCACATCCGAAACCAATTAAGCTTGACGTGCTCCAAAGCGTTCTCTTTCCCGCTGGCCAAGACGGAAAAGTGCTCTTTTGGCGTCTTTCTTACACACCAATTCTTATCGATTCCCGCTTTTCTACACAGCATGACTACATTCCACTCCACAACCGATCCCACTGATTTGCAGCAGCTATATGCTTTGTGTGGCACAGAGTGGAGTGGCCCTATGTCGCCTGAGGAGTTTGCCAACTCGTCAGTTAACAATTTCAATGTGCTTGTCAAGGGCGGCAAGAAACCGCGCGCGTACCTCCTCAAAGACCAGAAGACAAAAGAGTTTTTGAGCGTGTGTGTGGTTGCGCGCGTGAAGGGCTACTACAAGGGCACAGATACTGCTGCACTCAGCGCCAAAGCCACCCCAGACCCGAGCTCTATTGGCGTGGCTAACGTGACGATGCTTCTTGTGTCGTATGTGTTCACTTCGAAGGATCACCGGGGAAAGGGGTACGCAGAGACGTTGATCAAGAAGGTGATTGCGTCTGTTGAGAACGACTTGATCCAGGAGAACCTAGACGCCAGCAAACCTGAAAAACAAGACAGTTTCAAGGCCATGGTGACCGACAAGTCAGGACACGTGGACCGCCAGCTTGCAAACTACTATTTGGCAAAGAAATACTTCTGGTACCTCTACTCTGGTATCGGGGACTTTTACGAGCGGTTTGGCTTCAAGCCATTCCCATTTGAGCTCTATAAGATCCCCGTGGGCGTTCGCAAGGAGAATGAGGAGCAATTGGAGGCGTTGCTTGGTGCATTAGATAGTAGCAGTAGCAGTAGCAGTGGCAGTGGCATTGGCGGGGGAGCAGCACAAGCTGGGGCAACAGGAGAGACAGGCTTATCGCAATCGCTAGCACCAGGAAAGAAGCTCCGTCTCCTCCGCCGCTCCAACAAACAAGACCTCGAGCTCATTGACTTCATATACAAGACTAAGGAGCTCGATATCTTGACCGAGTTGAACAAGAGTGTGTCGCACTCTGAGCTCTCAGGTAGCGGCAAATCGCAGTCGCTGTTGACGAACATGAGCGACATTTTGGCCAACCGGTTGCTGAGTGCAGCAAACGCCTTGTCGTTGGGGTCCATCAGCGAGAACAAGCTGCCGCAGTCTGGTGTTTCTGCACCTGCAGCAAGCGGGGGGCTTGCTGGCCTGGGGGCCAGTGGCCGGCGCCGGTCGTCTGTGGTGCACCTGTCGGTGCCTAAAGTTGCGATTCGGCCGGACTTTGATGTGTTCAAGTGGCAGGCAGACTGGACAGTCGACGCCGCAAACTCGATCAAGCAGGACCGTGAACGCGCACTCGAGTACGCAGACATCCAGGGCGCGGTGTTGACGAACGATTTGCAGCAGAAATCGCACTACATCTTGTGGACTTCACTCAAGCAAAAGCAGCTTGTGATTGTGGGGGTGGGCGAGCTCAAGTCGGACTTTTTCAGCACTCTTTTTGAGCCCACGGGCGGACCCGGAGGGAACGCCATGGGCGGAGTGCGGAGCCGCCGCGGCTCGTCGTTCACGGGCTTGAACGAGTTTGGCGGGATCAATTTCCAGGACTTGGACATCCTCTTCAACCTTGCGGGCAAAGTTGCCCATAACCGCGCGCTCCATGACAAGGAGAGTGTCTACGTGACCGTGAACGACTTACCGGCCAGCATCCCGCTGGCAGTGTTGCACGACTACTTCCTCAACTACACAAACCAGCAGTATAGCCCGAACACAGTGCAATTCTTTTCGGACGCTAGAGACGAAATTGAGGTGCTCCCGATGCTCAAACGCTTTGGAGACTCTTCTTCGGATGTCGAACTCGACTGGTTTGCGAGTGGCATCTGGTCATGGAGCTAGACAAACTCCGAGTAGGACCCCTTGCCCTCGGCGCAAACGCACGCGGCAATAGAACACACCCTCAATAGAATATGAATCAGAGTCACTGTAGCATAAAATATTGGCCCGTTCGCGCTCACCCGGTGCCCGCCAAGTCCCTCGAGGGAAGGCGAGCCGTCAGCCGGTACTGTCTACACCCTGTACATTAAAAACGTTTATTTCTGGACCGCGCTCCCTAAAATATCGCATCAAGCGTACAGCAGATACACATGGCGGCGAGACACGCCATCAAACAGTCGTTGTTCCCGGACTGCCGTTGCTGCTGCACATACACGGGCTGCTGCTGCTGGTAGTAACCACCCTGTTGTGGGTAGCCTTGCTGGTAGCCCTGCTGCTGGTAGTAGCCTTGGCCCTGCGGAGGGTAGCCTCCCTGAGGGGCGTACCCGCCGCCACCGTATCCTCTCTGCTGATCTCCCTGGCTGTACGAGGGCTGTGCTTGAGGGACGTAGCCGCCGCCACTTGAGCCTCCGTTGGACCAGTTGGGCGGAGCTCCCGTAGGGGGGTTATATTCTTGTTTTGACATTTGCAATTGTGTGTGTGTGGGGGGGCCGTTGGGCGTGTAGATGAGTGTGGGTGGGTTTTTTTTTAGGGACCGTTGGAAAACCACACCCTTTATAATTCTAGTGTGTCTTTTAGGTAACACTGCCTTGTGGCTTGAGAGCCGGCATACTAGAGGCATGACCGGCATGCGCTGCGCAACCGCTGTTGCAGCTGTTTCGCGTACGCTCGTCTCGATCCATTCGCTGCTCCGATCTCTTCTCTCAGGTCCCGATCTCGTTCTCCCTCGTCTGTCCTTGCTGCTGCCACCTTTCGTTTGTTCTCCTAGGTGTATCCCTGGCCACCGGCTGCTGGCCTGCTCTAATGCCTGCGAGATCCTGTGGAAGTGCGCGCATGCGCCAAGCCGCGAAAAACTAATCACGAGTCATCGGATATCCACTCCGGATCGCCAGCTGCAACCACGCCTGTGGATGGCGTCGCTTCTGGCTAGCGAACGAAACGTATATGCCCGCATCAAGCTGCTCCAGACAAGAGTAGCCGGCCGGAATGTATACGTCGTGTCTCACCTTTGCTGCTAGCGAAAGAACTGGCGGATGCGGCAACTTCCGAATGTGGCCGAACTTGGCGCGCATATCAAGTGGCTGCGAATACTCGTGGCTGCGAATACTCGTGGCTGCGAAATACTCGCTCGTGGCTCAAAATACTCATCTGCTACTTGCGAGTCTTACTAACTGGACTTCGATATACAGGTAGTTTTGTAGGTGAACGTGGCTAAGACTTTGTAGTTTGAAGTAACGGTTACCTTGAGGTTGGCCGAGCCATGGGGAAACTTCGCTCATGCACTGTAACCTGGATTACTCCTTGCGAGACTCCGTCGCGGGATTACACGAGTGTCATACGGCCACTGGCCTATTAATATATATTAGTGTCTAGTATAAGTACTCGAATTGTGGGTTCTTGTCTCCGGCAAGCACCTTTTCTCTGTCGGTTAAACCTGCAAACTTCGCCTGGTACGCCTCGGTCTTCTTCACTTTGTTTAATCTATAAACAACGAAGAAGTACGTCACCATCATGGAGATGGCAAAGCACACAAATGAGATCGATACAATGAGCCCCGGCTTGTAGAACGGCGCATCCTTGGCCAAAAAGATGTATGTGGCGACGATCCCGCCAATGTTTCCGAACCCAATCTGCCACGCGGTACCCACGGATTTTCTCAAGTGTCCACCGAAGTTCAATGACGACCAGCAAACAAGAAGTGGCATGGCAGTGTAGAGCCCCAGGGCCGTCAAAAAGCACCCTCCGTACCGGACATGTACATCACGTGACTTAAACACCATGGCCAAACCAGTGATTGCGATACACAGCGCTCCTATGGCAAAGGGAAGCCGCCTGCGGAACCGATCACTTATGAAAGATGAAATGTTGATGAGACCAAAAGCCGCAAGCCAAGGGTACACTGAATGGCGCTGGGCTTCCACGGGAGGATAACCCATTTGGTTGATGATTGTGGCTGCAAAATAAGCGTATCCATAGGAAGGAATAATGAGCCCAAAATACGCCAACGCAGGAACCCAGATCATAACATCCTTGAAGCATCCCAAAGTGTCCTTGAGAGTGTGCTTTGTTTCAAACCCAGACGCAGCACCAGAGTAAATGGCCAACTTCTCCTTGATAAACTGCCTCTCGTTTTGCTTGAGGAACCGCGCCTGCTCAGGGAAATCAGCAATGGTGAAAAACAAAATGATGGCTCCTCCACAGGTGACAATCCCATCAATGATAAAGATCCACCGCCAGCTCTCCAACCCGTGCTTCCCGTCCAAATCGTGGATCCGGTACGCTATGGCACCGCTCGCAGCACCAGCCAAACATGTGACGGAGAAAAATCCAGAAAACCGCCGCTGCGACTCACCCTTCTCGTAAAAATTGGACAAAATGTAGAAAAGCGCAGGGAACGAACCGCTTTCGAAAACACCCAAGAGAAACCTGCATGTAGCAAGGCCACCAAAATCCTGAACAAACCCCATACCGATACTCACAGCACCAAAGAACAAGATACAGGCAGAAAGCCAGATGTGGGGGGAGATGATTTTCAAGGCATAGTTGGAGAATACCTCGAAAATAACGTACGGTACGAAAAAAAGCGTCAACGCAGTGTTATACTGCGTACCGGTTAAATGCAAGTCCTTAGCAAGCCCATACACGTTTGCATTGGAAATATTCACTCTGTCCAAAAACGAAAGAAAATAAAGCAAGCAAAACGGGGGAATCACACACAAGTCGATTTTCCACATCAACTTCTTATGGTCCACGCCATATTTTTCAGCGAGAATAGCAACCCTCTCGTCTGCGGATCTCAAATCCACGGGCGCTGTGTAATCTCCGGCGAATTTTTCGCTACTGGAGTCTTGAATGCCAGATTCCACTAACGACCCTTCTTTTGACATGGTAGAGAGCGATGACTTTTTCTATTAGATTTCTTTCTATGAGATCCTCTTGTCTAGTTGACTTGCTTGAGCGGATCTAGGTGCTTTTAAGTAGTGCCTGGGGCAGGGATAAACTGGGAGTGACTCAGAGCAACAGAAAAACTTCGATACGGCGTATGCGAGCGAGGCTTTATATAAGGCGGCATAGAAATGTGGGGGGACGAAAAAATATATCCCGTTACAGGCCCGTCGATAAAGTTTCAGTTGTAGCAAAAGTGTAATTATGGGTCGGGAAAAAAAAAGTGCCGCTGGGGCAGAGAATGCCGGGCAGTGGGAGACCGAAGGAGTTGTTGCGGTGTAGGAAAGACGTAGAAGGGAGATGACGAGGACGAACGAGAGAGACTGACGAGGTGGACGAGTGACAAGAACGCTTGACGATGGGCCGGGCAAAGGGATCGTCCAGCCTCGATGGCTGCGATGAGTAATCTGAGCGAACGACGGCGCATATGCATAGCCGCGGGACGAGCGGGAGCGGAGACAGCGAGGGGAGTTGGCAGCTGGGGAGTAGTAGCGAGCAGTTTGGGGAGAAGCGTCAGGAGAAGCGTTACAATTTACAGGGGTGAGCAGACCTAACTGGTAAGTAGGCCGTGTAGAAGACTTTGAGAGAGAGAACGAAGGAAGGACAACGAAGCAGCAGAGGAATCGGCAGGACCGGAAACAGAGCAGAGCGGAATCTGTGGATTTAAGTCCGGCATCGAAAGTTGCAGCGCAGGTGGAGGACGCACAAGCAGCACAAGCCCCGCAATCGGGCTGTCAAGTGCTTTTCCGGCGCAAGGGCAGCAAGGGACGCAGTGCCAGCCAATAAAACTCGGCGATCGCGCGAAACCGCCGATAAGATCCCTGGAGGGGAACGCGGATGCACCCACCACGGACACCGCCTAGTGTGGGGACCACTGGCAGCACACAAAGGCAGCTTGCTCGATACATAGACGCGCAACAACGTGCCAGCGGTAGCTCCTCGACAGCGCGAGCGCGATCGTGCCCGCGCAGCTCTTTCATTGCGCGCGTGCGTCCTGTGCTGCGCATTTTTGCAGCCAACTACTGCAGCACACACACCGTGCCCCCAGCAGAACAGGCAGCACAATACTCTCGGGGAGCCTCCGGCAGCGCTCCCGCGGGGCAACTCCGTTGAGGAGCCTCCCTTCGGGAGAACAGCCCCACGCAGTGGCCACCACGGAGTGGCACGAGCGGAGCGGATGAGCGTGCCCCCAGCAGGGCCACCGCCACCGTACTCTCGGGAAGCCTCCCTTCGGGAGAACAGCTCCACGCAGGGGTCTCCACGAAGTGGCCCGAGCGGAGCGGATGAGCGTGCCCCCAGCAGGGCCACCACCACCGTACCCTCGCAGAGCCTCCGGCGGCCCTCCCGCGGGGCAACTCCGTTGAGGAGCCTCCCTTCGGGAGAACAGCTCCACGCAGTGGTCTCCACGAAGTGGTCCGAGCGGAGCGGACGCGCGAGTCCCCGCAGGGCCACCAGAGGAGAGTATGGGCCCGTGTAGGCGACGGAGTGGCCCACAGGCGCGGAAATAGCCTCGCGCGGTGGCAGCCCTTCCGTGGGCCTGCGTGTAGGGTGGCAGAGCCCTAGCGCGGGTGTCACGTGCGCCACAGGGCTGGGGCCCTCGCGCGCTCGGATGCAGACCACGTCACAGCATCGCAGGAGCGCACTATGCACACCCGGCGCTGCGTGCAGGACGCAGAATCTCCAGTGCGACCTCCAAACTACACCGAAAAATTTCAGGCGATTTTCACAGAAATTTTTTTAAACACCCCTTCAGTCTCCCATTCATACAGCACACCCACAAACATGTCTGACGTCGAAGAACAATACGTTGAGGAACAGCCAGTTGTCCAGGAAGAGTTGCAGTTGGTCGAGTTGGCCACTGCCATCCCCGCCGAGGTTCAGGCTGCCCAGCAGCAAGTCAAGCTCTTCAACAAGTGGTCCTTTGAGGACGTTGAAGTGAAGGATGTTTCCCTTGTCGACTACATCCAGATCAGACAGCCAGTCTTCGTCTCGCACACCGCCGGTAGATACGCTGCCAAGAGATTCAGAAAGGCCCAGTGCCCAGTTGTCGAGAGATTGACCAACTCGCTCATGATGAACGGTAGAAACAACGGTAAGAAGTTGAAGGCCGTCAGAATCGTCAAGCACGCCTTGGAGATCATCCACGTTTTGACCGAGCAGAACCCTGTCCAGGTTGTCGTTGACGCCATTGTCAACTCTGGATGCAGAGAGGACTCCACCAGAATCGGTTCTTCCGGTACCGTCAGAAGACAGGCTGTCGATGTCTCTCCTTTGAGAAGAGTCAACCAGGCCGTGTCCTTGTTGACCACCGGTGCCAGAGAGTCCGCTTTCAGAAACATCAAAACCGTGGCTGAGTGCTTGGCCGAAGAGTTGATCAACGCCGCCAAGGGTTCGTCCACCCTGTACGCCATCAAGAAGAAGGATGAGTTGGAGAGAGTGGCCAAGTCTAACCGTTAAGATAGCTGCTGTGTATTATCTTATTCAAGTCATATCTTAATATTAAGTTTGAAACGTCCTCGTTGTAGAGACTCCTATCGGAGCTACCCTAGCCGCGACTGTTCTCCCGAAGGGAGGCTCCTCAACGGAGTTGCCCCGCGGGAGCGCCGCCGGAGGCACCTACAGCACACGCAGGCCTACTAGAAGGGCGGCCATATACGCAGGGCTGGTGCTAATGGCCCCGCCGGGGGCACGCGCGACCGCTCCGCTCGGGCCACTTCGTGGAGACCACTGCGTGGAGCTGATCCCCCGAAGGGAGGCCCCTCGACGGAGTCGCCCCGCGGGAGCGCCGCCGGAGGCACCTACACCCAGCACACGCAGGCCTACTAAGAGGGAGGCCATATACGCGAGGCTGGTGCTAGTGGTCCTGCCGGGGGCACGCGCAACCGCTCCGCTCGGGCCACTTCGTGGAGACCACTGCGTGGAGCTGTTCTCCCGAAGGGAGCCCCCTCGACGGAGTCCGCCCCGCGGGAGCGCCGCCGGAGGCATGTAGCCCCCCGTCTCTAGCCCGTAGGTGCGCATTTGGCTGCGAAAAGCCGCCACAGTGCCCGTTAGCGCTGCCCACAGCTACCGCACGCACGGTTTGGCCGCTACCGGCCGCCGGCATACGCTACACCTGCTACACGGTAGATGTGCTTGTCTCCGGGAGTAGCCCTGGGTCTATAGCGTAGGGGCTCCTCGTGCCACTGGGCTCGACTGGAGGCTCCCACACAATCGCCCCCGCCTGCACACAGCGCTGAGAGCGATACGAAATGAATCGGTCAGATACGGCTCTCCACACTCAGGGCACCGAGCTACACGCAAGCGCAAGCACACAGCACTGCGACACACGCCTCGCGATAGCATTCGACCCGATAGACTAGAACCGCGCTATACAAGCAACGCCCGCGTCACCAGCAGCCAGCTCCTTCCAGCTGTCTCCCCCACGTTTCGCACTCAAGCACTGCTTTTTTTGCTTACACTAGCCTCCCCCCTACTAGACCTTCTAGTACCAGTAGCCAGGCGTACGCCGCATTAGTAACCCAGTTATCCGTTTCTGGCTTATATTTCACCTCTCCCGGGCTTAGACTTTGCCTCTTAGACCGCGCCTCTCACTGGAGGCTCGCCCCACAGAGACCCCTTTTCTCCCCCCGTCGCACAGCAGACGCAGCCAGAGCACACAGCCACAGGCGCCAGCTCCAAGATGTCGGACTTTCTTTCCAAGGGCATCGACCTTGTGCAAAAGGCGATCGATGCAGACACCGCCACGCGGCACGAGGAAGCGTACAAGCTCTACTACAACGGGCTCGACTATCTCATGCTTGCGATCAAGTACGAGAAGAACCCGCAAACCAAGGACCTCATCAAGTCCAAATTCACCGAGTATCTTACCCGGGCCGAGCAGTTGAAGGACCATCTTGAAAAACAGCTGCAAAAAGGCGGCTCTTCTGCTGAGGGGTCCGCTGGCTCTGGGTCGACCAAGGCCAAGAAGGCTGGCGATGGCGGCGACGACGACGACGCAGACACCAAGAAGCTTCGTGGCGCGCTTGCCGGGGCCATTCTTTCGGAAAAGCCCAACGTTAGCTGGGATGACATTGCCGGGCTTGAGGCTGCCAAAGAGGCGCTCAAGGAGGCGGTGATTCTCCCAGTCAAGTTCCCGCAGCTTTTTGTAGGCAACCGTAAGCCCACGTCGGGGATTTTGCTTTTTGGACCTCCTGGAACCGGGAAATCGTACTTGGCGAAAGCCGTGGCCACAGAGGCGAACTCGACGTTCTTTTCTGTGTCGTCATCGGACTTGGTGTCGAAGTGGATGGGAGAGTCCGAGCGGTTGGTGAAGCAGTTGTTCACGATGGCACGCGAAAGCAAGCCGTCGATCATCTTCATCGACGAGGTGGACGCGCTTTGCGGGCCAAGAGGCGAGGGCGAGAGCGAGGCACTGAGAAGAATCAAAACCGAGTTGCTCGTTCAAATGAACGGAGTCGGCAACGACGCCTCGGGCGTGCTCGTGTTGGGCGCCACAAACATCCCATGGCAGCTCGACGCAGCCATCCGGCGGCGGTTCGAGCGGCGGATCTACATCGCACTCCCAGACGTGGAGGCACGGACCAAAATGTTTGAAATCAACATTGGCGAAGTGCCATGCGAGTGCACGCCACAAGACCTCAAAACCCTCGCACAAATGACAGACGGATACTCAGGGCACGACATTGCAGTGGTGGTGAGAGACGCATTGATGCAACCCATCAGAAAGATCCAGCAGGCCACGCACTTCAAGCCCGTGCAAACAGAGGACGGCGCCACAAAGTTGTTGCCGTGCCTGCCGGGAGACGAGGGCGCACGAGAAATGAGCTGGCAGGACATCGGCACGGACGAGTTGCAAGAGCCGACGCTCACGATCAAAGACTTCATCAAGCTGATCAAAAGCAACAGACCAACCGTGAACGCAGCCGACATCGAAAACCACATCAAGTTTACAAACGACTTTGGCCAGGAGGGCAACTAGAGGGCGCGTAGCTCGTGTAATAATACATATCTAGACAAAAACGTGTAGGGCCGACCGAAGGGGAGGCCACGCGAGGCCGTGTCCGCTCCGCTCGGGCCACTCCGTGGAGGCCACTGCGTGGGGCTGTTCTCCCGAAGGGAGCCCCCTCGACGGAGTCGCCCCGCGGGAGCGCCGCCAGAGGCACACGCCGGGTGCTGATGGCCCTGCAGGGAGCACGCGCGTCCGCTCCGCTCGGGCCACTTCGTGGAGACCACTGCGTGGGGCTGTTCTCCCGAAGGGAGGCTCCCCAACGGAGTTGCCCCGCGGGAGCGCCGCCGGAGGCAGACTAGCGGCGCAACTTGCTGGCGAATAAGTCGTCTTCCTGGCGCACCGGCGAGCGGGACCGGTCGCGGGAGTCCACGTCCATCAGGCGGTCGTCGCGGTAGCTTTCGCGGGCGCGGGAGTCGGTGGCACGGGAGCCCAATTTGGCAGCAAAGAGGTCCTCTTCTTCTGGCTGTGGGCGTCTTTCGCGGCGCTCGGGCCGCCTCTGCTGGTGCGGACGGCCGCGTCTCTGGTTGCGCGGGCGGCGCTCGGGCTCGCCGTGGATCAAGTAGTAGCGCGAGTAGGTGCTTGCGCCCTTGACCTTGACGTCCGACTTGAACGACTGGCGCAAGTGCAACACCACGAACGAGTCGTCCTCGTCCATTCCCGCGTCTGCGGCCGCGTCTGCGTCTGCCTCTGCCACCGCCGCGGGCGACTGCTCCCGCACGCCTATTCTGCTGCTCAAGTCGATGTGTTTCTTGAATGCTATCACCGGCGAGTAGGGCTTTGTCTCGCGCTCCTGGACGTTGTTGGTGAGCGAGTACTCGGCGGCCGCGTCTGCGTCCAGCTGGGCGATGGCCGGGTTTGACGGCGTGATCGAGAGCTTGCGCAACGCCACGAGCGCGTCCTCGTGCGTTTGGAACACCACGTTCACCGACGAGTCGTTCACCCACTGCACCCGGAACTTGAGCTGCTGGTCTACCGGGTGCGGCTCGTACACCACGGCGCCGTTGGCTGCGCCAACACCGCCCTCGCCGACACCCTCGCCCACAGCGGTGCCGGTGGAAACGTCGTAGTTCACGTAGTAGTCGATAAACGCCTTGATGTCGTCCGTGGACAAGCTGTCCACGCCCCGGATAAACAACGCCTCGGGACGCACCGTCTGCTCCTCGCCGTTGACGGTGACGGTGACCGCCTGCTCTTGCAACCGCGCCTCGCGCTCGTTCTCTTCATCAACCGTGCGCGTTAACAACCCGCCGTACGGCGCAACTATAGGCTCGCTTTCACTCATACTGAAGCGCTCTGGCTGCTGGCGGCTGAGTAGCAGCGGGCCTGCGCACCGATTTTTCAGCGAGCGCTAGCGCGGCCATTTTCGTGGGGCGCGCCGCACTCACGCTCTCTACACCACTGCGATTCTGGGTCTATTGCTACACTATGGTACACGCCGCGAGACGCGGCTGGCTAGCTACTAGTGCGAGGCCCGGTGGTGCCTCCGGCGGCGCTCCCGCGGGCCAACTCCGTTGGGGAGCCTCCCTTCGGGAGAACAGCTCCACGCAGTGGTCTCCACGAAGTGGCCCGAGCGGAGCGGTTGCGCGTGCCCCCGGCAGGACCATCAGCAGTCCAATGGCGCGCGATGCCTCCGGCGGCGCTCCCGCGGGGCAACTCCGTTGAGGGGCCTCCCTTCGGGAGAACAGCCCCACGCAGTGGTCTCCACGAAGTGGCCCAAGCGGAGCGGACACGCGTGCCCCCGGCGGGACCGTCAGCACACCCTCGCGCGAATGGCCTCCCCGTCGGTCGGCGTGCGTGTGCTGGGTGTATGTGTGCCTCCGGCGGCGCTCCCGCGGGGCAACTCCGTTGAGGGGCCTCCCTTCGGGAGAACAGCCCCACGCAGTGGTCTCCACGAAGTGGCCCGAGCGGAGCGGTCGCGCGTGCCCCCGGCAGGACCATAAGCACATCCTCGAATGGCCTCCCCGTCGGTCGGCGTGCGTCTGCTGGGTGTGCCTTCGGTCGGTGTGCGTCTATGGCGCGGGCTCGGCGGCTGCTCGCACGAATAGGACGTTGTTGCAGCGGATGAAGATCTCGCCGATCTCCTCCTTGGCGCCGTCTGCGCTCTCGACGGCCTCGTCGAGCTGGAGGTTCATGTAGTTGTCGATCGACACGAGTGTGCCCTCGTACTCTGTTTTGTTCCACTTGAGGCGCACCACCACCGGCTTGCCGATGAGCGTTTTGAGGAACGGCTTGGGGTTGATTGGGTGGAACGTCGACATGCCGTGTGTTCTTGTGCTCCGTGCTCTGTGCTGCCCGTCTTTTCGTGTCGCTGGCCCGTCTCAAGTGCTCCTGCCGCTGGAGCTCGCCCGCTGCCTCTGCGCTCGTTGGCGCTGAAAAGCCTGCACACATCGCGCTGCTCAGTCGCCAGCGCGCGCTGGCACGCGCTGGCGCGCACGCTGCACTTTTTAGCGGCAGCATAACACTCGCGCGGCAGCACGGGCCCTCTGGCTCCTCCTTCTCCCACCGATTCCCGCCCCTGCCTTCCTTCATGCCAAACGCCTCGCCGAGCCTGAGCGTGGACACGCGTCTTGTCAAGGTGCTTGCCGCCGGGTTTGCCATTCGGTTTGTTGCGCCGTGCTTGGTGCCCTCTCTTCCCTACTCGGTGTCTTCTGTGGAGGTGGCCACTCCGCTCACGTCGTTCAAGTCTCTCCACGAGGCCTTTTACTATCTTCGCCATGGCATTGATCTCTACGATGGCGGTGTCAACCACCATCCGCCGCTTCTTGTGGTTTTGCTTAATTTTGTCAACGATCTCCCGCTTGTGTCGCTGTATGCTTTCAATGCGTTGTTTGCTCTTCTTGACGTTTACATCGCGTGGCGTCTTGTTGCCCTCAACCGCTGGTACCGTAAACATGCCGCTGCCAACCGCCCCGGTGCGGCCACCCTCCCGCGCTTCACCGACCACTTGGTGGCGTCGTTCTACCTCTTTAACCCGTTGCTCATCCTCACGTCGTGGCTGCACCTGACGCTTGTGTTTTCGCACGCCTTGATCGCAGAGCTGCTCTACCAGGTGGCGGTGCTCAAAGAGCTCCCGCGCGGGATGATTGCGCTCTCCCTTGCCGCATACGTCAACTACACGCCGTTGTTTTTGGTGGTGCCCTTGGCCAGCCTCGCACTCACCGTAAGCGGCGGCGACACACTGCAAGTGACGGTGGCAGTCGGGGTGTTTGTGATCCTGATCGGCCTCTTGGTGTTGTCGTCGTTCGCCATGACGCTGCTGTGGCAGTTTGCCGACGCATGCTGGGGCACCGTGATACGATTCGACAAAATCTCCCCCAACGTGGGCCTCTGGTGGTACTTCTTCACGGAAATGTTCGCCTTCTTCAACCCGTTCTTCGTGGGCGTGTTCAACTTGTATCTGGCGGTGTTTGTGTTGCCGATCACCTTGCGGTTCAGCGAAAAGATGCCCGTAGCGAAGCCGGAGCCCGTGTCCATCCGCGTGATGGAGGCGTCTCCAGAAGAGGTGGCGGCCGCTCAGCGCGAGTTGAGCTCGCCCTCGCCCTCAGCATCGGCATCGGCAACGGCAACAGGCGTGAAATCCATCAAATCTGTAACTTCAATACCCGTCACAAACACCGCCGACTCCAAGCGTACGGACAACACAGTCGCAGTGGGCGACTCATTCCTCGCATTCACCCTCTGCCTCACATGGCTCTCACTCACAAAATCATACCCAGCACTCGGCGACCTCGCGTTCGCACTCCTGTTCGTGCCGATCTTCCGGTCCACGTTCCTCGCACGGTGCCAGTTCGCAGGCATCACAGCGATGTTCATGCTCGGCTGCTTGCTCCTCCTGCCCATCTTCTACTACTGCTGGATCGTGTTGGGCAACGGAAACTCCAACTTCTTCTACAGCATCAACTTGGTGTGGGGCGGCGTGCACGGGCTCGTGCTCATGGACTTGATGTGGGGGAAGCTCGTCTACGACTACTACAACGAGAACTCGGTGCCGAAAGAGGTGGCGCAATCCACCAGACTCGTCCAGCAGTAGCTGCATCGCACGCCGCCACCTCTGTTCTCCGGCCACGCTCTCCTCTGGCTGGCTCCGGGGCGCACCTCCGCTCCGCTCGGGCCACTTCGTGGAGACCACTGCGTGGAGCTGTTCTCCCGAAGGGAGGCTCCCCAACGGAGTTGCCCCGCGGGAGCGCCGCCGGAGGCACAACGGCCCCTGTACTCATTGCTGGTGCTGCTGGCCCTGCCGGGGGCACGCGCGTCCGCTCCGCTCGGGCCACTTCGTGGAGACCACTGCGTGGGGCTGTTCTCCCGAAGGGAGGCTCCTCGACGGAGTCGCCCCGCGGGAGCGCCGCCGGGGGCACGCGCGGTCCCCAACCTACATAGCAATACATACAGAGCGTGCGAGCGTGTACTTCTAGGCAGCCTCCCGCCCCTGCTTGGGGGCCGTGGCTGCGAGCGATGGTTGCAGCCACGTGATTTGCAGCCAGTGCTGCATATTGTCCACCAATCATGGCCGCAGGGTTTCTCACCACTTTTATGTGCAGTCTGAAATATTGAGTGCTCCCGCGGTGAAAACAGCGAGAGCAGGCCCGCTTCAGCGTGTAGTTGCCCCTTCACACACACACACACACCCAAACCACTGCTCCATGTTGTCCCGTGTTTCTGTCCGTTCCTTCAGCGCCTCTGCTGCGCGTGCTGCCGTCAAGGTTTCCTCCCGTGAGGCGCCCAACTCTGCTCTTTCGAGTGTGACTGTTGTGGTGAACAACGCTGGTTCCAAGGCTGGCAAGAGCGGCGTGGCGCACTTGTTGTCGAAGTATTCTTTCTTGAACACCGAGACCAAGTCTGCCTTGCGTTTCACCCGTGAGTCTGAGTTGCTTGGTGGCTCTTTTGCCTCCTCTGTCACCCGTGATGCCATCGTTTTGAAGACCCAGTTTCTCGCTGCTGATCTCCCCTACTACGTCGAGGCCTTGGGTAACGTCGTTGCCAAGCCCTCCTTCAGACCCCACGAGTTCACCGAGTCCGTGTTGCCTGTGGCCCGTGCCGAGCACGAGGTTGCCGTGCAGGACCCTGTCTACGTTGCCGTGGAGGCCCTCCACCAGCTTTCGTTCAGAACCGGCTACGGCCACCCCTTGCTCTACGATGGCACCACTGCCGTCTCTTTGGACGATGTCACTCAATTCGCGGCCACCGCCTTCACCGAGTCCAACGTGGCCGTGTACGGATCCGGTGTGAGCGAGACCGACTTGATCAAGTTTGTGCTGGAGTCGGCCTTTGCCGGCTTGGCCAGCAGCGGCTCTAGCGCCAGCGCCACCAGCGGCTCGTTCGTGGGCAAGGAGTCGAGAATCAGAGCCTCTGGACCATCGGTGGCCGTCATAGGTGTCCCGGTGAAAACCGCAGACTTTGCCAAGTACGAAGTGCTCTCTGCCGCCGTGGGCTCGTCGGCACTCCCAGCGGCCGGTACGCCACTCTCCAAGTTGCCAGGAACCGTGACCCTGCGCTTGTTCAAATACCAGGACGCCGGCTTGTTCTACATCTCGGTCACCGACGCCAACGCCGAGGTGGTGGCCAGCTCCATCAAAGCAGCCAAGGCCATCGTGTCGAACCTCCTGGACGCAGACTTGACCGCCGCAGTCAAGACCGCCAAGGTGGCCACAGCATTGAACGAGCTGCTCGAAACCCCTGCCGTAGAAATCACCCAAGCACCAAAGGGAGAATTCAAATTGAAGGCCTCCAACATCAACTACGTCGCCGTGGGTAACGTGGACGTCTTGCCATACGCCGACGAGTTGTAAGAGGAGAGGAGAGAGGCGACCGCGTGCGCCTGCACCGGTCAACCCGTCTGCGCCCCCAGCGCAGCGGCTGGCATGAAAATACAATCCGTCACTCTGTTCTAAATACTATAGAATATACATATTAATCGTACAAGCTACGCCCACCAAGGGCCCTCCGCGAGCCCGCTCCGCTCGGGCCACTTCGTGGAGACCACTGCGTGGGGCTGTCCTCCCGGAGGGAGCCACCTCAACGGAGTTGCCCCGCGGGAGCGCCGCCGGAGGCACTACGGGTCCCGGCTTACTCTGGCAGCCCTGCCGGGGGCACGCGCGTCCGCTCCGCTCGGGCCACTCCATGGAGGCCACTGCGTGGTGCTGTTCTCCCGAAGGGAGGCTCCCCAACGGAGTTGCCCCGCGGGAGCGCCGCCGGAGGCACTCTGCTCCAGTGCCCCATGTGCTGGCACGCGAGAGCTTTTTGCAGCCATTTTTTAGGCACGACCCGCTGGGCGTCCTGCTCCCGAATCGCGCCACGATGTCCGCCCCTGTCGCCACTACCCGGTCACTGGTTGCTGTGGCAGCGTGTCGCTGGTGCGGGGCAGGTTCGCCAGAAGTGGACCCGTGGGTGCTCTCGCAGGCCAGAAGGAGGAGGGGCGTGCGCGGCTCAATTTGAATTTTCAGTGAAAAGCTCACGAGGCCATCGCCGGCGACGGTGAGTCTGCTCCAGCCGCCCAGACGCTCCACCATGTCAGACTTCGAAGATAACGCATACAACGACGGCCCCGAGAACTTTGAGGACTTCGACGCCCCGGACCACTTTTCCGAGGACGACTACAATGAGCCCGAGGCGGAGAGCCACGGCGCCAACGGCGGAGCGGGCGCCAACGGCGGCGACACCGAGATGAAGACCGAGGACGGCAAGACCATCGTGCACGGCGGGCTCGGGCCAGACGACACGGCAGTGCGGGTGAAAACAGCCAAGGAGTTGTCGATTCCAAAGGAAGACAGAACGACCACGCCATACATGACAAAATACGAGCGGGCCAGAGTGTTGGGAACCAGAGCGCTCCAGATCTCCCTCAACGCGCCCGTGTTGGTGGACATCGAGGGAGAAACCGACCCGCTCCAGATCGCCATGAAAGAGTTGTCGCAGCGCAAAATCCCCTTGGTGGTGAGAAGATACTTGCCGGACGGCTCCTACGAGGACTGGGGCTGCGACGAGCTCATCATCGACCACTAGCCCGCCGCCAGCCACCCAGCCGCCGCCAGCGCACACGCCGCAACGCGCTACTGTAATTTTACGTACCCATTTTTATTGCATAGAAATATCAGAGAGAACTGAAGTGTAGACCGCCGGGGGCGCACGGAGGCCCAGCAGACGGACGCCGACCGAGGGGGCCATTCGCGCGAGGCTGTTCTCCCGAAGGGAGGCTCCCCAACGGAGTTGCCCCGCGGGAGCGCCGCCGGAGGCACCGCAGGGGCGTGGAGTGCTTGTTGCCCTCCGGGGGCACGCGCGTCCGCTCCGCTCGGGCCACTTCGTGGAGACCACTGCGTGGGGCTGTTCTCCCGAAGGGAGGCTCCCCAACGGAGTTGCCCCGCGGGAGCGCCGCCGGAGGCACGGCAGAGAGCGCGGAGTGCTTGGCCCTCCGGGGGCACGCGCATCCGCTCCGCTCGGGCCACTTCGTGGAGACCACTGCGTGGGGCTGTTCTCCCGAAGGGAGGCCCCTCGACGGAGTCGCCCCGCCGGAGGCGCGGCAGAGTGAGGGGCCTAGTCGATGTAGGCGTCGAGCCACTTGGACGCCAAGAACACCTTGCGGCCATCGAGGGCTTCCTTCACGAAGCCGTTGACGAGGGAGTCGAAGGTTTTGCGTTCCAAGCGGTGGTCGCCCAGTCCGATTTCACCTAGTTGCACCAGGCAGCACGCCTCCTTGAGCTTTTCCACGTCGATGCTGAGGTCCTCGTCGGCCGCGGGGTTTTTGTTGTCGGCGAACACCTTCAAGGCGTTGTAGATGGTGAGCTTGTCGTCGAGCTTCAGGAACTCCTTCGCCATGATGTTGGAGAACTGCGTGAAGTTGACTGAGTCCTTGCCGTCGAGCATGGCGCCGAGCTGTGCGTCCGACGGCGCCGGCAAGCCGAGGGTGTTGTAGAGGTTCTTGAGGTCCTGTTTGGAGATTTTGGAGTCGCGGGAGTCGCCGTCGATGATGGTGAACGCGTTGCGGAGCTGCGCCTTCTGGTTGTTGGAGAGCGTGTTGAGGGCCAGCATGGTGCAGTGCGATGAGCGATGAGTGCGAGAGCGGTGAGTGGGCGGTCTTCGAGTGAGCGCGGGGGTCTTCGAGTGACGGTCTTCGAGTGGACTGCGGCGAGTAGACTGCTCGAACGGCGACTGACAACTAGCAGTAGTGAGACGTGGGGTAGCACGGGGACGTGGCTTCGAGCGCGGGCGCGCTTCTGTTTGTTTTTGTTTGCTTCGATCCGCGCGCAGACTAAGCGGAGGCTGCGATGCCACCGCTCAATTGCACCGTCAGCTTGTACTTAGCCTTACTCGACGACCGCCGACGCCCCAGACACAGCCCTACAGTGCCCCTTTTGTCGTTTTTCAGCGCTACTTGCTTCGTCTCTGCTTTGGTTTTGAATTCGCTCGCTCATTGCTGCTCCCCATGGATTTATACAACCAGCCCGTCGTCATCGACAACGGCTCCGGCAACCTCAAGGCTGGATTTGCCGGCGAGGAAAAGCCCAAGAGCTACGCCTCGTCTGTTGTTGGTCGCCCCAAGTACCAGAAGGTTATGGTTGGGTCTATGCTTGATTCTGCTGGTGCAGCCGGTGCTGCCCCCCACGCTGGGACCCCCCACGCTGCCGCGGAAGATCTCTTTATCGGCGGGGCCGCCCAGACACACCGCGGCCTCCTCCGGTTGCGGTACCCGATCGAGCACGGCGTCGTGACCCATTGGGACGACATGGAGGCCGTGTGGCACCACACGTACACGCACGAGTTGAAGACGCAGTCCGAAGACCACCCGCTTCTCATCACCGAGGCGCCGATGAACCCGCGCGCAAACCGCGACACTATGGCCCAGGTCCTCTTTGAGCTGCTAAACGTGCCCTGCCTCTACGTGTCGGTGCAAGCGGTGTTGTCCCTATACGCATCCGGACGCACCACTGGCGTGGTGGTGGACAGCGGCGACGGCGTCACCCACATCGTGCCCGTGTACGAGGGCTTTGCCTTGCCCAGCCTGATCCGCCGCATGGACGTCGCCGGCCGCGACATCACCGAACAGTTGGCCTTGCAGGTCCGCGCGCTGTCCGGCGTGCGCTTGACCAGTCTGTCGGAGCTCGAGATTGCCCGCTTAGTCAAGGAGCGCTGCTGCTACGTCTCAAGAGACATACGAAGGGACGAGCGGCTAGCTGCCCACGGCCCCTCTGCCGCTGCTGCTGCTGCCGTGGCTGGTGGTGCTGGGGGGACTGGGGAAGCTGCGAGTTGGGGGGTTGGCGAGAGCCAATACCGGCTCCCAGACGGAAACCTCCTCACGCTCGGGCCCGAGCGGTTCCGAGCGCCAGAAATCCTCTTCAACCCGGAGCTCGTGGGAGACGAGTCACCAGGAGTGCACGAGCTCACCAACTTGGCAATTGCAAAGACAGACCTCGACTTGCGCCCCATACTATACAAAAACGTGATTCTCCTGGGAGGAAACACGCTCCTCCGCGGATTCGGCGACCGCATGGTGGCAGAACTACGCGCAGCACAAGAAGGACTGAAGGGGAAAGACGCCACAAACATGAAGGTAAAGATATACGCCCCGCCAGAAAGAAAGTACTCCACGTGGATCGGCGGGTCCATCCTCGCGGGGTTGTCCACGTTCAAGAGGATGTGGGTCTCGTCGCTGGAGTACCACGAAAACCCGGACATCGTGCACAAGCGCTTCCTCTAGCGATGCGCGTGGCCCTAGAAGCCCCCAGAGTACGCCTGGACCCGTAGTGCTTCCGGCGGCGCTCCCGCGGGGCAACTCCGTTGGGGAGCCTCCCTTCGGGAGAATAGCACCACGCAGTGGCCTCCACGGAGTGGCCCGAGCGGAGCGGACGCGCATGCCCCCGGCAGGGGCACCAGAGAAAGTGGGACCCGTGGAGCCTCCGGCGGCGCTCCCGCGGGGCGACTCCGTCGAGGGGCCTCCCTTCGGGAGAACAGCACCACGCAGTGGCCTCCACGGAGTGGCTCGAGCGGAGCGGACGCGCGTGTCCCCGGCTGGGCTCCCAGAGTGAGCCGGGTCCCGTAGGAGTGGTCTCTAAAAGAAGGAGATGTGCATTTTAAATAGCTAAATACAGTAGTATCTGTCGCCAAAGTCGCCCAAGCCGGGCACGATGTACTTGTTTTCGTCCAATCTTTCGTCGATGCCGCCGGTGATGATCTTTACGTCCGGGTACTTGGCGTGGAACGTGGCGATGCCCTCGGGCGCCGCCAACAAGTTGAGGAAGAAGATGCGGTCCATTTGCACGCCGCGGCTCAACAACACCTCCACCGCCATCATCGCGCTCCCGCCCGTCGCCAACATCGGGTCCAACAAGAACACGTACCGGTCCTGTATGTCTTCTGGCAACTTCTCGTAGAAGAGCTTGGGGAGCGCCGTCTCCTCGTCCCGCTGGATCAAAATCTTGCCGATACGCACTGACCGGCAGCAGTCACGGAGGCCCTGCTCCATCGACTCACCCGCACGCACAATGGACACCCCGCAGATCTTGCCGAGGAACCGTGCCCCGATGTACTCGTGGTTGCCGTAGCACTTGATGGCAGTCTCCTCAACGGGCAATTGGTTCAAGCCCTCCTCCACAAGCAACCGGATGATTCTGTCCGAGTAGAAAACAAAGTCACCGCGCTTGGTGGTGTTGTCGCGGATGATCGAGTACAACCCGATGAGCTGGTTGGTCTGCGGAAGAACAATCACGTTCTCGGACGTCTCGCTGGGCACTGACATGGCTGGCAAGTTCGCTGCCTCCCCCAGACCCATCGGCTTATCGCTGCGAATTTTTCAGCTTATGCTGGGCGGCTGATCCGACTGCACACGGCGAGCACCGCCGCTACAACCCCGCGTGCGAGCTTCACTTCCGGCGGCGCTCCCGCGGACAGCCCCACGCAGTGGCCTCCACGGAGTGGCCTGAGCGGAGCGGACGCACGGGCCCCCGGCAGGGCTAGCAGCTCGCACGCAGGTGCCTCGGGCGCCGCTCCCGCGGGGCGACTCCGTCGAGGTGGCTCCCTTCGGGAGAAGAGCTCCCCCGGGTCTACACAGGCGTCTTGTTACTTATTGTACAGTATATACGGCTATAGTACACTACTCGGGCGCCGCGAACGGGTTGTCGATCACCTCGCTGCCGTCCACGGGCGAGATCGTGAGCAACGTGGGGCCACGCACAACCACGCGCCCCAACGTTCTCGTCTCCTTGCTCAACACGGTGTCGTCTTCGGGGTCTATATGTATGTTAGTAGGGTTCGTAGCTGCTGTTTGCGGTCCGTGCGCCTCTCCCGAAGGGAGGCTCCCCAACGGAGTTGCCCCGCGGGAGCGCCGCCGGAGGCTCCACCGGTCGAGCCTCGTTCTGGTGGCCCTACCGGGGGGACGCTCATCCGCTCCGCTCGGGCCACTCCGTGGAGGTCACTGCGTGGTGCTGTTCTCCCGAAGGGAGGTTCCTCAACGGAGTTGCCCCGCGGGAGCGCCGCCGGAAGCACACCGGATCTAGGCTCTCTCTGGTGGCCCTGCCGGGGGCACGCGCGTCCGCTCCGCTCGAGCCACAGCGCGGCTGGTGTATTACGTACCTCTGAGAGTCTCCACCACGTCGTCCAACACCAAGTTCATCAACTGGTCAAAGCCCTTCAAGCTGCCCACCACCTGGCGGCCGCCGATGAATTTGACGCGGATCTGCTGGTCTTTGTATTTGTTCAAGTCCAAGATGGCCTCCCTCTTCGGCCCGTCTGGCTTCTGCTGGTTGTTCTGTCTTCTGCGGTTGTTGTTGCGGTTTTCCCGCTGGTTGTGCTGTCGGTTAGTACTGCCGTGTGTCGGTGCCGTCGCAGGCACCGTCTGGTAGCCCCGCCCCGAGCCGCGGGCCACTTTGTGGAGCTATTCTCCCGAAGGGAGCCCCCTCGACGGAGTCGCCCCGCGGGAGCGCCGCCGGAGGCACACGCCGCGTGCTGATGGCCCTGCCGGGGGCACGTGCGTCCGCTCCGCTCGGGCCACTTCGTGGAGACCACTGCGTGGAGCTGTTCTCCCGAAGGGAGGCCCCTCGACGGAGTCGCCCCGCGGGAGCGCCGCCGGAGGCACCCCGAGCCCACCATTGGCACTCACGCCTGCGGCCCTTCCTCTCGTACTTACATTCTCCATACTTGCCGTTGCTTCGAGTGTCTGGACGGCTGCTCAGTCGTCCGCATCAAATTTCTCGGTGTGCTGGATGTGGGTCACGTGACTCGACGTTTGGGTGCAAAATTTGGACCACCTGCTGGCAGTGGCAGCTGGCGATGGTCGGCGGCAGGGACACGGCGGGTCGGTGCGAGACAGGGTGGCACAGTGGGGATGGTTGCTACTTGTTGTGTTGGCTTAGATCAGAAAGCTGAAAACTATTCTTAACATATGTTGTGCCTGTGGATTACAATGTAGAGCGAAATGCTGTAGAGGTTGCTATTAAACGACGAAAAATAGAGAAAGAAGAGTTTGAGCCACTCCTTCATTGCAAAGTCAAGCTCAAGAGCTAACCAGGCCTATCCTGCCAATTCTCACTAGTTTTGGCTGGTTTTAGCTGGTTTCAGCTGCTGGTGGCTGTCCCCCTCGCTGCTGCTCTTTGGCTCGCTGCTCCATACTCTTGCGTCCTGCACACACGAAATGGCCCCAAATGTTTTTTGAGCCCGCTTGGCTGCTGCTGCTGAAGTGCCCCAGACAGCACAGCCATGGCGGATATCAGCGTGTACGTGACCTCGGACTTGACGTCGTCGGAGCGGCGCATTTCGCCGCAATGGGACTTGGCATATCTCAAGACCAGGCTTGAGCTCATCACGGGCATCGAGCCGCGTGCGCAGACCATTTTGCTCTACCCGACTGCGACTTCGAACGAGTACGTTGTGCTTTCAGACAGCCGTGACTACTCCGAGGAGCGTGACAGGGCCACCTCTGTTCTGAGTTTGGGCACCTCTCATTCCGTTGGTGCCAGTGGATCCACTGGCGGGGCCTCTGGCGCGGCCATTACCCCGTACTGCCGGCTCCACGTGCAAAACGACAGCCCGGATTCGGTGGTGACGCAGCTCACACAGGAGGACGCAACAGAAGCCACAGACGACGCAAAGGGAGCATACGAGTACGAAATGAGCGAGGACGAGTACGCAAAGCGAAACGACACCGTGCTTGCGTGGAAACAGCAAAACCACTTGGGGCGGTTCGACCCGCAGTTCGACGCCATCAAGCAACGAAACGTGCGCGAGAATTTAGAAATCGCAGACGGAATCAAAGTGGGCGACCGGTGCCGCGTGATAAACATCCAGGGCGAGCGGCGCGGAGCTGTGAAGTACGTGGGCAAAATAGAGGCGCTCGACAAGGGCGAGTTCGTGTGGGTGGGGATCGAGTTCGACGAGCCCGTGGGCAAAAACGACGGAACAATCGACGGCCAGCGCATCTACGAGTGCAGGAAGAACCACGGCAGCTTCGTCAAGCCAAAACAGGTGGAGGTCGGCGACTTCCCCGAGCTCGACCCCTTCGAAGACTCCGACGATGAGATGTAGCTAATACACAGCACACAGACCGCCTGTAGCGCCGCCCCCTCCCCTAAAACTAAAGGTGTCCCTCGCGCGTGCATCCGGCGGCGCTCCCGCGGGGCAACTCCGTTGAGGAGCCTCCCTTCGGGAGAACAGCCCCACGCAGTGGTCCCCACGAAGTGGCCCGAGCGGAGCGGACGTACGTGCCCCCGGCAGGGCCATCAGCACCCGGCGTGTGTCTCCGGCGGCGCTCCCGCGGGGCGACTCCGTCGAGGGGCCTCCTGCGGAGGGCTGGCGAGTGGCTGCGAAATTTTCGCGGGCAGGCCCCTTCGGGAGAACAGCCCCACGCAGTGGTCTCCACGAAGTGGCCCGAGCGGAGCGGACGCACATGCCATCGGTAGGGCCACCAGAGCAAGCCGGGATCCGTAGTGCCTCCGGCGGCGCTCCCGCGGGGCGACTCCGTCGAGGGGCCTCCTGCGGAGGGCTGGCGGGTGGCTGCGAAATTTTCGCGAGCCCGTGCGATGGGCACCGCTGCCCGGACGAGCGCACATTGGCGAACATGACTGGGCAAGCAGACGCGAAGAGGATGAGAGGGAGCTAGAGGAGACGTGTGAGGCAGAGTGGTGGCGCCAAAGGGCTGGTGGTCAAGGAACCTGGTAGAAGCAGCGGTAGTGCACCTCCCAATTTTCGCAGCAGCAGGCGCACCGGACGGCACGGAGAAGTGTTGACAGAATCAGTCAGCAGCGAGGCTCTTTTGAAGGGCCAGTCTGCGCCCAGCATGTTTGAGTTCATCTACGACTACGTCGCGAAGGACACGTTCTTGAAGTACTTGCGGCTCACGGTGCTTGTGGCGGCGTACGCCATTTTCCGCAACTACTACAGTGAGTGGGCAAAGATGAAGCAGGTGAAGCGCCAGATCGCCCTCGATCAGAAGGAGCGCTCCGAGAAGCCCGACAAGGAGCGTCGTGAGAAGGAGGAGAAGATCCAGAAGTTGTCCGACGAGGCCGCGCTGTTCGGCTGGGGCAAGCGCACCAGAAAGACCGTCAAGCTCAGCGAGACAAAGCTCGAGGAGACTGAGGCCGCATTGAGGCAGCGCAACCAGACTGCCTACGACGCCCAGGAGGACAACGACATCGAGGACCTCTTGGAGGACTAGTGGTCACCGATCTACGGATGTACATAGCTGTGTAAAATGAATACTACGCATATCTCGCCACTTCCCCCCGTGGTGCCTCCGGCGGCGCTCCCGCGGGGCAACTCCGTTGGGGGGCCTCCCTTCGGGAGAAGAGCCCCACGCAGTGGCCACCACGGAGTGGCCCGAGCGGAGCGGACGCCGCGTGCCCCTGGCAGGGCTACCAGCGTAAGCCGGAACCCGTAGTGCCTCCGGCGGCGCTTCCGCGGGGCAACTCCGTTGAGGAGCCTCCCTTCGGAAGAACAGCACCACGCAGTGGCCTCCACGGAGTGGCTCGAGCGGAGCGGACACGCGTGCCCCCGGCAGGGCCCTCCACACGAGCGCACTCGCGGTGAGCTTGGTGGCTGCGCACGGTGCAGGTGTGCACCCAAGTCACGTGACCAGCTCATCTCTAGCGGCCGCATTTTTTCACAGCGACAGAGACTGCCCCACGCTGGCTGGTGTGCTCCAACTGCCATAGCATGTCAGGCGATCCATTCTTATCGGACCCTTCGCGGAAGCGTAAACGTGCCTCTGGTGGCGACTCGCGGCGCACGCAGCGTGGCGGCCGCTCCAGATCGAGCACGCCCTCGCGCGCCCGTGCCAGTGTAGGCGATGAGGAGATCTCCAGCGACAGCGACCACAGCGACGACGCCAGCGGCGCAGCGCTGCGCCGGGCCGGCGCCAGCGACGATGATGAGAGCGCTAATTCCGAGGAGTTGGACTCGGACGAAGAGTTTGCGGATGAGAGTGCCGCAGATAAGCGGCGGCGACTTGCCAAGCAGTACCTTGAGAATTTGAAGGCTAGCGAGGTGGGAGGCGGCAGCGGCGGCGACGACGACGAGTTTTTCGACGCCCAGGACCTCGACGACGACATTGTGGCACGCCGATTACAGACGGACGTGGCCGAGCAGAAGGGGTACGTCTACAAGTTTATAGGCGAGCGTGTGGGCGCTCAGCTCGAGACAGTGGCTTCGCAGATGGCGACCACCCGGGTTGGGTCCCGCAGTCTTACGAGCTTGGCGGTCCGGCTCCCGTACGTCTACACTGTGTCTAAGGACTGCGAGTTGGTAAAGTGGCGGTACAGTGCGGGCGGTAGCAAGAGCGACGGTGACCAAGAGCAGCGGAAGGGGAAACGGCGGGGCCTCGAGCGGGTGAAACACACAAAGGGCGGGTCACTCAAACGATACGGCAGCATAAAACAGGAGCAGCACCTCAACCACCACTGCGACCACATTCTCACGGTGGCAGCACTGCCGGACGGGAAATACGTGGTGACCGGAGGCGCCGACGGGCGCTTGATCATATGGTCGAGCGAGAACCTCGCGTGCCTCAAGGTGCTTGAGACACGGGCTGCGGTCAACGCGATTGTGTTTCGGCGTGGCACCGACCAGTTGTACGCGGCGTGCGCAGACCTCAAGATCCGCTCGTTTGCCATCAACCAGTTTGCCCAGTTGGAGGTGCTCTACGGGCACCAGGACATCATCGCGGACGTTTCGTGTCTCAGCCGCGAGACGTGTGTGTCGGTTGGGTCGCGTGACAAGACCGCCATGTTTTGGAAGATTGCCGAGGAGTCGCGGTTGACGTTCCGTGGTGGTGACTCCACCGAAAAGCGCCGCACCAAGCGGGCAGACGTGGCCCCGGCCGCCGACGCGCCTGCACCGCCGCCCTTCCACGCGGAGGGGAGCATCGACGCGGTGGCAATGCTCGACGAATCACACTTTGTCACGGGATCCGACAACGGGAACGTGGCGCTCTGGTCGCTAGCAAAGAAAAAGGCGCTCTTCACAGAGCGGTTAGCGCATGGATTACGGGATATAAGAAGCGGAGCCCAAGCAAGCGCAGAGCGGTCAGAGGAGGTGGCAGAACAACAAGTGCCAGAACCGCTCCCACACTGGATCACAGCCGTACACGCGATACCGTTCAGCGACGTGTTTGTGACGGGGTCACAAGACGGAACAGTAAAGGTGTGGCAGATGGACCGCGAAGGCTTGCGGCTGTTCAAAGAAATCGGCAAGTGGAGCGTGTGCGGAACCGTGGTGCAAATCGAGCACGCCGAAGTGACGGAAAACAGACTCGCGCTCTTCATCGCCACAAGCAAGGAACACAAGTTCGGCCGCTGGTTCGAAAAGATCCAGGGCGCCCGCAACGCAGTGGTGACCCTCGAAATAGATATTTAGCATAGCATGTATATTAAGGAATAGACTAACACAGCGAGTCTGAGCGGTGCGAGCTCCGTAGTGCCTCTGGCGGCGCTCCCGCAGGGCGACTCCGTCGAGGAGCCTCCCTTCGGGAGAACAGCACCACGCAGTGGCCTCCACGGAGTGGCCCGAGCGGAGCGGACGCGCGTGCCCCCGGCAGGGCCAACAGCACCAGCATGGAGCACAGGGGCCGTCGTGCCTCCGGCGGCGCTCCCGCGGGGCAACTCTGTTGAGGTGGCTCCCTCCGGGAGGACAGCCCCACGCAGTGGTCTCCACGAAGTGGCCCGAACGGAGTGGACACAGCCGCGCGCGAATGGCCTCCCCTTCGGTCGGCGTGCGTATGCTGGGTGTGTGCGTGCCTCCGGCGGCGCTCCCGCGAGGCAACTCCGTTGAGGTGGCTCCCTCCGGGAGGACAGCCCCACGCAGTGGTCTCCACGAAGTGGCCCGAGCGGAGCGGACACGGCCTCGTGCGAATGGCCTCCCCAAGAAAACACGGGTGGGCAGCTACAGGGCGGTATGCGATGCTGTGGTATTATGTCTATAACGCGCGGAGCGGCTAGTGTACACACGAGACGGGCTCGTTGGGGGGCTAGAACGCGGCCTCGTCGTCGCCGCCGTCTGCGCCGTCGTCGTCGCCGTCATCGAAGTACTTTTCTGCGTTGTAGTCGTCGTCGTCGTCCTCCTCGAACTCGTCGTCGTACTCCTCGACCGCCTCTTCTGGCTCTTCCTTGTCTGCGTTCTCTTCGATGTCCTCCGCCAAGTCCTTGAACTTTTCGAGCAAGCTTGTCGCGGTGTGCTCGTCTAGTCGGCCCGCCGCGTCTGTACTGCCGTACTGCTTCAAGCCGCCGTCGGCCCGGTACTGCGAGAGCGACAAGAGCTTCTTTTTCTGCTCGCGCGTGATCCCCATCACCAGGTAGAGCTCCTCTGGGAAGAGCTCGAGCTGGTACGGGTGTTCCTCGATCGTCCTGCCGATCTTCTTGGTCTTTTTGTACTTGTCCGAGTGCCGCGCGATGCCGTCTCCCGTGGGCCCCTCCGTCAGCCCCGTGCCCGTGTAGAACGGCCCGTCCGCCACCAACTCGGCAAACGCAATGCACTGCTTTGCCGCGTTGGCTTCGTCTGCGCTGAGCGCCCCGTTGACTGGCAACGCGAGCTGCGGCTTCTCGGGCTGCTGGCCCAGGAGCACGTCACTGTACTCCAACCCGAACGGGAGAAGCGCTCTGTTTGCGCCGGCCCTTCTGAATGACATCCCGTTTCTCTCTGTGCGTGTCTCCTCAGTGCAAAGGACCGAAACTCCGCTCGCCTTGCTTCATACCCAACCGCTCCCAGCCGCGGCTGCGTCTCTGGCAGGCTCTGCTCCAAAATTTTTCGGCTACATGCAGGAATTTCAATGGCTGCAAAGCTGAAGAGTGCTGCCACAACCAGCTGACTAGCCCCCACGGGGCGCCGCTGGGGCCACTCGCGGTACTCACTACACAGCTAGAATGTCACGAGCTGGATCGTTAGCTTCGCGAGGCACCCACAGTAGAGTGCTGATGGCCCTCCGGGGGCACGCGGGTCCGCTCCGCTCGGGCCACTTCGTGGAGACCACTGCGTGGAGCTGTTCTCCCGAAGGGAGCCCCCCCAACGGAGTTGCCCCGCGGGAGCGCCACCGGAGGCACCCAACCAGCCACTAAAACACGTAACACACTTCCCTATTCACAGAAACGGGCCAGGGCAGCGGCCGTTGCAGCCATTTGCACGTGATCGCAGCATTTAGCAAATCGGGCCGAAAGGTAAACAAACATCACGAGCAACGATTCGGTACAGCCCTGGGAAGCACAGCAGGGCCATGGGGCTGTTTTTGTGGCGGCGGCTGGTGTTCTTCTCGCGCTTGGGCCGTCTCTTTGTCTCAGACTACGTACGAACACCCACACACAAAAACAGCACATAGCAGCATGGCAAACGGCCCCGAGACCGCCAACGGCACGCTCGTGATCATAGTGTGCCGGGCGAAGCACCTTCCGAACCGGCGCAAGCTCGACAAACAGAGCCCGTATGTGACGATGCGCATAGGGCCCACGGCTGAGAAGACGCCGTCACACTTCCGGGCAGGCCAGACCCCGGAGTGGACCCACGAGATCCGGTTCCAGCTCACACGTGAGCGCAAGCCCATAATGAAGCTCGACGTGCTCGACGAGACCAAAAACGAGCCCACGCCCATCGGCCAGATTGAAATCGACTGCTCCGTGGTGTTTTCCGACCCGGCCAACAGAGACCCCAGCGGCAAGTACATCCACGACAGCTGGTACGATTTGTCTCTCAACGGGCGCAGGGCAGGCACTATCTACCTCGAGATGACGTTCTATCCGAGCTCGCCCGTGGTGCCTCCCAAAGTGCATCCGGCACCGGTTCAGCACGAGATACACGTCACGTCCGAGCCTGGTTTTGACGCTGCGTACGGGGCTGGGCACGGCGCCGCCCGTGGCCAGGGCCATGGCTCCGGTCACGAGGCCCTGAGCTCGTACGCGTTTGCTCACTCACCGGCACACTCGCCAGCACACTCGCCAGCACACTCGCCGAACCGCCCCGACCACTATGGCTATCACCATGGCCATGGGGGCCGCGGCCTCAGCCCTAATCACAGCTACGAATACAGCACTGAGCATAGCCCCAGCCATAGCCCCAGCCACGGCCATAGCCCCAGCCACGGCCATAGCCCCAGCCACGGCCATAGCCCCAGCCACGGCCATAGCCCCAGCCACGGCCATAGCCCTAGCCACGGCAGCAGTGCCCACTCACCGCCCGTACACCCGTCGAAACGAACGCAAAAGCTCCAGCACGAAGTCTTCTCGCCGCCCAGCCCCTCGCACGCCAAAAAGTTCCAGACGATGTTTGCCAACACGCTCTCGTCACATCTCCACGGCAACCAGCCCGAGTCGCTCGAGTCCACCACCTTTGAGGTGGATATACGCCCGGAAAACTCTCGATTCGGCAAGTTGGCCAAGCTCAAGCTGAAGTTCAAGTCCAAGCAGCCCATCGGGACGCTCTTCTTGGATGGCTCTCGTCTGCCCTCGCCCAAGCGTTCTGAATCTGAGGCCGAAGCCTTTGGCACGGGCGCTGGCACAGACTACACACATGTGCCGTCGCCGCCGCGCCACAGCCAGGCGCCGCCGCTCGAGCAGTTCTCGCCGAGCAAAGCGTACCACCAGCTCCCAGTGCCAGACTTCCGCAGCTCCCCGAACCGCAGCTCGTCGCCACGCATGCGGTACAGCGACGACGAGGACGAGTTCGAGGGACTCATGGCCAGCGTCAACGCGTACACGCCGCAAACAAACAGACCACCAGACCCGCCGCCACACCTCCTGTTGGGGCTGACCACGACCCAGGAGAGCAGCGGCTCGCTTGCACGCACATTTGCGCTGTCGCAGCTGTCGTACCGATCGACAGAGGGCAGCCATGGCCACGGGAAGACGTCCCCACTGCGGAAACCACCGCCACCGATAAACATCGGCAGCGAGCTTACGGGAAAGATGCTGCGAATGGACCTCACGAGCACAGCGATCCCGTTCTCGGCAGATAGCATCGGGATGGACGACGACGACGACGAAGCAGGCACGGGCGGCGCTGCGGTACACGGCATGCCGACAAAAGTGTATATGCTCGACCAGCAAGTGCAATCGCTCTCGCATAGCGGGCAGGGCCGAGGAAGAGCCACAACACAAGCAGCAAGAGACGACCCAGACGCAGACAAGCTCGTGTACCACGCGCCCACACCAACAGAGCACCTATTCAAGCTGATCCGCATCCAAAACGGCGAGGCAAACAAAAACGACGTGCAAGTGGACATCAGAACTGACAAAAGCGGGTACTTGGGAGACGGCAGGTGGCAGGATACTACAAAGTTCCTGCCGTCGGTGTTCGACCGCATGCCACCCATCAGCGACGACGACGACTGGAGCAACAAGCCCGCGGTGCCGCCCAAAATCCCAAAGGGGCTCACTGAAATCGAGTACTACGTTTTGGAGAAGGAAAAGTACCTCAGAGACATAGCCGGTAGACGAGCGTAGCGAGCGTGCGAACCAGGGCAGGGCCACCGGCACTCCATCGCGTGTGCCGCCGGCGGCGCTCCCGCGGGGCGACTCCGTCGAGGGGCCTCCCTTCGGGAGAACAGCCCCACGCAGTGGCCTCCACGGAGTGGCCCGAGCGGAGCGGACGCGCGCACTATCAGCACTCTACTGCCGATGCCTCCGGCGGCGCTCCCGCGGGGCGACTCCGTCGAGGAGCCTCCCTTCGGGAGAACACTAAGTGGCCCACGGAGCGAAATGTGCTCCTCGCAGGTTTCAGGATAGGGCGCTGCCCAGCTTAATAATACACACATACAGACACCAGCGTAGAGCCGGCGGCTTACAGACATAATTAGTAAAAGTACAGCGTTATCGTCAATAAAACAAACAATATAGGTATAGACTGGCCCCTCACAGGAGTTTGTATAGGTTCGAGACTAGACGTCCTTGCACCGCGGTGAAGTCGTAATGAGAATTGAAGCTATAGGAGGGGAGGGGGCCGCGGGACGTGGGGCTCTGGCCCCACGTTTTGTATGTCCCGGGCGGAGAAGGCACCGTGTGGTGCTTACAAGAGGGCGCCCACGAGGAGTGCAAGGGTACCGACAACGGCGCCGTTGCCTGCAAGGTTGGCCAAGTTGGCGGCAGCGTTCTTGCTTGAGGTTGCTGTGGCAGAAGCGGAGCCTGTGGCAGAGGATCCTGCGGTTGTGGACGCGGAGCCCGAGGACTTGTGCGCCGAGGTGATGGGCACCGAGGACGATGCGCGGGTCGAGGAGGATGTGGTGTTGGTCACGTTGAGCGAGGCCACGGCCGCGAGTCCTCTGAAGCCGTCCAACGAGGTCTTTGCTGCTGCCAGGGCCGATGCGGCCAGGGCTGCGGACACGGATGCGACAGAAGCGGCAGACGCGGCAGATGCTGCTGACGCCGATGCTGCTGATGCGGATGCTGCCGAGGCAGAGGCTGCTGAGGCGGACGACACCAGAGCAGCGGAGGCAACGGAAGCAGCGGACGCAGCAGCAGCAGAAGCAGAAGAAACCAGAGCCACGGATGCGGCAGAGGCAACAGCAGCTGCAGAAGCAGCCGAAGCCTGAGACACCGAAGCAGCGGAAACAGAAGCTACGGACGCCACAGACTCCAGAATAGACTCAGCACGAGCAGAAGACTCAGCTGGGGTCAACAAAGTCTTGGTGATGGTGATGGTGGACTGGTAGGTAGTGGTGGACTCGTCAGCAAGGACGGCGGAGGCAAGAAGTGCTAGCGGAGCAACAATCGACTTGACTAACATTGGGAAGGGGTGGAAACGGGACGACTAAAGCGATTTTGGGCGGATTAAAAAACGTGGTGGTAAAGGAGTGACTGCCAAAGAGGGCTGGAGAGCGTATTACTTCTGGAAGGAAGGGGAAAGTAAAGAATGACTAGGGTAAGGTAATAGAGCTCTTGGTTCAAAAGGAGGAAAAGACTAAAGGAATGACAGAGAAAGATGACACAGAAAAAAAAAAAAACACACACCCAGACGCATAGAGAACGAGGGAACGACGAGCCAGCAGGAGAGAAGGCACCCAAAACGAGAGAATGTAAGGCTGTTTTGAAAAGCAGATCCACAACACCGATAGCGAAATGCGCGGCGCCTCGAAAAGACGAGGCCCTCACAATAAAAATGCTGCAGTTTGCGCGTACGCGCGCTCTTGTGCGTCGCGATTTGATTACCTTTTCCAAATTTGGTAGGATCGTTAACCGATTGGGCCGTATTTTTTTGGCTCGTGTGCAGGCGAGCGGTGCGACTGGCATGTTGCAGCAGGGCTTGGGTGCAGTCATCCGATGTTGGTGGCGCTATTGCTGGTTCTTTTCCTGTCTTTTCTAGTTGATCTTGAGCACCAAACTGTTCACGTGCAGAAACGCTTTACCCTGTGAATGCAAGTTCCCCGTTTACCGCGTGGATTGGAGCGCAGTGACGGGTGATATAGCACAGCTGGAGCACTGGCGGATCTCGCCGCATGAAAAAAAAATTTTCACGCCGTCCAACACCGCGCGTACACACTGCACCCAATGTGCACTCCGACGCACCTGGTGCGTTAGCGACGAAACGGTTCCAGCAGAAAAGGGAGAAGTTGGGCCACACACAGGCGATTTAGTTGGGCTAAAAAATCGCTTGCTGGCTGCCAGTGTTCTAACCGTGCGTTTAGCCGTGCGCTCTGCTCTTGACAGGCGATGTATGAGACTCTATGCTCTGACAACGTTGTTTGCGTCTGTCACCGTCTTCCATTGTCTACTGTCAGGTGTGGCAACGAGTGGCAGCAAAAGTGGCAGGAGGGTGGCTGCTTTGGCCGGGGCTAAGAGCTAGCAGAATGTGGCACTGCGAACGCCTGCACCCGTCCATATCGTAGACAAAACACCCCAGTGCGCTGCGCGTGTCCCACTGGTGAGCACTAGAGGTGCACTAGAGGTGCACTAGAGGTGCTAATGCCACTGTGGATACGCCATCCCTGTGGCATTCCTTGCCCACACTGACCGGCGTACTGCATACCGCTCGTAAACGAAGAGGTTTCTCACACGCACTTTGAATCGCACTTTGTCGCATGCGTTGAGAGCTCAAGCGCGCACAAGCCTTTGTTTACCTTGCTGCAGTCCCCACACTCGCAACAATGGATCAACAACTTTTTGATCCGCGAAACGGTCTGCGCAACTGCTCGTCAACGGAAGGCCCCCACAGTCGTCAGAGCAGAACCTGGACGCGTTTGGCCAGGACGCGTGTGGCTTTAGCCACTGCCGGACATATACGCATGCTTTTAGTCTACGCATTCCTGCCACATGCACCTCCCCTCCCTCAACACGAAAAATACACCCGGGCATGAGAATGCTTGGAAATTCCCTCCGCTGTCAAGGAGCCGTAACGTATGCAGGCATAAACTCTAAGCTACCACAATTACCTACCGCTCCTGCGATCTAGAAGGGTGCCAGGGGTGGTGTGGGGAATGGCCAGAGCACCGCAGGACCATCCCTGCAAGCTGCGTTTGAAAGAGAGCGGTTCCAGAGCACTGACGATACATTCCAGTCCTCCTTGTCCACTCCAAGCCGAAACATGGGAGGAGGGGGGTAGAGTAGTGGCTTCATCCAGGACCTGCTGGTAGTCTCCACTCGCAAGCCTGGTAGACACCAGAACGAAATGGCTGCAAAAAATGGAACCAGCAAACACACATAAAGGGTCAGGGGGCAATGAGTTGCAGTATCTGGGGGACGCCCACGGGGAGAACGTTCGTTGCGATAACTCCATTCAAGAGGTATTATAGTCCGAGCACGGCTGACTTGCGTTTCCCTAAAGGACCTGTAGCACGGTCTTCGTGGGGTCTCTGCGACACAATCGCAGGCAGCCCTGTTGGGGCGCTGCTATCTGGCAACACCATACAGTAACCCGAGTACAAAGGACATGCGTTCCCTGGCAGGTTTACAGCATGAAACATGACCCGAATACGACCTCGGGGGGTTACGCTCGGCCAACAGCTTCAGAGAGTGGTCCGCATGGCTCACCTCACGGCCTGCTGCTTTGTTTGCAGCCATCACGTGACAAAATCTTGCCGGTGCGATTTTTTCAGATATGAAAAATTTCACGGCAAGCTCCACCACTACACAGCAGCAGACCCCAGCCATGATTCGGAACGCTGTCCGCTCGTACTCGAGCAAGTCCGTCCCGTATTTGGACCACGTGCCGAACAAGTTCAACGCTGCGCGGTCGACGTTCAACTTGCGCCCGCAGCTCCCACAGGGGCTTGTGCACAACCCGCCGGCGTCCGTGCCGTCGAGCAGAGCCACCCCTCGCGCCTTTTTGCCCCCCACAGACCCCCGTCACCAGCTCATTCACAACAAACAGTACTCCCGCGAGGACGTAGAGGAAATGCCTCTTGTGTTTTCCACGCGCGGACAGGCCAGAACGTACGACGTGTCGCCGGAAACCGTTCAGGAGATCCAGCGGTTGCGGGAGCAGAGCCCACACGAATGGACCGTCAACCGGTTGGCCAAGAAGTTTGGCGTGGCACCTGCATTCGTCAAGGTCACCACCAGCATCGCTCCAGAGAGAAAGGAGCAGCTCGCAAAAGAGCTCGAGCAGGAAAAGGCAGCATGGCCGAAGGACAAGCAGCGTGCCAGAGTGGACAAGAAAAGGCGCACTGAGCTCTGGCTCAGAAACGAGTTTTAACCCCCTCCATCCCCACCTCCCTGTATTTATCCCGGCAATGCCCCTACATAGCTGTATATAGCTGTATATCACATAGTGCGACGTCTTTTATGTATCTAGCTCGGAGGCCTGCTCCACGCACTGGCCCGAGCGTGGCCCCCAACAGGGCTAACTCCCGCACCAGTGCCTCCGGCGGCGCTCCCGTGGGGCAACTCCGTTGAGGGGCCTCCCTTCGGGAGAACAGCCCCACGCAGTGGTCTCCACGAAGTGGCCCGAGCGGAGCGGACGCCCGTGCCCCCGGAGGGCCATCAGCACTCCACTGCGGGTGCCTCCGGCGGCGCTCCCGCGGGGCAACTCCGTTGAGGAGCCTCCCTTCGGGAGAACAGCTCCACGCAGTGGTCCCCACGAAGTGGCCTGAGCGGAGCGGACAGCGCTACTGGGAAGGACGTCGTTACAGGAGGCGAATCGTGCCATTATAATACATTCTATACATAATTAATTTACAGAGTCTGGGAGCGGGGATTCCGGCCGCTCCCCCGTGGTGCCGTTTGCGAGTGCTTGTACTTCCCACAACTTGTCGTCCACGCTGGACTTGAAGTCGATGATTTCGCCGATGAGTCCCAGCACTCTTTCGCGGAGCGTGAGCCGGGCGGTGTTGACTTCTTTTGCCACGCGTTGGAACTGTGTTTCTGATTCGCGCCGTGCTGCTTCTGCTGCTCGTTGTGTGTCTCTATTGTACTCGCTGTATTTCACTTCTTTGATGTCGTTGTGCAATTTGAGGATTGTGTATGCGTCCTGGTGCTGTACGTTGGCGTTGCGTGCCTTCACGTCGTCGCAGTTGCGTACAAGCCGTTCGTACTCCTCCTCGAGTGCCTGGAGCCGGTCGTTGGACTGTTGCCGTACCGCTTCCATTTCGAAGAGGTTCCCCTCGAGCTCGATCGCCTGCCGCTCCAAGTCGTTCACGTTGTCTCGGATTTCTTGTCGGAGGTGCTCGAGTTTTGCTCTCTCTGTCGCGAGGTGCTTCCCGCTGAGAATAGCGCTTGGAGGGTGTGCTACGGCCCCGTTATCGAGGAGCTTGCTTCCTAGCGTGAGTTTTAAGTCGGTGCTGCTTATGGGCTTCGGTGGTGCTCCGCTACTCATTTTACTCGCCTCTGCATCCCCGGTGCCCGCAGCTGCTGCAGCCGCCGCCGCGGCTGCTTCGGCCTGAGCTCTCGCTCTCGCCCTGCCCCTAGTCACTCGCTCCACCTGGCTGTTATACCAGTTGATGGCGTTGTTCAAGCTTTCGTAGCGCAGATGTATGCTGATCTCGTTCTTCTGGTACTCGTGGTTGAGTCTGTCGATGCGTTCCAGCTCTCTGGTGATTTCTGCTGAGAGCGTGCTGCGCTCGCGCACAAGCTCGTCGATGTCGGTCACTTGGAGCCCCCTATCTCTTAGGGTTCGCTCGCACTCCTGCTTTTCGCCTTGGAGACGTGCTAGCTCCTGTTCGAGCCTCTCAAGCTCGAGCTCTAGGGCCTCACACCGTTCTCGCCGCACAACAAGCGCTCGTTCCATCGACTCGTTGTACACTTTGAGCTCCACCAAGTCGTCTTCGAGCGCCTTCAGTTCTCGCTGCGTGCGTTCTGTGGCGTCCACTTCGGCCTGGAACTGCTCTACTGTCTTTTCAAGCTCTGCTGTGTACCGCTGCTTTTCTTCGAGTTCGGCTGCGAGCGATTCCTTGAACTTGTCGTAAGCTACAAGCATCTCATCGTAGTACGGCCGGTAGTTTTCATCGTGCCGAAGGTATCCGCGTTCGTAAGCAGCAAGAGTATATGACATAAGGAGATGGTCCATGCGTTCCTCAGCATTGAACCGGGAAACACCGCCGTCTTCCGTCTCCTTCTCTTCAGCAGAAGCAGAAGCAGTGGCACTATCTGTAGCATCTGCCTGCCTCTCCAAATACCCACCCATATCAACCTCGGAGATTCTCAAGTTGAGCTTGACAAGCCAATACAACATGCCGAGCACATTGGGCCAGTTCTGCGGACTTACACTCGATAAAGACGACCGGTTTAGCGTGTCTGAGTACGGATAATTGAGCATTTTGAGCGCGGCCAACACGTCTGTATCGAAATTCTTGGCAAACTGGTAGAATGGGTCGATCTTGTGGTAGAGAAACTGGAAGATTTGTACGAAATCCTTTTGGGTCGGAAGCCGAAGCGTTTTCTCCGTGAGCGGGTGGTTTGTTTCCACCTCAAACTTGTTTGCTGTGAGGAAATCAAACACCTCCAGCAGAATGAGCGCCATGTAGTCCGGGTCGCGGATCGGCCGTGGGTCCACCACGCGCACCGATGAGGCGCCTCCGATGCCGATGCCCATTCCGGAGCCTGTACTTCCCGCAACACCGCCGGCGGCTGAAAAAGTAGACGGAGCCGCCAGCGGCACCGAAACGTACAGCTGTCGCCTCTGTAACAACGAGCTGTTGGTATGGGAATTGGAAGTGGCGGTAATGCTAGTGGGGATTTGCGATGCGCGAAGAGACGACCCCCCGGCCACGGGACCGCCCATTGCTCCATAGCTAGGAGTTTGAAGAAGAGAGCTCTGCCGCCTTTTCACAGAGGCAGGGGTCAGCACGAGTGACCGTCGCTTGGCAGCAACAGCAGCAGCAGTAGCCGCTCCAGATACAGAAGGAGCAGCAGCAGAGCCAGCGCCAGAGACCGAGTCATACAAAATAGAGCGGCGAAGCAGCTGTCGTGTGGCAGAAGGAATGGAGAGACGGTGCCCATTGCGTCTCAATACGGAGGGGGGCGGATGCTCGCTCATCATGGGAGTTGTGTGGGCTACGAGTACAGAGCACCCACAGCAGCGACTTGTGCGTTTGTTTTTATTTATGCGTATTTGGATCGGCGAGGCGTGCGCGGCCCAAATGCGGTGCGGAGCCCTGGCCCATCACATTTGGCTGCGAAATTGTCGTAGCACGAGCTGCGGTTGCTAGCGGTGCTAGCGATGCTAGCGGTTGCTAGGGGTGAATGTCGCAGTGGGCATCTCCTCCAGAGTGGCGAGTCTGGTAAGGGTCTGGTATGAGTCTGGTAAAGGTCTTCTACAAAGAACGAAACTTACGAATGTCTTGCATATTCAATGTATATAGTGCGCGCTGCGCCAAGCGCCTGTGAAGGGCCCTCCGGAGGAGCCAACCTCGACGGAGTCGCCCCGCGGGAGCGCCGCCAGAGGCACAAGCCCTAGTACCCTGTTCTGTCGGATAAACATAGGGGTTAGAGCTTCGGCTTCTCCTCCTGCTCGTAGCCACCCAGCTTGATGTACTCCCACTTGTTGTGGAAGATGGCCCCTCTGTCGCCCGCGTACTTGACTTCTGGGTAGAAGTTCATGTTTTCGTGGGCCAACTGAGCTCTGCGAGTCAACGCCTTTTCGATTTCTGTAATCACTTCGTCGGGTCTTTCGCCGTTCACGTTGTGTTCTGCCTCAGGCAAGTCCACTGCCGTCATATACTCGGGAAGGATGCTCTCGCGCACAAACTCCCGCGTTGCTGGCGGGTTGAATTTGCCCTTAATTGCCGCTATATGGACCACCGGGACTCGGATCGACGGGAGTAAGCGCATGATCGCAGGAACCAGTACAGCACCCAGCATGTAGCAGAGGAGTTGCTGCGGAATCGACGCCTTGGTGCGCCACTTGCCCTCTTCGCCTGCGGTTGTAGCAGGAACATAGTACTTCTCGTCGTCCACAACGTCTTGCAAGATTTGCGGGTGGAAGCGACTGGTGACGCTGAACTTTTTCATGTAGGTGTCGAGCTCCTGCTCGGAGTCGAACTCGTCGCGCAAGAACCCTGACAAGCGCTTGAGGAGCCTACCAAACATGTAGTTGGTTTTCTCACTTGAATACGCCACGGGCTCCACCATGAAGAGGAGGTCGTAGAGCGCGGGCTCGAAGATCACAGAGAAGATCCCGTAGCACGCGCCGAGCGAATGGCCCACAATAATATTGCGGTGCGTCGGGTCGGGCACAAACGCGCCCGTCGTTTGCTGCTCGTGCTTGACTACGGCGTTGATGTCACGGCCACCGTCCTCCCACCGACTCTGCCAGCCAAGCTTGCCCTCATTGAGGAGTGCCAGATCGCCGTGACTGGCTGCATCAAAACTGATAACAGTGTGCAAGTACCACTTCTGGTCGCGACCCACGCGCGCCGAGTACTGGTAAAGCTTTTCTACGTAGTATTTCCAAATCGATTTGTTCATCCCGGTGCCGTGGCCAAACACGATATTAAAGGCAACAGCATCGTCAGTGGGCGGGCTCGCAGTGGTTTCGTACCGGTGGTACACCACCTTCAAGCGGTCGGTGGAGCAGAGCGTCGACCCGAAGTGCCGTGGAAACGAAGCATCAGCAATCTTTGTCTGCACAGTGTACAAGCTCATTTTGTGTCTGTGGGTGCGTAGTTGTAATGCGTGTTGCTGACTGGGCTTCTCTTGTTCCTCGGGACAGGCTGCTTTAAGTAGTTCGCACCCGCGAACTTTTGTGGGGCTGCGCTGCAGCCACGCAGCCACTGCACTATCACATGGCTGCAAAAAATAGAATAGCGAAAGGCTCAACCGAGCAAGAATGGCTGCTCACACAGTGCTGCAACAGCCCCTCCAGATATCTCTCGCTGATAACGCGGCCGATCCCCACTACTCACGCGACATCACTATTGTTGGGTCGACCGCGGGTCCTCGCCCCTCCGAAGGAGACACCCCCAACGGAGTTGCCCCGCGGGAGCGCCGCCGGAGGCACCTGCTAACCTGCCGGGGGCACGCGCGACCGCTCCGCTCGGGCCACTTCGTGGAGACCACTGCGTGGGGATATTCTCCCGAAGGGAGGCTCCTCAACGGAGTTGCACTCGCAGGGAGGCGCCGCCGGAGGCACTCCATGGCCGCGGTGCAAACAGCCGAGCGTACGCACCCCTCTTCTTCCGAGGAAAAAGAAAACTCCGCTCATTGCTGCGAACCGAGCTGCTCCTCTCCAGCACACCTCCTGCTGTGCACTGGCTCGTTTGCCCGTGCACATGACTCCACTACGTATGGTCACTCCAATGTGTCTCTGTGGCTCGTCATGTCCCTCATGTGTGGCATCTCGGTCACTTTGGTTTCGTGTCCGCGGTTCTTCTCCAGTCCCCAAGCGGCGCTCGCTAAACTCACTAAGCGCGCTAGTTTTTACCCGTCCTCCCGCGAAACTCGCGCGCGCGCTCTAACTTTTGGCGCCCTCGCGCTCTTCTGCTCGGCTCATCTCCCCCACAAATCGGAGAATCTACCAGCACCAAAATTTTTTCGAAAATTTTCACTCGTGCTGCGCTCTGAGACTTAGCTTCCTCCGGATCCCCACACTACACACGCAGAAGGCTACGCCTGTCCTCGCTCACACGCATGACTGCCAGCCCACAAATCTTCAGAACCGTCCAGCAGGTCAGACAGTGGCGCTTGCAGCGCTTGCTCAACAGGGAGACCGTTGGGTTTGTGCCCACTATGGGCGCTCTACATGCAGGCCACTTCTCTCTCATCCAGGCGTCACTTCGGGAGAACGACCACACCGTGGTGTCGATCTTTGTGAATCCGTCTCAGTTTGCCCCTCACGAGGACTTGGATGCGTATCCGCGCACGTTGGACTCTGATTTGCATGAGCTCGATACGAATTTCGGTGCGCTGGCCAAGCCGGTCTCCGCGGTGTTTGTGCCCAAAGTGTCTGAGATGTACCCGTCCGGGATCACCTTGGATGTGGCCCAGCAGCGCGGTGCCTTTGTCACAGTGCACGGATGCTCGGAGCAGTTGGAAGGTGGCTCGCGCCCGCAGTTTTTCCGCGGCGTGGCCACCGTGGTGTCCAAGCTCTTGAACGTAGTGGCGCCAGAGAACGTCTACTTCGGCCAGAAGGACGCCCAGCAGTGCGTGGTGATCAGAAACCTCGTCAAGGACATGTTGATCAACACAAACGTGCAGGTGCTCCCGACGCTCCGCGAGCGCAACGGCTTGGCCATGTCGTCGCGTAACGCGTACCTCTCGCCAGAGGTGCGGGCCAAGAGCGCCATCATCTTTGAGTCCTTGTCACACGGCGAAACCGTGTACAAGCGCGCCGCTGCTAGCATTGCCGGAAAGGAAGCAGGCGTTCCAGCGCTGCAGATACTAGACGAAATCCATGCCCGCCTCCGCACAGGCGCCCCGGAGTTCACGGTGGAGTACCTCAGCATAAACCACCCAGAAACCTTGGAAGACCTCGCCACCGTGGTGCCGGGCACAGGCGCCGTGGTATCCACAGCAGTGCGTGTGCCACGCGAGGGCGGCGGCGAAACAAGACTCATAGACAACGTGGTGTTGCACTGAATTACGCCCATATACCTATCCATAGAATAATATAATGATAACGAGCACAAACTCCGCGAGTTCCGCCAGCGGCGCCTTCCGGCGAGGGCGACTCTGTCCAGGAGGCTCCCTACCTTAGGAAAAGCCTGCGTAGATTTATTTGTCTATTGAAATCATACGTACTGTGGCCTCTGTGCTGCAGAGGAAACCGATGGTAAGAACAGCCCCACGCAGTGGCCCCCACGGAGTGGCCCGAGCGGAGCGGATGCGCGTGCCCCTGGAGGGCCATTAGCACTCTTCTGCAGGTGCCTTCGGCGGCGCTCCCGCGGGGCAACTCCGTTGAGGGGCCTCCCTTCGGGAGAACAGCCCCACGCAGTGGTCTCCACGAAGTGGCCCGAGCGGAGCGGACGCATGTTCCCCTAGCATGGCTAGCAGAGCGTATCACTGGCTCGCCTAGAAGCCGCGCGGCTTTGCTCTTGCACCTGCTACAAACTTGCGTCGTCTTGGTCTCGCCCGCTCTTTTGCCTCGATGAACTTTTGCTCGTCAGCCTCTAGCTGGCGCTCGAGGTCGGCCTTGCGCACTAATTGTATGCGACCGTCGATTTTGCTCTCGACCGCACTGCTCACACCGAAGAACACCGAGCCAAACTCCAAGAGCCAGAGTGGGTGCACTGCTGTGGCACAGCTCATGTACTCCTTGCTTGTCAAGATCAATTCGTGGTATATCACGTATGTTGGCGGCGCCATTTCACTATTGAGGGCAGACGTGGGGTGGAGGTGCATTTTCATGTATGAGTGTCTCAAGTTGAAGTATTCGGCGCCTCCTCTCGCGTTACTGTTTGCGTTCGTCCTCACTAGCTTTGCCAGCTGTGCAAAGTACGCAGCGCAGAGACACCGCCTGATGTCGTCGTCGCTTCGCGCACGGTACGTGGGGAGCCGAGACTTTTGCATGATAAGCGTGAGCTGCTGTCTCACCTCGTGTGCTCGCGCAAGCGACCGGTGGTGGATGAAGTTGCGTGTGCACCATGCGTCGCGCTTGCGCGGTGGCACCGCTGCCCACTGTCTGTATATGTTGAGGTATGTCAAGTGGTCCAGCTCCAGAACTACGAATTTGTCACGCGCAAGATCTGCTTCCTGTGCCCGCTCTCGTGGTCGGTAGTAGCATGGTGGCACCGAGAGCATCGCCACAATGATCACCACCTCCTCCAGGCAGCGGAACGTGGGTTGTGCCAGGAGGAGGATGAGCTTTGCCAAGTTCGGTTCCATGGGGAACTGGTTCATCTGGGCCCCAAGGCGTGTGAGCCGCCCGAGGTTGTCGAGCGCGCCAATGCTCCAGAGCTCGTAGAGCGAGCATGCTAGGAGGTCTGGTGGCGGCGGGTCGAGAAACGGGAACGTATTGATGTCGGCGGCGACGACACTGGAAACAACAGCTCCATCTGCGGAGACCTCAGCTACGGCTCCCGTTCCTGTTGTTGTTCCTGTTCCCGACCTAGCCGGCTCTAGCCCCTTCAACATAAGCAGTACATTGCTCAAATTGGCCCGCTGGATCTCCGGTATTGGCTGCAAATACATTTGCTCCGGCGTCACTGCACGCTCGGTGAACAACCGGAAACATGTCCCTGGTCCCGTCCGTCCTGCTCTACCTGATCTCTGCTGCGCGTTGGCCACCGAGATCGGTACCACAGTCAACGTATCCATGCCCAATTTGGCGTTGTAAACCTTGACTTTTGTGAGCCCCGAGTCGATTACGTATTTCACTCCGTCCACTGTAAGTGACGTTTCCGCTATGTTTGTGGCTACGATACACTTGCGTCGCCTTGGATCTAGTTTCCGAAAGATTTTCTGTTGTAAGTCAGCCGGCATTGACGAGTAGATCGGGAACACGTCAAGCGGCGGTGGCAGCTCGAGAAGTGCGAGCTTTTCTGCTATGCACTCGACTGTGGCCTCAATATCTTCCTGTCCCGTCATAAACACGAGAATGTCTCCGTCGTTGCCTCCGGCGGACACCTCAGTGTCATGGTCGCCGTCTTGAGCACCAGAGCTGGAAGCCGTCTGCTGCGAATTGAGCCACCGCAGAAGATGCACGCTGAGCACCTGCTTTGCAGCTGTCTCCACATAGTCGATTGTACTCAGACGACTATACAACACATCTACTGGATACGTTCTGCCGGGGATCTCAAACTGCGGAGCATCACCAAAAAAACGCGAGAACCGGTCTGCATTCATGGTGGCACTAGTGATGATTAGCTTGAGGTCGCGCCGCTTCGGGAGTACCGTGGTCTTGAAAAGCCCCAAAAGCACGTCCGTGTTGAGCGACCGCTCGTGTGCCTCGTCCATAATTATGCACAGGTACTGCGAGAGGCTTGGGTCCGTGAGGATCTCCCGAAGCAAAATACCCTCCGTAAGGTACTTGATGAGCGTCTCTGACGATGTGCGGTCCTCGAACCGAATAGTGTATCCAACTTGTGTCCCCACAGAGCACCCCATCTCGTCGCTCACACGTTTTGCTACCGACATCGCAGCCACCCGTCTCGGCTGCGTACATCCAACCATCTGTTGCCGGTTCGTATAGCCCTCCTCGTGGAGATATTGAGTGAGTTGGGTGGTTTTTCCGGATCCGGTCTCTCCCACAACTATTAGTACTTGGTTATCGGCGATGCTCTGAAGTAGCCGATTGCGGACTGAGAACACAGGGAGAAACTTGCGCTGTGCTGCAATCGAGAGTTGTTCAAACTCATTCGTTCCAGTAGATTCCCCCTGGTCGTTGATTTTGCTCTCAGTAGCCGTTCTGTCGTTTTGAGAAGTGGCATCCACACCCTCTGCTTCCTCCACGCCTAGAACCCGCCCCATAGTCGCGCCCATGCCCGCGCGCTCGCGCGCCTGCTTTGCTCGTTCCTTCTTGCTCTTCCTTTCCTTCACAACCAAACTGCCCTGCCGTGCCGCTACCGCTAGCTCCGACAGCGGCTCCTTCACCGGGTCCACCATCGGTCCAACACTCTTGTTGGATCCAAACTCAATCACCGCCAAGTGCTCGGCATGCTCCTTGAGGAATGGCGGCACGAGGTAGTGTGCCGTGATGGGGATGCGCGAGAGGTCTGACGGGCCCTCGTCGTGATCGTAGTCAATGTACTCCCCAGACGCCAGGTACGCCCCTCCTGTTCGAGAGGCTGCTCCCGATCCTCGCAGTGTCTGCTGCAGCCCGCGAGTCGCCTTCGCCGCCGGCTGCGAAACCGGGAAATCCTCGTACGCATCGTAGTCAGGCGCAACATGCCCAAACTCCTCGTTCATGTACCATTCGCGGTCATTCTCTACGTCCGAGGTCTCAGATATTTCGTCGCCCCCACTCGCACTTGGGTCTTCGTCGACTTGCGCCGCGGTTTCGGCGGTCGCTGACTGGATTGATGGGTGCTCTTGCGCAGCCAACTGAGCGAGAGATAGTTGTGCCTCCGGCGGCGCCTGCCCGGCGAGGGCGACTCCGTCGGGGATGGCTCCCTTCGGGAGGGTAGTGCTGCTGTCGTCTGTATTCGCCGGCAGTACCTGTCCGGTAAGGGCCCCGTCAAGTGGGGCCCCCTCAGGAGGAGGGGGAGCGGTTTCACTCTTGATTTGTTTGGCTCTCTCCTTCTTTATTCTTTTGAACTTTGGTTTCTCCACCGCAGCAAACTTTTCTGTCTTTGTCTCCGTTGATACCAGAGCATCCTCCTCTCCCTCGAGCTCCTCGAGCGATAGCCTCGCTTTCTTCGGCTTGACTCGACCTGTAGACACCATGGGTGCCCTCTCTGACTGCGGATGTGTCTGCGCCCGCACTGCACGCTCTAATACGCTCACATTCTCGTTTATGTGTCTGTAGAGTTCCGCAGCCACCTGGCCCTTCACTCCGAGCGCAGCCAAATACGTCAACACGCGATCCCTGGAATTGTCCGCCAAGTAAAACTGCACCAATGCATACGCGAGACTCTCATTGTATGGCTTGTTGAGACTCACGCTCAACCGCTGCGCTAGCTGCTCCATCCTTTCGCTGCTGAAGAGCGTGTAACTTTTTTGTGGGGGTAGCCCATCGCTTTGGCATCGCCTGAAAAAGCCAAAAAGCGCGGCCAAATCAAACGGCCCATACTGAAGCGGCTCCAGCAGCTCCCGCCTACACTCACTCTCCCGTCCCCTCCCCTTTGCATCCCGCATGTCCAAGCCTGCAGACTACTTTCGGCACCACGTGCTTCTTCGAGTACGAATAACGCCGTCGCCCTCGTCGGCTGCTGAGGTGCAACACCTCTATGCGAAGTTCAAGACCCTAGGCGCTCTTGAGTTCTTCCGTGTGCCTCGCCACAGTTCCGTCGGTCGCTTTGGTTCCTCCTGTTATGCCCTTTACAACCCACTGTTATCCACTGGGCTACCTCTTGGAGGCTTGTCGCCGTTTGTGGACGCTGAGCTCTCCATTGAAGAGAGCTCGGATCCTGGTGCCACGGCTGCTACTTCTGCAGGCGCTTCTGCCGCTGCTGCTACTGCTGCTCGAACTGCTGCTCGAACTGCTGCTCGAACTGCTGCCCAAACTGCTGCCGCTACTGCTTCTAGAACTGCTTCTGCTGCAAATGGCGCCGTAACTACAGCCGCCACGACTTCGGCTGCTGCTGCCCTACGGGCTAAGCTCGCCTCACTCGTTGCCCTCCCGCGCTACTCGTATATCGAGAACGATGCGGACTTTCAGGCAAACAAATCCCACATCCCCTTCCGCTTCTCCATGAGCAAGGCTGGCCTTGGTCTCGATAAAAAGTATGCGGTGCTGAGCGCCACAGCAGACAGTCCGTTCTGTTACGCTCTGCCGGTGGCCGCACCGGAGCCTGGCGCGAGCCTCGACGACTTCCGCAAGCACATCCGCCACAACTTCCAGAAGTTCCACAAGTTCTCGCATCTTTCGCTCACAGAGGGCCCGTCGGTGGTCGCTGCTCTCACTGCGCACAGCGCACACGGCCGCCTGTAACGCTCTACTAAAAGTACTTCTATTACGTATATTCTATAATGCATAGGGCCGCTACCCCCTGTAGCACGAGCTGTAGCCCAGCGCGGAACCTCCCGAAGGGAGCCACCTCGACGGAGTCGCCCCGCGGGAGCGCCGCCGGAGGCATCTGCCGTAAAATATGGCGCACGTGTGCATACCGCTCCGCTCGGCCACTCCGTGGAGGCCACTGCGTGGGGCTGTTCTCCGAAGGAGCCACCTCGATGGAGTCGCCCCGCGGGAGCGCCGCCGGAGGCATCCGCGGTATGGCGTTCGTGTACATACCGCTCCGCTCGGGCCACTCCGTGGAGGCCACTGCGTGGGGCTGTTCTTCAAAGAGACGGGCCCAGGTTTTGCGGCCGCTTACTTGGCCCTGCTCACCGCCTCCAAGTCCTTCTCCAACACGCCATTCAAATGGTTCAAGCCCATTTGGAGCTTCAAGAGGAGCTTGGCGAGTTTCTGGATGGTTTCGTCGTTGCTTGCCTGCTGTATTCCGTTTGGTTCAGTCTCGTCTCCCGTGGTGCCGTTTGCGCTGTTGAGTGCGTTTACGCTTGTATCGAACTGGTACGCGAGATCTTCCAGGCGGTCTTTGAGGATGGCCAAGCGCGCAAACGCGTCGTTCATCTTGCCCAAGGGGCTCGACGGGTCGCTGAGTTTTTGGTTGAGGAGCTCAAATTGCCGCGAGATCTCCTCTTCTTCCGGAAGCAACGGGTATCCCTTGAGCTTGAGGATCGCAAGCACCGTGGCCAACCGGAGAAGTCTCCGCTGCAACACCACGTGCCGCAGCTTGGCCTTGAGGATTCTGGTTGTGTTGTTGAGGTCGTGCTTCAGCACAAGCTGGCTCTGCTTCTCGTCGATGTCGCGGAGCACCACGCGTGCCTTCGCCACGTGGTCCAACTGCACTTCGATTCGCTGTGCCACTTCTGTGAACAGCGTGATTTTCACCGGGTAGTACTGTGGCGACGGCCGCGCGCTCATGGCTGCGTCCCAGTCTTCTGGCAGCTCGTTTGCTGGCCTGGGGAGCTGTGTTGACATCTGTGCTTCTTGCTCGCTAAGCTTGTTGTAGAAGTGTGACTTGAGGTTGCATTTGGGTGAGTTTGGGTCCCACTGCTCCTTGATTTTGAGAAGCTGGTCGTTGATTGCCGGTGTGTACGTCGTGGGTCCTGGCGCTGGCGCCGTGGTGGGCCGCTGTGGTGCTGCAAAGAGTGTGGGCTGCAGTGTCGACGACCATCCGAACGACGCCGCCGCTGTGTTTGCCGTCTGGCCGTTCTGGCCAAATTGGCCTGTCCCCGGCTGGTTCTGCTGCTGCTGCTGCTGCTGCGACCCAAAAAGCCCTCCTCCTTGAGTCTGTTGTTGCTGATTGGAGCCAAAAAGACCGCCCGTTGGAGCAGACTGCTGCTGATTGGACCCGAAAAGCCCACCGCTGGGAGCCTGTGACTGGTTGCTGCCAAAGAGCCCGCCACTCTGTGTTTTCTGCTGATTGGAGCCGAAAAGCCCGCCGCTCTGTGCTTGTGGCTGACTGTTCCCAAAAAGCCCACCGCTCTGTCCCTGCGCTTGAGCTTGCGGCTGGTTGCCGCCGAAAAGCCCTCCGCCTTGCTGCTGGCCCGATTGTCCAGTCTGACTCGCTCCAAAGAGCCCTCCGCTCGTGCTCTGTGCCGCCGGCTTTCCAAACAATCCGCCGCTCAGACTTGCTGTGTTTTGGGTCCCGCCAAAAAGCCCGCCCCCCGACGTGTTCCCGGCGCCGCTGCTGCCGCCAAAGAGCCCTCCCGTGGTGCTGGTGCCTGCTGGCTTGCTGGCAGCGCCAAAGAGCCCGCCGGATCCCTGCGTTCCTGGCACCCCTGCTCCCGCCTGCTGTTGCCCGAACCCGCTTGTGGTTGTCGGGCCGGCGCCCGCTGTGTTGCTTGAGCCAAAGAGCCCGCCGCTGGCGCCCCCGGCAGCAGGCGCCGACGCGCCTGCTGATCCAAAGAGCCCACCCGAAGGAGTTGCTGTGGCGCCAAAGCCACCCGCAGGCTTCGATCCAAAGAGCCCACCGCCTCCCGCTGCAGCAGTGGAGCCCGTGCTGCCAAAGAGTCCGCCTCCGCCCGTGTTTGATGCAGTTCCGAACATTTGGCGTGCTTTGCTGCTCGAACTGCCTGTGTGTGTGCGTGCCCGCTTGTTTTGTTTGAGCAGCTGCCTTTTTTCAAATTGGTAAGCGCACGCTCTTTTCGCAGCCATCGCCTGGGTCCTACCGGCCGCTGGCACGGCTGACTGCCAGTGGCCTCTATGGAGCGCCCTGTTAGAGCAGGCGTGTCTACGGATGGCCGCCCTCTACTGCGGATACTCTGGCTTGCTGATGTGCCTCCGGCGGCGCCTCCCGGCGAGGGCAACTCCGTTGAGGCGGCTCCCTTCGGGAGAACAGCTCCACGCAGTGGTCTCCACGAAGTGGCCCGAGCGGAGCGGATGCGAGTGCCCCCGGCAGGGCCCCACAGGGCTGCCAATGGCTCGCAGATGCCTTGCACTCGGGCGTGGCTACCCCGGTGGTACAGCCAAATTCACCGGAGCGGGGGCCGGGCGCACGGGCGCCATTGCTACAGGGCCTAGAGGCGAGTGCGTATGTACGTGTATGTGCTAATCTATGCGGTGGGCCACGACGGGGTGCGCGCCGCCTACTGCTTCTTGTTTGCCTCGAACTGAGCTACCAACTTGTCGTCCATGCCGTTGCCGTGAAAGATCTTCTTCTCTTTCAAGTGCACCTGTTCTGTGACGCCAGGCACCTTCTTCTCCAAGCCCAAGTTGGCAAACACACACTTGTTAAAAATCTGCTCCAGCTTGCGGCAGTTTCCCAATCTGTGGTTTTCTTGCTCGAGGCACGTGTAGTGCAATTTGAATTCTTCGAAGCAGTGCTTGTTCAACTGCTGCAACACGTCGATCGCGCACCGGGTCACCCGGCGGCCTTCCTTGAGGCAGTCCACGGTGCCGCCGTTCTTCTCGTCTTTGCACTTCATGAAGTCGTCGTTGTATGGCTTACATTTGGCCCCGATGAAGTACGCCGCAGACAAGAGCGGGGCGCTTGTGGCTCCCACCTCCTCCACATCTGGGATGTCCTTTGGCATTGGCGTTTGCTCCACGCTCTCCCACTGGTATCTCGAAAGACCCACGTCGCTGACGTTGAATCCCATGCTGTTCTATGTGTGTGTGTGTGTGTGTGTGTGTTTATGAGGCGGTGTGCGCGGTGGGTGTAGGGGTGTGCACTATTAACGGTTCGATGTGGTGTGTCCGTCTGGGTGCGAGGGGAGGGGCAAGAGGCGCTGGCAGAGAGGGCGAGTGTGTCCGGAGCGATGCAGTGGCCGTGAGTGCGCTCGCAGTGTGTGGGTGGATGAGCTTCGTTTGGGTCGCACTGCGGTCACGTGCGCCAAATAATTCGTCGCGGCGTGGTTGGTGCGGAGGCTTACTGCGGCCGCGCGTAAACACCGTCACAGTTGCAGCCATCTGCCCACCACCGGGTCGTGGTGCCTGCAACAACCCCCACGAAGCGCAAACAGCCTGTCGGTTGCTTTCTCGCCGAGCTTTTGCATGTCCGCTCCGCTCGGGCCACTTCGTGGAGACCACTGCGTAGGGCTGTTCCTAGCACCTGCACGCTCAGTGACTGCTACCATCCGCTCCCCTTAGGCCACTATGTGGACACCACTGAGTGGGGCTGGTCTCCAGTTGAGGAGCAGTCAACGTTTATTCCTTTCCATGCTCTTCTATCCTGCTCTCGGAGTCGCCAGCGTCTGCAACGCTAGCATCTCTGTCACGTGATTTGCAGCCAGGCAGCAAAGGGGATTTGAGGCCCCTACAGCTCCAGCACCGGGTCCCCCCGAGCAGTTCCCGTGAGCGGACGGTGTCTACATCTCACTGGTCATTAGTCTATTCGTTATGTACATGTGGACTGGTAGCGTGGGCAGCAGCCGGACTTGTCCTCATTGGCGCAGCCCAACACGCATATTTCCGCGGCCGCGTGTGTAGTCAAAGGCGCGTGGCGATCTCCGAAGGAGGCACCTCAACGGAGTTGCCCCGCGGGAGCGCCGCCGGAGGCACTTACTCCAGTACTTCTGGCCAGCCGGGGAAACACGCGTCCGCTCCGCTCGGGCCACTCCGTGGAGACCACTGCGTGGAGCTGTTCTCCCGAAGGGAGGCACCTCAACGGAGTTGCCCCGCGGGAGCGCCGCCGGAGGCACTTACACCAGTACTTCTGGCCAGCCGGGGGAACGCGCGTCCGCTCCACTCGGGCCACTCCGTGGAGGCCACTGCGTGGGGCTGTTCTCCCGAAGGGAGGCTCTTCAACGGAGTTGCCCCGCGGGAGCACCGCCGGAGGCATATACGAAAGAGTCTTCTCGTCGGTAGTCACTGGTTGGAAGCAGTCAGCCCTATTCCTTAATTTGCTTCAAGAAGAGCTCCTCTTGGCCGATGACGCCGTAGATGCGCATCAACTCGAAGAGTACGGCGCTGTCTGCTTTGTGTGGGTGCCGCAGCCGCTTGTGGCGCGCCAACAACTCGTTCAAGTAGTTGAGGAACTCTGAGCTGATGTTCAGCACTTTTACGCGGAGTCCCGCCGTGTACGCCGTGTCTAGTTTTGCGAGCACCCCGTAGAGCTTGTGGATGGCGAGGTATATCGTGGTGAGGTTTTTCACGTGCTCCACTGTTGCCGCCGTCGAAGGGCCCTGCACTGGTTGTGCGTCAATAGCGTCCGCATCTTTCCGCAGCGGGGGCAGCCCCGGGAACGACACCAGCGTGGGCAGGTCGACGGTCTCGCTGCCCGTGTGGCCGGTGCCAAAGCCTGCCATTTTCGTAGAGGCGGGCTCTGCAGCTAGCATGGCCGCCGGATGCGAGTTGAGCAACGCGTCGAAGTTGTCGAGCTGGCTCGAAAGTAAAAGACACAACTTGATATTGTTTTTCACCACCGTAAGCTTCGCCTTGGCCGCCAACGAGCGCTCCACGGTGTCGATCGACAGCGTCACGTTGTGCTCGGTGGAGGCGCACGTGCGCTCGAACGCGCGTAGTTCGCCCACCATTTGCGCGATAAGTTCCATTCCGCCGTCTATGGACTGCCCGAGCCTAATAAAGTCGGTGTAGTCGTTGTTGACGATGGCTAGAAGCTCGCCCTTCAAGCTGTCAAGGAGCCCTGAGAGGTCTTTTATGAGCACATCGATTGCCGTGTACCGGTGCTTTTCGTAGAGAAACGCGTCCGGCGCAAAGTCTTCCTGCTGGAAGTCTTCTCTCGTTATTGTTGTCGGGTACGGGAAGTCCATTGGTGCTGTAGTGGAGAAGCCCTCACGCTGGCGCTTCTCGTCTTCTCTATGTAGGGTGGTTTGGTTTATATGCCGGATGTGGATTTTTCGTGGGTGCAAATTGAGCCTCCGGCGGTCGGTGCCTTTTGTAGTTGCTGGACGTCTCTGTGAGCCTCTGCAAGGGCCCGTCTCCCGAAGGGAGCCACCCTCATCCCGAAGGGAGCCACCCTCAACGGAGTTGCCCTCGCCGGGAGGCGCCGCCGGAGGCCACAGCCTAGCGCCAGTGGCGGCATCGCGAAACAGAGATGGCTGTGGCATGTGTTAGGCGCAGCAGCAAATGGCAGCAAACGTGGAAAATGACAGTATGCACACACGGGTTAGATGATGAAGGGAGACAACACGGTATGCTCGATGTCCAGAAGAAGTTTGTGCCAAAGTGGAATCGAGAGGGGGCTCGCAGAGCGCGTTATGTAACGAGCACTACGACTATGGGAATGTCTGAGATGCGATGCCTCCGGCGGCGCTCCCGCGGGGCAACTCCGTTGAGGTGGCTCCCTTCGGGAGAACAGCCCCACGCAGTGGCCTCCACGGAGTGGCTCGAGCGGAGCGGTAAGCGTGCTCACAGCGGTTTCCCAGTGTGCTCGTCCCGTGCACGTTCAGTTTTGTGTCACTTTCAGGCGCCGCCCCAAGTTACCGCTGTTGTCAGCAAGAGGCACCTAAAAGGGCCCATTTCAATAGTATCGAGTCTAGTTCCTGCCGCAGAGAGATCTGTGACTGCTCCCGTTTCTGGTGTATACCCAGCTGTCAGGCTGAGGTTGCGTGTTACTTGCTCGTGCACAAAGGAGCAGTGGAACGGCTCGTCAACTGCAGCGAAGTACCACCACGAGTGCTCTATGACGCTCACTCGCAACTCCATGTACTCAGTAGTTCCACTACATCAGCCCTGGCCACCAGCCAATGCCTTGCGAAGGGCCATTCTACGCAATCATCCCAGACTCAGTCTCTCCAGCGACTGCAGCCATACCACATGCAGGTGCAACTTTTTGCAGCCACTCTGGCCCAGGCCCGGATCCAGAGGCTACAGCGTCAAGGTTCACCCTGCTACTAGAGCTCTAGAACTATAGACCCCACAAGGTGGTTAAGTCTGCATGATCAGCGTGTCTCCCTACTCCTGCCCACGAGGCCTCCTTTGCTTTCATGTGAATACTAGCGCTTCTCGTTCCAGTCACCTCCTTCTGCACCCTGTCTGCTCACTTGGTGGATGCCTAGAGTCTTTTACGACACTCGCTCATTCATGGAGCGGGGCTGCGTACAGATACAACAGAAAAGAGTATACCAATGGCTCATTGTGGTGCCTGAGAAGACATAGAGGGCCTACTTAGTGGCTAGTGGCGGCTTATTGTGTACTGTGTCGTCTCATTGTTGGCATCGTTTTTCGTATTGAATTTAATCTTTATCTTCAAATTTTACCACTAAACACATAAATACGGCAAAGCCCCCAGAAACACGATTATTACACCACCACCAACATAGCCACTTCCGGGACTCGCCACTCACTCACACGAAACCACTACTGGCACCGGAGTCACTGCTCACCCAGACCCACGGCTCACCCAGACACACGGCTCAAGCCATAAACAATAAGAGCCTCTCCTGCGTTACATACAGGAATGGCTGCAAACGTAACGCACCTCAGCCACACGTCAAAAAAAAAAAAAAAGGCACTCGTAGACATCCAAATTAAGGCACTCGTAGTCATCCAAATTCACATCATAAGCCACCCCAATTCCGCTCTTGGTTCTTCAACTGGATGAATTACGCTCCCCCTCACACCTCATCCCTAGTTTTGACGGGAATCGCAACACCAAAGTGCAATTGGCGCATGTACGAAGGGACCAGGGTTCGGCACACGGCAGGCCCTGTCATGTAGGCAACAGCCCTCGTGGGGTTGCATTAACGGTCTTAGATCCTAGCGGGCTTTTCACCGTCCGCATGGCGTTCCAAACTTTAAACCTCTTCCCGTTGGGCTGGCTCTTATCTGCGGGTACAGTCATGCTTCAGTGCTTTAGTGTACCACCATCTCTAGGCTATACTTGCCCTTGGCGGGTGTGATCGGCGGGTGATCGTTTTTCTTCGTATGTGCACCGTTACTCTTCGTTGGCACGCGCAATCTCTGCTATCTGTTCCACTCCTAAAGTGGAACATGAACCAAGCGGGGGGGGAATTCAAGCTGCTAGTTGAAACCGCTCCCGCTTCTACTGGTTTGCTACCGCCTCTCAGCACTGTACGAGCGTTAAACGTAGAGAGAAAATAAAAGGAGTAATCAACCAAAAAAAAAAAATGGACAACATAAAATAAAAAAATTATTTAGTGAACGGTATTTGGTAGCGGGGTATGCAACGCACATTTCCTGCCCACAACCGTAATTTAAAAAGGGGTGGAGGCAATAGATCACCTAACGCCGTATCACACATCAACAGATGAGATACGTTGAATATTCCCCCCTTTGGACAAGGATATGTCCATTTCGAGGTCTTTCCGTTGTGCACCCTCGATCGGTTCCTTGTCACACTCTCGCGTCCCCGTGGGTGCATAATAGACCAGCCTATGTCCGCTTCTGCTTTCCACCACACGTTGCTTCGTCAATAGCCGTCGTCGACACTGGAGGTCTTTGTCCTGTAAGATTCTGTACAAGAAAAAGTGGATATTCTTCAAAGTCAAAGGCAAAAATAGAAGGGTCACACAATAGACATCCTCTGCCTGTAAGCTTTTCAGACTACCCCCGGATATCAGTATATGTAAGGCAACAAAAATGCACCATGCGAGTTCAATGCGCAGCTCACAAAAGAGTAGAGAAAAAAAAAATACTATAGATAATATATACCTTAAGCAGGGAAAAATATTCTATAAAATAATCTGCAAGATCATCTTTTCCCATGGCTAGCTGCTGGTTATGAGCATTTGAAAACAAAAAAAAAATAAAAAAAAAAAAAAAATCAAAAAGAAACATTATGAATACTAAGAATAAAGAGAACAAAAGGAGACGAGAGCTTAACCTAAAGTGAACAAGCCCATCAAAAATGGTCCCGCTGGGGACACGTCCCAATGGTGTTTGGTGGACAGCGGCACGAAACACTACGAATCGATACTGCTAGCAGCACAAGGTCCCGCGATGCAAGGGTAGTGAATCGCTGCAAGATAAGACATCTATCACATGTGAATCTTCAAAGACCGATATATGATATTTTTTATCTATTTTAGTTTTCTTGGTTTTCTTTTCTTGGGCAATTTTTTTTTTTATAATTCTTGACGAGACAACATTTACAACGTTTTTTGTTTTTTGTTTTTTATTTGTTTTTTACCCTTTCTATCTGTAGTTGTATGTTTCTGGAGAGTAGTATTACCCAGGACCACCGGCATACTGTGCGCAGTTACTGCGGTGTTGAAAGGGGACAGGTATTGTACTGAGCCACTACTTGCATGTTACTGAGCCACTGCTTACACATTGCATGAAAGATATTGCATGAGCCCACGTAATTGTACTTCATGTAAACATTGCATGGGACAATCGCAGTCTCACACCCACGACGGGCGCTCCACGCTGTTGAATTGTATTCCTGCACTCCAGCCTTCCTCTGGCAGTGTTCGTCTGCGTTGGACCGTCTTGGGTCCCTGGCGGCGGTTGCAGAAGAAGTCCTCGAAGGCAGGCTTATGTTCTCTCTCCGCCTATTGTTTGTGGAACTTGCTTGAATCTGTCCGAGAATTCCATTCTCTCTCGCCTTACATTCTTCCCCACCCACTACCCCCATAAGTATTTGATCGTTTCGTCCACCTAATGTGGCCACCAAAAATAAAAAAAAAAATGGGTCCCCTCTGGCCACTACGTCACCCGGATCTCACTCGTTCACGCTCGCTCGTTCCTACCATCACGATCTAGTGGCAGATGTGGAATATTTTTTACGTGGGCAAGATTGCTTTTGTTTCGTATTCAGTCCCAGGTTTTTTTTTTTGGTTATTTTGGCAGACATGCTTCGTACCTGGAAGCACCGTGCCCAAATGTCCAAGAGACAAAAAAATCTCACTAAAAAATCTCACCAAGCCAGTAAGCAAAGAAAATAAAACGTTTAAGCTTGCGTACGGCCATATCGAATTATTTTCCTTCTTGCAGTAGCACCACTTATTCACTACGTCTTATTCCATTCAGCTTGGCACATTCCAGCCTTGTGATGTGAATCCTCTCTTTGGCCCAAACCAGAACAATTTCGCTTCTTTCTCTTGTGTCCAAAATAGTCAATGCTCTTGTCTCTCGACCATTCTCTCGTTTACCAATTTTTTTTTTTCCCTTTTCCGTTCACAAATCTCAGATGCACAATTAGTACGCAAACCGATGCACCTAAGATGTACGTATTTAGCTTTATTTTCTCTCTACTGTCTTACTTGATCTAGTTTATTTTATTTTAATTTTATTTGCTTTTTTTTTTTTGTTTTTATTTTATTTGACTCCTTTGATTATTTTTATTAATTAAATAAATTCTAACTATCTCTGTGATTATGCGCGCGCGTGGCTGAGCAATGGTGCCGTTCCCTGTAGGTGCAGACTCGTTGCGCCAAATTCCGTTTCCAACAGCACCCAAGGCGGTGTTGCTAAGCTATCCCGAACTACCTTCTTTCAAGGCACCGCGGGCTATAGGCTTTGGATTGCGAACGGCTACGATCTATTAAGTCGCGCGGCATCTGGCGGCCATTCTAGTTCTACCTGCATCTCTCTGAACTCTAACCTTAATTTTGCCATTCGTTATGAGCGCTGCTTTGGCTCTATTTGCGTACTGGAAAGTCACTGCGGAAAGCGCTTGACCTTTTCAACCGGCGGAGGAGGGGGAGGGGGGAGAGGGAAGCACCTGGTAAGTGCTACCAGTTGCCACGTCTGGTGCTACCTGCATCGCTTGTGTTTGCCTGTGACGGGTGCATTGTTTGTGTTTCTACAACAACAGAAGAATTTTTTAACATAAGCATTTATTTTCATTATTTTTTTTTTTGCAGGTAGAGGACTGTGAAGGACAGGAAGCGGCTATCCGTTCCCCACAGCACTTAGGTAGGGATGCAGCAGTAAACAACAGTACGATGGTCACAACTACGGCGGAGAAGCCAACGGACACGATACAGCGGCAAGGGGAGGGGGAATAGAAAGAAAAAAAAAAAAGATTGAGGCAGGGACAAGCGGGTACTTTCTGGTCTTGACTCGGGGCTGGACGGGGCTGGAGGTGGTAATTCTTGCAGACTTTTGCAGAGTTCCTAACACTTCGTAACTGTGTATATGTGCGTACGATCTCGCGCTTCCTGTCTGGCAGGGTGTATCTCGTTTAGTGTCTAGCTCGGGGCTGCTGTGATGGGACCTCTTTGGGAGGGTTACTCCACCACCCCCCACGGCACCTAGCTGGGTTGGAACTTTTTTAGCATGTGCTAACGCTGCTACTTTTGCTTGCTTCTGCTTCAACTGCTGCTGCTGCTGCTGCTCCTGCTTCTGCTTCTGCTCCTGCACCTGCTCCTGCTTTTGCTGCTGCTCCTGCTGCTGCTGCTGCTGCTGCTGCTGCTCATCCCCCACGCCAGAGGCAGCTGCGACTGCACGTTCTGTTCAGCTTAACGTGCTAACGACTCCCGCGCCAGCGATGACAAAACAAACTGGCAGATGCAATCTCAAAAATAATCACCATGCATGCCGATAAAGCCAAAAAAACGTGCATACTGTTGGTATAGTCGAAAAAACGTCACCCAAACGTCACCCAAACTTTAATTTGTAGACGATACAATATTTCATGTGTGAAACGGGCTGTGTACGCATGGTGCTTGTCAGTTGTATCGGTCCCTTAGTCGCTTCTTCTTGCCGCTGCTGGTTTCTCGTCGTCTGCTTTCAGCTTATCTTGCCTGCTTATTCCTCCCGCAGTTGTATTTCCACTTCCCCACCCTGACTCCTCCTTCTTCTCACTCCCTCCTCCCTCTCACTCCCTCCTCCCTCTCACTCGCACACTCGCTTAAAAATCGCCCTCGCCCTCCCTCTCACGCCAACTCCTCCCAGCAACGCTCTCGATGAACCAAACGCCGCTGCAAAAAGAAAAAAAATAACGGCGCATTGTGCAACGCAACATCGACGTGAATAGGCTGCATAATTTCAGCTCCCAACTAGCATAAACTATCAGAGGAGACCAAAAGTAAAAAAATAATAATAAAGAGCAAAAAATAACATCAGTGTCCAGCGAAACCGCACATTACGGGATTTCTGCTGGGGGTGGGGAGCGAGTGGGGGGTTGCGTTGACGGCTAGCGGCACACAGTTTAGCCACCAGTCCGCATCCTGCCACTGCATCTGTACTGTACTGTAACTGCATGTCCACTTGCACGCGCTTGCATAGTGGAGTATGGCTGCACTGGGCACCGCGGTACGAGACGGATCCACGAATCATAACACAGCCAGGGGGGGGTGAGGGGGGAAGAAAGGGAGACGGCGCTACCAACATAGCCACGCCACGTTTACACTAGGCGGTACCTGCCGGTACCTAGAGGAACAAGGAGAAACACCCGCCACCTTCACTTTGCGGCTGTCGCAAGGCCCACCCTTCTATGTAGGTGAAGATGTAACCCACACAATAAGGATAACCTTAAATTGATGCCAGCTCTGAAATGCCGACATTCGTCGCATGCCTGTTTCGGCGGTCAAGATAGAGTTTACTAAATGCGTGTATCCTTGCTTGCGAATACGAAACTTTTTTCCTGAGCAACCAAAGAGAGGGGAGCTCGCCAGGCCTCAAGTGTCGCACCCGCGCTCGCACCCTCCTCAACACATGCCCTACACCAAACCAAGCTCGCATCTTCCTCCCCCGTAATTTCCTGTTGCCCTGTGCAGTAGGCACCTTAATTTTTTTTTTTTTTTGGTTTCGCCTTATTTTTGTTTTGCCTTAGTATTGTTCGCGGCCAATGTTCTGCCTCTACCCCCTTACTTGACGCCCCGCCTGCTCCATGCTCCCCTATGTACTCCTCCAATCGTCCGCCGCTGCGCGCATCCTGCTTTTGCTCCCCCCCGGCGCACCTCGGGCTCTCCACTGCTACGTGATATGAAATTGTACATACGGTCAGTATGGCCGTTATACAAGAGCCACTGCATCGTGCAGCTGCACCATGCACCTATAGGACATTGTAAATGCAAGCGCATTCAACAGTACCTGAACCTTTTTTTTTATTGTATGGGTACACCGTGATGAATTGTGCCCTAAAACGTAAAGGGAAATTAAAAAAAAAAAAACGATCCTGCGACTTTTTTTTTTTTTTTTTGTATTCCGAGGGTAAAAATGTGTAAGATCAAAAGACTTGACGTCAAGATTTGGTTTATAAGGGAGCGAATATCCTCTAGCGGCCGAGTTGAGGGCTAGGTTGTTCTTTCTTGTGGTAGCTGTTTTTCTTTATCCTTGTTTTAGCTTCTCCGCTACATACTCTGCTCCTTTCTTCCACTGCTACTGCTAGCCAGATTCAGATTTCCTCAGGAAAAAAAAATCACGTACCCTCCCGAACGTACTACTCCCCACGATTCTTCCCATTCCTGCATTATGACCACCATATACTACCCAGACGACCATAAACACACACTTCCCTCGCTTTCACAACTCATGCCTCAATCGCATCCGATTCTGCCTCAAATGTCCCATGTTCCGTACCAAGCGGATGTATTTTCCTCTAGTGGGCTGCAACCATCCACTGCAAAAACTACGCCAGCCTCGTCCTTTTCGGGCCAGTCAACAGCCCAGACCACCGCCAGTGCCGGAGCATCGGAAAAGTGCACGTGCAAAAGCAACGCGAACCGGATCCCGAGACCAAGAAACGCATTCATCCTCTTCCGCCAAAAGTACCACCAGTCCGTGCTCGACGAGGGCACAGTGATCCGCACAAATCCAGAAGTTCTGAGAGAATTAGGACGCCGCTGGAGAAGCTTATCCGCCAGCGAAAAAGAATACTGGAACAACTTGGCCGAGGAGGAAAAGGCAACGCACGCGAAAAAATACCCAAACTACCGCTACAGCCCAAGACGTAACGGGAAGAGCAAAGGGTGCGATGCATGCCGCCAAAAGGCGCTTCGCCAACAACAGGCACAACTCCACAACCAGCAAATGTTACAAATGCAGCAGGACCAGTACCAGCTGTACATGCAGTTGCAACAACAAGCACAGTTGCAGCAGCAACAGGTTCAGCAGCTCAATCAGTACCAGAGACTGATACTGCAGCCGCAGATCCAGCAGCAACCACAGCAGCAGCAGCAGCAAGCACAGCCACAGACCCAGCAACAGGTTTCGGTAGGTCAGTTACCGCAACAGGTTTCACAAGTGGGTCAGTTGCCGCAACAACAGCTCCAGCAACAGCCACTCCAGCAGTTGCAAATGCACACACAGACGCTGCAGGGCCAACAGCTCACGCCACAAATCAACACTCCACAGCAGCTCCAACCACAGATGCCCCAAGGCAACGCACAGCAAATTGCACCACCGCCTCTCCCACAGCAATACGTACAATACGTGCCCTTCCAACAAAACTTCCAGTTTGCATTTGGCGAGAACATGGTTCAGGCCCAAGACCAAAAGCTTCTGCCATTATCAGCACCGAACGGAGGATATGAGCAACAGGGATACGAACAAAGATACTATGCGCCAGGAATGGAGATGGGCAACTACCCGATATAAGGACTAATAATATAATGGAACCATACTAAGCTGCAAAGGCGAGAACTACAGTGCGCAAGGGGGCCGACCGGCCCATTGCTGCAAGGACTCAACCGAATAGAGATTGATCCGTACATACACGTAATAAACACCACTGGATGGCAGGCTAGCCAAACGTAGAGTATCCGGGCCGGCACTTCTTAAGAGGTTTCGAGCTCGCAGCCAATGCCTCTAAAGTTTAAATCGATGCACAATTCGGGCCAAATTGGCGAATTCTGCAGGGGCGGTAAGAGCGTTGGCGACCATGTGACGGGGATGGAAGGAGGGAGAGGGAGAGGTAAGGTGAAGAGGAGGGTGAAGAGGAGGGTGAAGAGGAGGGAGAGAGAGAGCGTGACAGGAGGCGTGAAAGGAGAAAGAGAGCGTGAAAGAAGAAGAGAGCGTGAAAGAAGGAGGGGAGTGGAGAGCAGCTACACATCCCATTGCATTAGACAACCCACTGCAAAGACGCAGCTGCCGTGTGCACCTGTGTCCTGTCATATGCGACGAAAGCTTCACTTGCACTCGTAGGCAAACGGGGCGGCGAAGCACTTCTTCAGCTTCTGATCCACCACTGTTCCATCACTGTTCCGAGAGCACTTGAGGAGCGCAGATGCGCAGTGCAACCGACAAACCAAAACACACCCGTAAACGGCATCCCAGAGACCGGCAGCACTGGCACACAGCCCCACTGCAGAACAGGATGGTTGGGGCACCGCCACGCAGCAACCGAAAATTCTCCAGATCTTCATCGTCCATTGAGAACGCAAGCATTATCGACTCGCTACTGCACTTTTATGCGAGGTAGCAAGAGGCTTTACCAGATTTCCCGGAGGGGTGGTGGGGCAGCGGTGCAATGAGTGTGCTCGTATATTTGTAGCATCCGGGAATGGAGCATTTTTTCATCATGTGTGCGGTGTTTGTCCTCTGGGTGCGGTGTCAGGCACCATGGCTACACCTCCAATGTGCACTGAGTATGAATGAGACGAGTCTGGTGAGACAGACTGAAACCGGCTGCGACCGGCGGCGTCGAGCCGATGCGTAGATGAAACTCGTCCGCACGCTTATGCCTGGAACGCCCCGACACTCGCACTTGCCGAGGAAGATGCGAACCTTATTTCAGCTCATACAGCGATAAAGTTACGGAGCCGGATCGCGGTGGTGGCCCCACTGTAGCCGCTCAGAGAAGCTGTGGTGGTGCAAACGGTCGCATCGGTTGCAATCGAGCACTGTTGTCGCTTCACTAGCTCATCCCGGCCTCGAGAACGCCAATTGTTGCGCCCCTTGCGCGTGCAGCTTCGCCTATGCAAAGAGGCTGCAAAAAAAAAAAATCACTCCTACTTTCAGCTATATTCGTCCTATTTTGCGTCTGATTGCTGCAGTGATACCGCCCTCAAACGCCCCCCGTAGAGCTGCCATTAGTCACAGCCGTGCTACTGATGTCCCGGAGCCGCCACGAATGCTGAAGAGGCTCAGAGTGCGTGGTGATGGCGCGCGCCGGTCGTTCGGACGAGCCTGGAAAGTCTAAAATGGCGTTCTGCCGCAGGTGGAAGGAGCCCAGTGGGTGCTGGCGGGGGCTCTGTGGTAGCCACTTCCAGCACCCTGTCCCCAGGCCACACAAGCACAGGAAGGGAGACTGGCATGTTTCCCTCGGTGGCCAGCCACCAGCTACATCTGGCCTCCTGCTACTAGGGCAACACAAAAACGTTGAGGGCAGCGCGGTCCCACCAGTGCAACACAGCCTGAAACGGACCGCCATTAAGCTTTTAGGGCTGCTAGATTAGCGGCATGCTTTTTTTAGCCCGCCGATAGAAAAACAGCTGCCAGGAATGTTCCTGCTGCGTCTTGCCTGGCAGCCCCTGGTCAAGTTCCGAGGGTGCCAGCTGCGGCTACAAATAGATAATCCCTAGTGTGTATTAAATGAGTTGGCTTCGGCTCCTTGCTTTTCCGTGGCAGTCCCACGCAGTGGCCCAAGCTGAGCGGATGGGCGTGTCCCCGACAGGGCCATATATACTGGCTGGAGGTGCCTCCGGCGGCGCTCCCGCCGTTGAGGTGGCTCCCTTCGGGAGAACAGCCCCACGCAGTGGCCTCCACGGAGTGGCCCGAGCGGAGCGGACTGGTGTGCCCCCGGTAGGGCCATCAGCAGTGTAACGGCTCGGAGGTGCCTCCGGCGGCGCTCCCGCGGGGCAACTCCGTTGAGGTGGCTCCCTTCGGGAGTGCTGCTTAGATATCCTCGCCCAAGCTGTCGATGGTGATGGCCTCACCTGGGCGGAACGGCGGCAAGCCCAAGTACGGGCACCCGTCGCAGCGGAAGGCGTCTCCGAGCGAACATGAGTTGCATCCGCCAGTCTTACCCTGCACGGTGAAGTCGATTTCCGCCATGTCCTCCTCTTCGAATCTCACCACGTTTTTCAAGCGCTCTTCGATCTTGATGGCTTCCGCAGTCGCCAGTTGTGCCATTTTGCCGAGAATCGTGTCTTGGAGCGTTCTTTGTCTTTCGTCCTCTGCTGCAAGCTCTTCTCGTAATCCGCACGTGCAGTCTTTGCATGCCTTTCTTCTCTTTTTGTTTGTGGTGTCGCACACTCTTGGCGCCACAAGCAGCAGACCTGCCAACACCGTTTCGCCGCTGGCAAGAAGCTCGTCCTCCGGGATTGCTCCATCGTCCTCGTCCTCGCTATCGCCATCGGAAAAGTAGCTGAGCTTGGTCTGTTGGAGCTTGCGCTTCATTCCCTGGTCGTCGTCCTCTGTCTCCGAGTTCACCGCCGACGAGTCCGTGAGCGGGCTGGGCGGTGCCCCTGTCGCTCGCAACGCGCCTCCTGGCGCCTTGGCGCCGCTAGCCGCTCCCGTTGCCTTTTGGATCTTCTTAAAAGCCGGGAGCGTCTTGGGCGCAGCGCCAGCGCGTGCGGCAGCCGGTCTCCTCAACTGCACGAGCCCCTTGCGGGGCTTGACCCATGCGCCGCTCTCGACCAAAAAACCGTTCATAAGCACGTCCAAGTCCTGGTCTGCGGGCAAATCGCCCTCCACTCTGCCTCCGTCCCGAAGTAACGAAACGAGGAGCGGCATCGTCGCTACAGGCACGCTCTTATCGGCGTTCGGGTTTATATACACGACTCTGTCGAAGCTGTTGGGAGGAAGCTCCACTTTGCCGTGGACTACGCGGTCTATCGTATGCTGAGTGATTTGAGCCTCTGGCGACTCGGCCGCGATTTTGGCCTTGGTGGTTTGCACGAGACCCATCTGGTCTGCGTTTGCAACGACCGTAGGGTGAAGCAATAAGAGCACCGACATCTTAGAGGGTATTTGTGTGGGTATTTGAGTGGGTGAGTGTGAGTGAGTGGGTAGGCTGTGAGTGGGTGGGCTGTGAGTGGGTGGGCTGTGGGTAGAAGGCGTGGTTTGTAGTGTGTGCAAACTCGTTTCGCTTGCTTTTACTTCGCTATTTCGTAAACTCCTCGTCTGGATCGCTAAGCAAGTTGTCGTTACGTCGTGTTTCTCAGTCGTGAAGCTGCGTTCGTTGGCTCTGCTGCGCTTTAAACCCCAGCTGATCGCATCGCCTTAGTAATGCTTACGCTCTTCCGAAATTACACAAAAAAATTAGTGCGGATCACGTGATTGCGATACCGGCCTCGTATGACCGTCGGCGCTCTGCACTGCCTGTTGCCTGCAGGCACATTTTGCAGCCATTTTCTTCCCGGCAGTGGCACGTCGGAGGGGCGCCATCTCGGCGGGCGGTGGATGCGATGACAAGGGAGGGGTGTGGGGGAGCACACTACGTCACCCTCACTACATCATTGTCCAGCACCAGCGGAGGATGGCCAGACGTTTAACGCCTTGAAGACGGGCGCTTAAACGCAGCGGCTGATTTGCATGAAAGCTTAGGGAACACACAGGGTGCTCATCCGCCCATTCTCAGCCCCGTACATTTCCTGTCGTAGTTGAAGGGCGATATTATGTGAATACGGGACGCAGAGCGGTACGCCGGGCGCCTAATGACTACTGCCAGGAGAAATGCAACCCTGGCGGGTTGCAGCCAGAGGGCGCATCCAGGCGCACTGGCTGCAAAAGTGAGATTAAAAAACGTCCGCCAAATTCTGCCGACCAGCAGCAGACCCTGGTCGTCAGCGCTTAACGGTGGATTCTGCCGTGCCAGCTCGTGATCTCATGCCTAGTTTCTTTTTCGTCTCGATGTCCCTTCCCCCACGCAGTGGCCCCCACGGAGTGGCCCAAGCGGAGCGGACTGGTGTGCCCCCGGTAGGGCCATAAGTGGTGGCTCGTGGTGCCTCCGGCGGCGATCCCGCGGGGCAACTCCGTTGAGGAGCCTCCCTTCGGGAGAACAGCCCCACGCAGTGGCCTCCACGGAGTGGCCCGAGCGGAGCGGACGTGCGGGCCCCCCGGTAGTGCCAGAAGTGGTGGCTCGTGGTGCCTCCGGCGGCGCTCCCGCGGGGCAACTCCGTTGAGGTGGCTCCCTTCGGGAGGCCTGCTTACACACGCTAGGTATATTACATGTATTATCTATCGAGTCCAAGCACCTGTCTTGCGCGCCTCTGTCGTTTCTCATGCCCGGCGAACTGTGTCGCGTGGTGGTTTTGGGACCGCTCTGCGGCCGCATCAGCTGTCTTCGTCGTTGTCCGTCTCGTCGTCGTCGTTTTCCACGTCGGTCTCGTCGTTGTCTGGCGGCTTGTATGTCAGGTGGATCAAGCCGCTTATTGGCGGCAACAGGATCTGCTGTGCTGGGCTTGCCACTGACGATGCGCGCAGTGACCGTGGCGACGTCCCTGTTGCTGCGTTCAAGCTCTGTGTCCGGCTGTGTCCGAATTTGTGCAGCTGTGGTGACAGGAGCGACATGAGTGAGAGAACCGCGTCCTGCTCATTCTCCTTCGGGTCTCCGCTCCCTCCGTTGCTGCTTCCCTTGAGCTCGGTGTTGAGCGTCATGTTGATCGGCGGGAGCTTGTACGACTGCTCTGTTTCTGTTCCTGCAGCCGGCCCCTGCAGCACGCGCGAGGTGAATGGGCCCGTGGTGTTGGCTCCAGCACTGCTCGTGGTCGCCGCCGGGCCACCAGCTTGCTTCGTTACGGAATTTCTCCGCGGTTTGCTCGGTGAGTACCCGGAAAACGACCCTCTGGACCGCCGCTTCTGCCGCGTGAGTGCCGCCATGAGCGCAGTTTGTGCGCTAGCCTCCTCGTCTGGTGACGGGATATCGATGCGCTCAAAGCTGGGCGAGTTCGACATCCCCTGAGCCGCCCGTGTTGGCAGGTACTGTGGCCCCACGTTGCTGTTGCCGCTGTTGCTGCTGCCGCTCGGGCCAGGAACAAACCCATGCTGCTGCACTTGCTGGAGCTTTTGGTGGCTCGCGGGCGCAGTGAGTGTCGGCGTCTGCATATTGTGCATGCGTGGAGGGGATGCTGGGGTGTACGGAATTGGGGACTGCTGGAGGGTCTGGAGGTTGAGGTTGGCGCGCAGATACGCTGGCGTGCCCGTATGGACGGCGCCAGCGGGTCCACTGCCGTTCCCGCTGCTGGACCCCGCGCCGCTCATGCCGATGGCTGCAGCAGTGGCAGAGGGCGCACTCAAGTCGCCGATGACTTTGCTGCTGCTGAGCTTCTGCTGCGCCTGCTGCAATTTACCCAACGCGCTGCTGAGACGGCTCTTCAACTGTAGACTAATCTCCGACAAGTCCTCCTTGGTGTCCTCGGCAAAGAGCCGCTTGCCCGGCGAGAAGTACTGCGGCGTTTTCTGCATTTTGTTGGAGTGCTCTGAGGCGTCGGCATCGTCGTACGACGAGTGCCGTGGAGTCTTCAACAAGCTGGACGAGCTGTAGGGAGACTGAACGTTATGCGAATTGAGCTTGTAGTCCGGGGACTTGTAGACAGAGGAGCGCTTGCGGCTCGGGGAAAACGGGAGGATGTCGATGTTTTGCTCCGGGGTTTCGAGGTATGACGTGCTGAGACGCTTCAGCTTGGGCCGCGACGATGGCGGCGTCGAAGGTGTGTCCATTTTGACCGTGCGGGCCGTGGGTGATTGCACCGGTGTGGTGGGTTTTCCCGACATGGCACGAAAAACCGGCGGAATGACACCGACGTCGGAAACGCTGGCTACTGGTTTCTATGCGTTGTCGAGCTCGGTTATGGCTCGTACGCTCCTACGGGCTGTATCTAGCGGCTTCTATGCACTAGCAGCTTCAGTTCACTAGCGGCTTCGGTGCACTAGCGGGTTCTGAGTGCGTTCTGTAGCACTTGCAGACTAGCGGGCTAGCGGGTGACGGGTGGAGGAGTTTTCTGGTACTTTTGCTGAAACTATGCAAGCAGAATACCTGGGTGACACTGGGAGACACCTTCGCTAATACTCTCTGTGGCTGTGTGCTTGGTGTGCCTATAGACCTGCGAAGTCGAGCGGTAGGCAGAAGGATGTGTGTGCGGGTGGAGGCAGTTGGTGGATGCGTGACCTGCTCTCTTTCAAAGACGGAAAAAACTTGCGATGAGCTGTACGCTGTGCACTGACTGCGTGGGCTGTGGGATGCTATGGGAAGAGCCCTACTCCTCGAATACCGTGAGACGCTGACGGAAAAGTATGGGGCCAGCTGGCTGGTGTTTCTAATTTTATTTTTCTTTGTATTTATTTTTTTTTTGTGTTCTGTTGCCTTTAAAGTTTGCTGTGCTTAAATACGAGGCTACCGCTTTTGGCGCGCGGCCCGGCTGCTAAGTCCTTTCTTCTACGTGTTTTCTGGTGCTATGCTCTACGGTATCCCCTATGTGTTATTATAGTCTATCCTATCCTTTCCTATTGATCTCTCCTTTCCACGAGTCTGTCTTTTTCTTCTTGGTCTCTCTTTCCTGTTGGTATTTCCCCCTCTCTGGTCCCTCATACACCTCCTCCTCCAGTTCCTCCTCCAGTTCCTCCTCCAGTTCCTCTTCCTCCAGTTCCTCCCGTGGCCTCCTCTTCGCTTTTCCTGCAGCCATCCTTGCTGTGCTACACTCACCCTCGCCAGACCGCAAACAAGCCACCCACTGCTGCGCAGAGCTACCCTGACTGGTGCACCAACCGTTTGGTGTGCTGCTTTTTTTCGCAGCCGCCGGAACGCGCAAGCGGAGTCACCGGAAAGATGCAGCGGGCGGCATGGAACAGCTGCAGGAGACGGCGAGAGAGGAGGGGCCACGAGGGGCCGCGAGGGGCCGCAGCACAGCCACCCGGTTGCAGCCAGTGCCCACTCAGCGACGACTGCCACCGACAATGCCAGAGTCAGGGGACCACGACCATCAAAGGGTAAACAGCACGCGCCGCATCAAGACAAACGTAAACAAGCGCAGATCAAATTTTGTTCTGAGACAGACCCCCGACAGCAGGAATGCAAGATTACGCAGCGAAGGGGTTTGCTTTGCCCCAAAGCGCCCGGGCCAGGCGGAGGTGACGAAGGCCCCTAGTGCGCATCCGTCCACGATAGCGCCCCTGGAGGTTTACGCGCAACCGTGGGGGCACACAAGGGTACAACTGGAGCGACGGAACCTACAAGGAAGCGGTAACTGCGCGAACAGGCGGCGTCTGCAACCGCTCTACCTCACAATGCGCTGCCTACAATAGCACAATTGCACAGAGCAGCAGCATGCCCCACGCTCCCGCCCGAGGCAGGGCGCCCTATTTGCACAGCATCTATCTACGCTCGCGTACGTGCTGGCTGTCAGCCGCTGCGACAATGGCTACACAGACGCTTCTGTCGTCTGCTCAAAGTGAGAGCCGGAGGTTGCAGCCAGCTCCCACGTAGTGCGCGCGTGTCCACGGTAGGGCCATAAGTGGTGGCTCGTGGTGCCTCCGGCGGCGCTCCCGCGGGGCAACTCCGTTGAGGAGCCTCCCTTCGGGAGAACAGCTCCACGCAGTGGTCTCCACGAAGTGGCCCGCGCGGAGCGGACTGGCGTGCCCCCGCCGGAGGCAGCACATGCATGGCTCGTGATGCCTCCGGCGGCGCTCCCGCGGGGCAACTCCGTTGAGGAGCCTCCCTTCGGGAGAACAACCCCTCGCAGTGGCCCGTGCGTGCCTCTGGGTCTCCCCGCGAGTGCAACTGGCTCCGTCCTGCTTAGTGAGACCGTCACGTGTCAGCTCTGGGGCCCGCGGTCTCAGATGGCGTGCGCTGACTTGGCGCGGGCCTGTGATTGCGTTTTTCGCCTGCGCGCTAGGCTTTTGTAATACCCGCTCGGCCCAAACTTCCCCACTTTTCGCGTGCTCGCTCGCTAGCTGCTTATATCATGGGCCTCAGTTCGGACTCGGTGGCTGCTTTCCCAGCTTCTGTCTTCTCACTTGCACCCAGGGATCTCATATGTATACAAAACAGCTCAAGGTTATCGACGCTGCGTACCCACGGGCGCCCGGCTCCACGGTGTTCGACCAGCGTCTCCGCTACTGCTACCGCCGCTACACAGCGGATGCGGATTCTCTCCGTGGCCGCGACACCGTGGTCAACCTCGTGTTTATCCACGGCAATGGCATGAACAAAGGCATCTGGCACCACCACATCGACCAGCTCTACCGCACCTACAACTCGCCTGACTCCTCCCACCTGTTTGCGGTGGGTACGGTTTTGGCCCCGGATGCAGTACATCACGGCGACTCGGCCGTGCTCAACCGCAACAACATCGGCTACTACTTTAGCTGGATTGACACTGCGCGCGACATTGTTCGCATGGTGAAAACCGAAATGAACGCGCTTACCCCCGTGGACTCGGCGACCGCAGTCGTGCCTGTCTCCGGTGCCGGGCCTGGTGCTGGTGCTGGACTGTCCGTGGGCAGCTCCGATGGAGCCTTCTTGCATGCAGGCATGCGTAACGTGAACGTGATTGTGGGGCATTCGATGGGGGGCTTCATGGCGATGTACACGCAGTACTTGCACCTGGTGTTCGATTCAGTGGTGGTGATAAACCCGGTCGTTTACGGCATCAAGGACATGGAGCCGATCATGCGGAAGGTCTTTCTTGAGTGGCGTGACCGTGGTTTTATGAAGGACACTTTTGCTGTGGGTCCGGACTCCGACCGTCTAGCTGTGGCCCGTGACTTCTTTGCCAACAAGTCCTTTTACAAGCGGCTAGATCCGCGGGTCTTGGACCCATTTTTCGCCGACGAAATGTATGCAGAGGGTGCGGAAGTGGCAGACGGCGCCAATGTGGCCGAGCTTGCAAGCGACCCAGAACACGTGTACACTAAGACTACAGTTCGCAGCCAGCTCAGCACTTATATTTGCGCAGCAGACGACTTCCCCAAGGGAATGCAGATCTATAGCAAGGTGAATGTGCCGGTGTACCACGTGCACAGCGATGCAGACACATCGATACCGGAGGCAGTAGAGTTCTTCCGCGAAGCCACCAAGCACGTGGTGCGTCCAAGAGACTGCGAGGGCCGCCACTTGGTCAATGCAGAGAACCCGGACTTGATCGTGGGGTACTTGAAGAGCTTCATCGAGGAGCAAGTGCGCGAGGTGGCGCCGACCGTAAGCAAGATCGCGCCGCCACCAGCTGACTCCTACGCACGAGCACATGAGCACGAGAGAGAAATCCGGTTGGATAACACGCGGAAAATGTTCGAGCGCAGATTCGAGTCAAAGATATAGAAATATATAAGAGAAATAATGGCTGCAATTTTGCAGCCAAATGTTACGGGACCAAAACATGGCAGACAGAGCTAATGGATGTAGGGTGCTGTGTTGTGCCTCCGGCGGCGCCTCCCGGCGAGGGCAACTCCGTTGGGGGGTCTCCCTTCGGGAGGTATGGGCCTTTTGGCTGCCGTCACGTTGACGGGTGGTAGTGAGTGAGAAGCGGCATATGCTCTGCAGCACGTCACGTGCCGGTTTTTTTTTCTTTTTTTAAAGGCCATCGCAAGAGATTTGCACGAGAGATGGAAGGGCTGACAAGCGACACAGCACACACCAGAACACGATGGCATCGCAAGAAGTTGTATTAGGCTTGATTGTGGACTACTTGGAGAGAAGCCCAGCTCTCTCCAAGGCATCTGCCGCCTTGAGCAAGGCGTTAGCAAAGAGCGGCGTAGCCGTGCAAAAGCCCCAGGCAAAGCTTGAAGAGGTTATTGGCAAGGAGAACGCAGCTGCTGACTCCAGCGACTCTGATTCCAGTTCAGACTCTAGCGATTCGGAATCAGGCTCTTCTAGTGACTCAGACTCTAGCGATTCCGAATCCTCCTCCAGCGACTCAGACTCAGATTCAGAAGACGAGGAGGAGGCTGACAAGCCTGCCGAGTCTAAGAAGGCAGACTCTTCCGACTCGGGCTCTTCCAGCTCTAGCTCCGACTCCAGCTCCGACTCGAGCTCCGATTCCAGCTCCGACTCAGACTCAGACTCCAGCTCCGACTCAGACTCAGACTCCGACTCCGACTCCGACTCTTCCAGCTCCTCCTCCTCTGGTTCGGATTCTGATTCGTCCTCATCATCCTCTTCTGACTCCTCTGATTCCGACTCCGACTCCTCAGACTCCGACTCCGACTCGGCAGACACCTCCTCGAAAAAGAGATCTGCCCCTTCGTCCCCCCCACCCGCCAAGAAGCAAAAGACGGATGCCAGCTCTTCGTCGCAAACCGAGTCGTTTTCCCCGTCTCCATCCGCCGATCTCATCTCCGCTTCCCCAGAGGAGGAGTTGAAGCCTGGCCAGAGAAAACACTTTTCGAGAATCGATAGATCAAAAATCGCCTTTGAAAACCAGGCCCTCTTGGACAACACATACAAGGGTGCCGCCGGAACGTGGGGCGAAATGGCGAACGACAAGCTTCTCCAGGTGAGAGGAAAGGACTTTACCAAGAACAAGAACAAAATGAAGAAGGGCGCCTACAAGGGCGGCTCCATCACTTTGACTTCGGGCTCGTACAAGTTCAAGGACTAGTGGTCCACTCTCTTCTCTGTCGCTCTGCCCACCGCGCATTAATATATAGGGTTACAGCACATACAAAATAGCATAGCAAGGCCGTAGAACAGCCCTCCGCAGGAGCCTCCACGAAGTGGCCTGAGCGGAGCGGATGCGCGTCCCCCCCGCAGGGCCATCAGCAGTGCAGCAGCTCGCGGCTGCCTCCGGCGGCGCTCCCGCGGGGCAACTCCGTTGAGGAGCCTCCCTGCGGGAGATGGCCCATCGCATTTGCAGCCATCGTCCTGCACATAGAGTCACGTGCGCCCAATATAAAAGTGCTGCGCTCCTTACAAATCAAGCGGGCCCGTAGTTTGCCTTCTTCACCCCAGAATCAGGATGTCTCGTCGTGCTGGTGGAGTCAATTACGCCGAGCTTGACCTGGGCAACTACTCGGACGATGCGTATCTCAGCAGCGACGATGACGCTCCAAAGCGCAAGCGTAGGGACGACGACTATGCGTTTGGCGCCAAACCTCGCTCTCGCAAGAAGGCTCCTTCTGCCTCTGGTACGCCCGGTGTCGGTGCTGCCTCTCTGAGTGCTTCCGCTAATGCGGAGGCCAATGCGGCGAAACGTAGAAAAGTCCAGGCGAGCGTGGACGCCATCCTGGAGCAGTTGGACGACACCGAGTACGGAGACGACGAATTGATCGAGCTCAGCCGCGACCTCCCGCCCGACTACGTGCCGGATGCAGTGTCCAAGATCTTTGGGCTTTCGGACTTTTCGTATCTCAAGCTCAAGCCGGACCACTTTTCACGTCCGCTTTGGATCTCGCCTGCCAACGGCAAGATTATTCTTGTGCTCGAGTCGTTTTCGCCTATTGCCGAACAGGCGCTTGATTTTCTCATCACAATTGCTGAGCCTGTGTCTCGTCCGTCGCACATCCATGAGTATCGTATCACCACCTATTCCTTGTATGCTGCTGCCTCTGTTGGTCTTCAGACGAAGGATATTTTGTCTGCTCTCAATATGATGTCCAAAGTCCCCGTGGCTCAGCTGATTGTTGACTACATCAAGATCGCCACCTTGGCCTACGGTAAAGTCAAGTTGGTGCTTAAGCAGAACAAGTACTACGTGGAAAGCACGCTGCCCGATATCTTGCAAAAATTGCTCCGTGACCCTGTGATTGGACCTCTTCGTGTCCAGCTGCAAGACGGGGCAGACGCTGGCGATGGTTTAACCAAGGAGAGTGCACCGCAGCCCACTGAGATCCCAGGGGCGGTCGCTGGTGCGCCAGGGGCCCCAGGTGCCGCATCCAAGAAGGAGGGCAACTCGGTGGCTGCGATTTTCGCCAACGTGGTGGGGGAGAAGGATGCCGCAGCTGCGGCCACCGAGGACGACTCTACAGACGATTACGATGGCGTAGTGCACTCATTTGAAATAGCCAACGAGTCGGTCGAAATCGTCAAGAAACGGTGTGTTGACATCGACTATCCGGTGCTAGAGGAGTACGATTTCCGTAACGACGATCTGAATCCCAATCTCAACATATACCTCAAGCCATCGACTCAGATCCGTCCATACCAAGAGAAATCGCTCGAAAAGATGTTTGGTAATGGAAGGGCAAGATCTGGGATCATTGTACTCCCATGTGGAGCAGGAAAGACACTTGTCGGGATCACAGCGGCTTGTAGTATCAAAAAGTCGATTATTGTGTTGTGCACTTCGTCTGTATCGGTGATGCAGTGGCGACAGCAGTTTTTGCAGTGGTGTACGATCCAGCCGGAAAACGTTGCCGTGTTCACGTCGGAAAACAAAGAGATGTTTGCCACGGACGCTGGGCTCGTGGTGTCGACGTACTCGATGGTGGCCAACACCCGTAACCGGTCACACGACTCGCAAAAGGTGATGGACTTTTTGACCGCCCGTGAATGGGGGCTCATCATCTTGGACGAGGTCCATGTGGTGCCCGCAGCGATGTTCCGGCGTGTGGTGACCACGATCGCAGCACACGCCAAGTTGGGGCTCACCGCGACGCTTGTGCGTGAAGACGACAAGATTGACGACTTGAACTTCCTCATTGGGCCCAAGCTATACGAGGCAAACTGGATGGACTTGGCACAAAAGGGACACATCGCAAACGTGCAGTGCGCTGAGGTGTGGTGCCCGATGACCGCAGAGTTCTACCAGGAGTACTTGCGGGAAACAGCACGTAAGCGCATGCTCCTCTACATCATGAACCCAACCAAGTTCCAGGCGTGCCAGTTCCTCATCCACTACCACGAAAAGCGCGGAGACAAGATCATCGTGTTCTCCGACAATGTGTACGCGCTCCAGGAGTACGCGCTCAAGTTGGGCAAGCCGTTCATCTACGGACTGACACCGCAGCAGGAGCGGATGCAGATTCTCAAAAACTTCCAGCACAACGACGCCATCAACACGATTTTCCTCTCGAAAGTAGGCGACACGCTGATCGACCTCCCGGAGGCCACGTGCCTCATCCAGATCCTGTCGCACTACGGGCTGCGTAGACAGGAGGCACAACGACTCGGACGGATCTTGCGGGCGAAAAGACGTAACGACGAAGGATTCAACGCGTTCTTCTACTCACTCGTGCTGAAAGACACCCAGGAAATGTACTACCTGACCAAAAGACAGGCGTTTTTGGTGGACCAGGGGTACGCGTTCAAGGTGATTACACACCTCCTGGGGATGGAACAACTCCCGAACCTAGCATACGCACTGCCGCGAGAACGACGCGAGTTGCTCCAGCAAGTGCTCCTCAAAAACGAAGACGCTGCAGGCGTGGAGGTGGGCGACGACATCGACACAAACTTCATTCTGAGAGAAAAGAGAATGAAATTGGAGCAGCAGGGCTCGTTGGCTACGCGAACATCGGGCCTGCTCGCTGGTTTGGCGGGTGGTGAAGACATGGCATACGTCGAGTACTCCAAAAACAAAAACAAAGAGCTCAAGGAGCACCACCCGTTGATCCAAAAGATGTACTACAAGAAGAAGTAGTGCCGCTGGAGAACACCCCTCCGCAGGAGCTTCCACGGAGTGGCCCGAGCGGAGCGGATGGGCATGCTTCCAGCATCAGTAGTGCAGCAGCTCGCAGGTGCCTCCGGCGGCGCTCCCGCGGGGCAACTCCGTTGAGGGGCCCCCCTTCGGGAGAACAGCTCTCCGCAGGAGCCTCCACGGAGTGGCCCGAGCGGAGTGGACGGGCGTGCCCCCGGCAGCGCCATATGGGTGTTAGTGCCTTCGGCAGCGCTCCCGCGAGGCAACTCCGTTGAGGGGCCTCCCTTCGGGAGAACAGCCCTCCGCAGGAGCCTCCACGGAGTGGCCCGAGCGGAGTGGACGGGCGTGCCCCCGGCAGCGCCATATGGGTGTTAGTGCCTTCGGTAGCGCTCCCGCGAGGCAACTCCGTTGAGGAGGCTCCGGCGGAGGGCCGAGGTTCTACAGCGACCGTTCTCCATCTAGGTATATAGGAATCGTCTATGCTTCTACAAAATCGCCGAAGTTGTCATCGTCCTCTGACTCGTAGTCGAAGAGCTCGTCGTCGCGTCGCGGCGCGCCCTTCTTCTCCTTCTCTTTGGTCTCGCTGAGTCCCAAGTCTTGCATCCTACTTTCTGCCTGCAACGCCCGCACCTCGTCCAAGTATTCGTCCACGACGCGCGTGTACGTGTTGTGGTAGTCGTCTATAGCGCGTAAGAAGTTCCAGCCGTCGTCCTCGTCTGGAAACCGTAGCTCCAAGGCCGCCTGTTTCGGTCGCGGCGGCTGCTCGCCCGTTGTGCTGCTCGACGACTGTCCCTGCTCATCAGGGCCGCATCCGTCTCCGGGATGAGCCCCTCGCACACTTTCAAGCGGCTGGTACCCAGACCCAGGCAACTGTGCCACCACGCGGTACCGCAGCGGCGTGTCGTAGAGAAGCTGGATTGGGTCGGAGTTGTCGTTGGCGATGGCAAAGTTCTGCACCAGCTGGTTCAACGGGTTGTACCACACCTCGGCCCAGTCCACGGCAACACCGTCCTTGCGGTTGAAGAGCTGGATGTGGAGCCTGATGCGGTGGTACGGCATAGTAGGCAAGCGGCTATGCTGAATGTTGGCAAGACCGGGAAGGCTCGCGAGCTTCTCGTCGGTCCGTCCGTGAGTCGAATGCCCCGGGTCAGTGCCTGGAAGCTCCTCCATGGTCATTTTCAAGTGGCCCCGCCACACCTGGAGCCGTTCTTCAAACGGGGCAGTAGGGTCCACTATCCTCCTCGGCGGCACTATGTGAACAGTGACGTTCTCCACCGCTAGGAGCGTTCTGGATCGAATTTCCGTCATGCGAGCGTAGTGAAGCGGCGGGAAAGTATGGGTCTATCGCCAACGCAAGTTCCTGGCACTTCTTACGTCCTCAACTCCTCCCTGGGCACTGCCCTCTTGCTCTTGCCTACCCCAGCCAAGGGGCATTCTCGAGCCACTATGCAGGACACAACTTTAGCCTGCGCTAAGAGCCCCAGCGCCTTCCTCCAGAGCTGTCGGTCACTAAGCCCGCAGCCTAGCTCTTCTCCCGAAAGGAGGCTCCTCAACGGAGTTGCCCCGCGGGAGCGCCGCCGGAGGCACCCGCGAGCTGCTGCACAGCTGATGGCCCTGCCGGGGGCACGCGTGTCCGCTCCGCTCGGGCCACTCCGTGGAGGCTCCTGCGGAGGGATGTTCTCCCGAAGGGAGGCCCCTCAACGGAGTTGCCCCGCGGGAGCGACGCCGGAGGCTCCCACTTGCTCCGCTTGTGCCCAGGCTGCTTGACCCATGAAGTCACGTGCGTGATAGTTCACGTGACTCTGTTGATGGGCGAGTGAAAAATCTCAGCGGTGCGAGCGGGTGGCCGACGGTTGTGTGCTCCTGTAACTCTACGCCACGGCCATGTTCAAGTTCCTCTATAGCGTGCCGTCGCAGATGATTGCGAGTGCCTCGCTCGCGCGCGCTCTGTTTGTGCGCCCGAACTCAACGTTGGCGCAGCTCTCGCAGGCGATCCAGTCTGGGGGTGCACGCGGCAGCGCTGCCAGCGGCTCGGCCGCCCAGACCAACACCGGTGCCAGCAAGCGGCCAACTAACGAGAGCGTGATTCTGGACGTGGACCACTTGTTGCTCGCGGACAGCACGAGCGCGCCTGAAGCGTCTGTGTTCCGGGCGCGAGGCAACGACTACTTGCTCCTGCAAACCATCAGACACCCGCGGGAGGTGGCGAAGGGAATCCGCATATTCGGGCCCCTGGCCGGGCGCACATTCGACGTGCGCCACGGCAACTTGGGTGCATCGATCGGAGCGGTGCACACGATCCTCCGCACAAACAAAATCAGACTTCTCACCAGAGTGCAAGCCCGCCACATAAGGAAGGCAAAGTACCAGAAACAGAAGCACAGAGAGTGGTGGAGACGCCATTTCCTGAGCGGATTCAAGGAGTTGATGGCCCAGGTGAGAGACGCAAAGAGAAGAGGCTACTAGCCGCGTGGCCCCCTGTACATACTAGGCATAATAAACGCATACACAAGCGGCTGTAGTTCGAACCCGCCCTGATTTGTGCCGTCAGCGCAGCACTGGTACTGGCTCGCGGTGCCTCCGGCGGCGCTCCCGCGGGGCAACTCCGTTGAGGGGCTTCCCTTCTGGAGTACAGCTCTCCGCAGGAGCCTCCACGGAGTGGCTCGGGCGGAGCGGACGCGCGTGCCCCCTGCAGGGCCATCAGCAGAGTAGGAACCTGTGTGTGCCTCCGGCGGCGCTCCCGCGGGGCAATTCCGTTGAGGAGCCTCCCTTCGGGAGAACAGCCCTCCGCAGGAGCCTCCACGGAGTGGCCCAAGCGGAGCGGATCTGCGTGGCTCTACAGCTCCCCAGCTTACACGTTCGGCGGTAGCGATCGAGATGCGTCTTGCTGGAGGCTCGCTCGGATATCTGCCGAGCCTCCGGTTGCGCGTGGTCCTTCTGGATTGCTTGTGTGGCTAGCGGGAGTGAGCGCAGCACCAGTTTTTCGCCGATTGTGCGCGTGTTCGGGCTCCGAAGCGCTCCTCCTACACAGCTGTCACTCTCACCACAGGTATTGGCTCTTCCCGGGCCATTGCAGCTGGCTTTGCCGAGACCAGTGGCAGGCGGCCGGTGGTGGGTGAAAATTTGCCTGTTAGCCCCGTTTGCAGCCAAACGGCGCGAATTCGCGCTGCCATTTTGACGTGGGCTCGAAAACGTTTTTCCACTATCTCGGCAGCCGCGATAACGAATCGTCTCTCTACAGGCCCGCTTCCGCTAGAACCGCAAGCTCCCGTAAACTCGTTGTTGTCGAGTGCCGTTTGCTATCGTGCGAATTTCTGTTCTTCGTCTTTCTTTTCTTCGCTTGTCGCTGGTTGTGTAGCGCTACTCTTCTCCTGCTCCTGCTCCTGTTCTGCTGGTGGATTTTCGATCTCATCTCAACTCCGCTTCCCCTCCGCATATCAGCAGCCATGGCCACGCCCAAGTCAGAAACGTCGTCCATCCCTGCCATCACCGGCCAGATCGACTACTCGCGTGCTATCCATCTCTTCCCCCAAGCACTCCAGCCATGGCGCACCACCGTGCTTGCTTACGGCTCCACCTTTGTGTCCACCACCATCGGCTTCCCGCTCGACACAGTCAAAACCAGAATGCAGACCCACAAGCATTTTTCCAGTTACTGGGACTGTATTAGCAAAACTTATCATCATGAGGGTATCCGTGGCTTCTTTCGTGGTATTTGGGCCCCCTTGATCTCCACGTCTTTCTCTCGTTCACTTAGTGTACTGATCTTCACAATGGTGAAACCTGGGGTTTATCAGGCTTTGTATGGCCGTGCAGACGATGTCTTTTTGGCTAAGCAGAACCCCTTGGTCCTCAATGGGCCTGTTTGTATGCTTTCCGGAATAATCTCCGGTGGTGTTGTGTCTTTATTTGCCTGTCCGTTCGAGTTCACCAAGGTTTACTCGCAGGTGTTTGGCTTACTTGAGCACAAGCACAGCTTGCCCCAGACCCCTCAGCTGCACCAGCTGCACGCGCATTCTCAACAGCAGCAGAACCAGCCTGTAAAGCCCCTGCGCTCGCAGCACCAGGTGCACTCAGCCCCGTCAACCTTCGCCACCATGCGCCAGATTGTGCGCCACGAGGGATTCCTAGGCCTCTACTCTGCCTACAGATACCACTTATTCCGAGACGCGCTCTCTGCAGGGGTGTACTACTCGATTTATGAGTCGCTCAAGGGAGCCATGAACTCGGTGCTTGCAAAGTATAACATTGGATCGTCGCAGATCTCAATCATGCTTTCGGGTGGATTGGCAGGCACTTTGTGTTGGGTGGTTGTGTTTCCACTCGACACAACGAAGTCTCGAATTCAAAAGAATGTGGTTGCAAACATAGTGCGCAAGGAGAAGGGCTTAGAACCTTTACAACCAAAAAAGGTGCTCATGCGGAGTCTGGGAAACTTATACAGAGGATTGGGGATCTCAGCTGGCCGTGCCTTTGTGAGTAACATGGTGTTCTTCAGCATCTACGAGTTTCTCATGGCACACGTGGTGTAGCTATTATTTATTATGGTATATAGAGAGTGCATGCTTATAGACTTTACACGCCGTACCAGCCTCCATGGTTAGCTCAAGTGAAAAGCTTATGGCCTAAGAGGTCCCTGTAGTGGGAGGTGTTGGTTCAATGTCCGCCTCTTTTCTTCATGAGCCGCCGCTTTTTACGCTGCGGGACGATGAATGCATCTTTTTGCGCCAAGAGCTCCTGGATGGTACTGCTTGGTGGGACTGAGAAGGCCACTTTCTGAGTGAGCTGATGCTCGGTTGCTTCTGCGCTGTCCGCGACTGGTGCCATGGACGGATCTGTTGATACTTCCTGCTCAGTGGGTGGCACAGGCACAACAGGTGGCTGTGATTCGAGGGGTACTCCCGGAACCACAGGTGATGACTCAACTGGTGCCTCTGATTCACCCAGCACTTCTACTGGCGGCTCTGGATGCATAGGTGGCTCGATCTCTCTCACACTCAGTTTCACCTCTTCGCTCTTCTTTCTCCTGCCTCTCTTACCGCTTGTCTTTCTGGGAGAAGCAGACCGCAGATAAGTCTGTGGATTTGTGCGGCTACGCAACGATCTCCGCGACGTGAGGTCTACTTCCGTTACGTCCACCTCCAATCCCAAGATCTTTGTCGGTGAAGCCGACCGTGTCCTCGTAGGTGATGCCGAGCGCTTGCGTCCTCTTTCCTTTGGCACTGGGTGCGTCTCGTACTCATCTTCGTCGTCTGAGTTGTTGGCAGGTAGCAAAAGGGCATTGCCGAGAAGTTTGGGGAGGGTAAGAAACCCACGACTTGGCGCCGACAGTTCTTCTATAATCTCTTCAGACAGCCCAGCTGGTTCTGTGAGTTTCTGTTTGATATCCGATACGGCAGTGCCTTCGGCCTCTATCTCAGCAGACTCAGCAGCAATAAGCTCAGGAACAGGTTCCACAGCAGACTCTACAGGGGCAGCCTCCTCAACAATAGGATCCACGGCAATAGGCTCCGCATTAGCCAGCTCCTCTGTAATTGACTCAGGTGCACCAACCAATATATCCAACTCGCTGGCAAAGTCCTTACTACCACCAGCGTCCGATTCACCAGCGTCCGATTCACTCGAGCTCTGCAGCGCATCTTCACTAGGAAGTTCATTAGTCTGGTCGTTTTCCTTAGCCAGTGGTTCAACTGGATGGTCGATGAAAATGTGCTCTGAGACTTCCTCCAGCGATCCCTCATTTACCTCTACCTCGGACTCTTCATCTTCCGAAATCTCAATAGTTTCGAGCACAGGAACCGCAATAGGCTCAATCAAGTTTTCGTCAGACTCGTCTGATTGCTTTGTACCATCATTTGCCGCTGGAGATATAGGGACGTCCTCATCATTTCCCAGCTCATCAGAAACAGGCAGTTGTGCAGTGAACTCTCCCTCACTCTCTTCTTCCAGGCCCGACTGCTCCACAATATTGAGAATAATACTGTCATCAGCGGGGACAGATTCTTCTTCATCGTGTACTTCAGCAACTACGTCCAGGACTTCCATTTCGTGTGAGTTGTCCTCTAATGCAGGTCCTGCGTCCACCGACACCTCCTCACCCCCCGAGTCATCCTCTATACTCTCCACTTCCTGCACATCCTCTACCGCCTCCTCTTCCCTTGAGGCATCCTCTTGGCTCTCCTCTTCCTGTACATCGGCTACCTCCTCCACTTCCACCTCAAGAATCTCTGTAGTACCACCGTCAGACTCTTCCAGGCTCGAAGTCACCTCAATAGATGACTCTCGAAGTTCGTCCTCCTGATTCTCTTTACTCTCCTCTTCTTCCCTCTCTTCCTCATCCACTTCCACCTCAAACATTTCTACTGAAGCATCTTCGGGCTCTTCCAGACTCAAAGACACCTCACTAGCTGACTCCTCAGGTTCTATCTCTTCTTCATCCTCAGATGGTCTGAACATACTGGAAAGAAACCGCTTGATACGTTTCATGCTGCTCCAGCCTTCATCTTCATGAACACGCTTTTTCGTTTCCGGAACCTCCTCTGTCGCCGTAGGTCCACCATGCGGCTGAACTTGCTTTAGCTCTGCTGGCTCGTCTATATATGTTGGCCCTCTCGCGTGCCCGTAATACTCTGTCTCGATTTCAATACAGGTCAACGAGTGTGTTTCCGTTGGCTCTTCTATACCTGTGGCCACAAGGGCAGCGTCACCACCCTCGGTGTCAGAAAAGTTTTCAGTATAATTCAGCGTATGTGGTTGAGGGGTTGCAGACCGTGGTCTGTCTTCGGGCTCAGCAATTTCTGTCGGCTGCATAACTTCATCTTCGAGAATGACAAGCATAGTTTCTTCTTCGTCGTAAATGACGTAAGAGGGCTCCAAAAGAGAAGGTTCTTCGATTTTTGCAACCACGGATTCTGGGGTTTCTATTTCTGGGGTGGTTACTTCGGGCACAGGCGCCTCCTCAGTGTAAGTTTCTTCAGTGGAAGACTCAACCTTGGATTTCTCTGCTACTGGAGTTTCTACAAACTCATCCGAAGCCAGCAGATCATTGGCCAGCAGATGCTTGGTGGCATCGTCATCCTTGTCAACGGTGGGAAAACCTTGCTCATTCACGACCGCATCTTCCACGTCATCAAAATCTTTCTCATTCTGCTCCACACTGTCATCACTGTCAACTTCTGAAGGCTCAACCAGATCCAAAGTCGGTGGAGTAATGTGTTTGTAAAGTATCTCTTCGGCAACGTTGCTCGTTGACTGATCTGCTCCAGGCACGAATATATCAGCCTTCTCTTTTGACTCTTCCAATCCAACTGTCTTCACCGTCTCCTCTGCTTCGTAAGGAGTGGAGACATCCAAGTCACTTGCAAACTCCACATCTGTACTCTCCTTTTCAAATGAATCAGGCTCTGCATCCTCGTATACACTTTCCAATTGCTCTTCCACAGATGCCAAGATATCTTTTTCAACTTTATCGTCAAGACCGTCATCTTGTTCAATCACCTCCAGTGGTTGCTTGAGGAGTTCTTCAGCATTCTCCGTGGCTTCGGCAATTGCGTCCACAAAGTCGGACACAGAAACTTCCGTTACATCTGCAACTGGATCCAGATCAGAAGATACAGCGGCATTGCTATCTTTCAAGATGCTATCCAATAGTTCTTCCTCGCGCTTCTCTGCTGCCATATTCTCAGATGCACGTTCTTCTTCTCTTTTGAGGTCGTCTGCGATAAGTTTGGGGTCCTCAAAATCAGCCAAGGTGTATTCTTTGTCAGTCACAGTTTCAGCATCATGAAATTCAGTAGCCCCTTCCTCAACCTCGTTATCAGTATCTGGTCGTTCAGCATCTTCGCGTTTTACTTCAGAAACCGGGGTGGAGCGCAACAGGTTGTCTTTCGTTTCCAAGTCTGGTACCGAGCTCAACTTGACCCCGTATTTTTGTTCGATTTCTCTCAACTTCTGTAACTCTGTCTCTGGGTCTTCCACTGGAATTGTTTTGAATATGGGTGGAGGAAAATATTCTTGTTTGCTTTCGTATTCGTTTACTTGAGCGTCTGAGGTATCAGGCATATCGCTTTCAAGAACTTGTTCTGTTTCGACTGGCTCAGGCAGGTGCATTCCTGTGTTATCGGTTTCCACTACTGTATGAAATGTGGCGTCTACTGTGATATCTGGTTCTGTTGTTGGTTCGTTTGGCTCTCCTTCTGTTTCCTCTGTTTGCTCCTGATGTTTGTAGTCCACCTCTGCATCTTTATCATTGTCACTATCATTTTCATTCCCGTCCATGTGCTTGTGTTCATCGTTCTCTTCACTTCCCAGCCCAACCAACACATCTTCTTCCACTTCTTCATTCACGTACATGATACCCACCTGAGTATTGTTGGCTGTCTCATATGCCTGCGTCTCGTCGAACGTGAGCCCATCCCTACCAGAGGTGTCAAGAGCAGACTGTGCATACGATAGCAAATTGGTGTAGTTTGTATCAATAAGATCGGGATCAAATTCGCTGGTGAACAAGCTTTTGTCGAGAAGGTTAGCATCCTCGAGTGCAGGGCTAGACTGGTCGTCCTGTTGGTGTTCAGTTGTCTCTTGCACCAGGTAAGCGTCAGTTTCAGCAAGAATATCCAGATCCTCTTTCTCGTCTCCAGTGTCGAGATCCATAATCTCATCCGAGATATCTTCCACTGGTTCCATTTGCAGGTCTTCTTGGCCTTCTTGTATTTCATGCACTTCATTGAAAGATTGGTTTTCTACCGCTTGCTCTTCTTCATTTTTTTCTACTGCGTCCTCTTTCACTTCTTCTACTTCCACTTCTTCCTCCTCTTCCTCTTCGTCTATTTCCTCCTCCTCCTCATCCTCCTCTACCTCCTCTACCTCCTCTTCGTCTATTTCCTCCTCTTCCTCCTCATCCTCATCCTCTTCGTCATCCTCTTCGTCATCCTCTTCGTCATCCTCCTCCTCAAAAACACTCTTCCGGGGCATATTATCGATCAACCGCGGCCGTCCTCCTTGTACATTGTACGCGGCCCTCTCGGCCATAGGAAATCGTGGCTGCATATAGGCTGCTAATTCGGGATCGGTTGGTGAGTCGCGGGGTTGGTCGTAATCGTCCTCGCTTTCTATGACCTCGATGGCGTCGTCTGTAGGGTTTTCTTCTGATTCGTCCGTCGGATACGGTGATTCAGACTCTTTTGTGGTAGGGGCCTGTATTTGTGTCTGTTCTGGCTCCGACGAAAGTATTTCCACTATATCTGAGTCTTCGTCTTCTTCTACTTCTTGACTGTCCTCCTCTTGCTCTTCTTCTTCGCCTTCATCCACCTCTTGACTGTCCTCCTCTTGCTCTTCCTCTTGCTCCTCCTCCATCTCCTCCTCTTCTTCGTCTTCATCCCCCTCCCCCTCCACACTCCTACCCTCTATATTAATGCTCTTCTTGTCTTCTTCTTGCTCCTGTATCACCTTTGCTAACTTATCAAACTCATCAGTGAAGATCCGATCCCGTACCGCTTGCTCTTCCTTCTCCTTCTGCAACTCTTTGTAGAATTCCTTTGTGGACTGTCGCTCTTGGCTCAACACGGTTTTTATTCGCTCTTCTATTTGATCTATCCATGACACCAACTCATCAGCTTCGTTCTCGGTTACTTTCCCCTTCGGTGTTGGGATTGGTTTTGGGGTTGCTGTTGCTGTTGGTCGGCGCTTTGCCTCGTTTGTCTTTGGGGTGAAAAATCGGCTTGTCCCAAACGGTGACGGGAATTCAGTGGGCATTTCTGCTTAATTTTCTTCTGTGCCCCTCAAATTGCCTCTTGGATAGCCAATTGTTTCTAATGGTGCCTCTTGTGTGTCGATTGACTCAGTGGCTCGTGCTCTCTGTGATTCCATCCGGAGTGTTTTGACGAGTGGTTATATGCAGTACGCCATATAACAGTACGGCGAGCTCAGAGAGGGAAGCGGAGCAGACAAAGAGATCGCTACGGTGTTTGAACAAGATACACTACACGCGCATTTGTATGCCGGCTGTATCAGCGTGAAGCGTTTGTACGGGGGCGAGAATAACCCACTACGAAAGGTGGATGGAAACGGTTCCGGAGACGTTGCCGAGAAATTGCGGGCGCTTATGCAACAGTAGTCGGCAGAGCATGTAAACAACGTATTTGGATTGTTTACGACAAATGGGGAATGGCACGGTGGTCATAGTAAAGCCAATTCTACAACGACAACACCATTTTGCTCAATATCAGCTGCCCCGCCGTAAATCTGAAATTTTAGACAGATCGATGGGCGATGAGCCTTTCACTTACTCCCGTCCGGCACGTGCCCAAACTTTTGCATGGCTGTTAGCACAGGAAGTGCTTTTACGATGAGCTAAGACCCAAAAATAGAAAGGCGTTAAGTAGTGAAACACATTTCATTTTCGCACACACGCCACAAGCCGTGGGAGGGGTTATGCGTGGGGGCATATCCACCGGCACTGTTTTTGTCCGAAACGGTCGGAAACGGTCGAAACGGGGGGAGTGCTTTCGTGTTTATCACGGGGTATCGGTGTTCTGTCTACTGGTCCCGAGTATCTCCAGATCACAGCTGTCTGCTCAGCCGCACACTAAACCTTAAGTTGCGACGGCATTGAATTTGCGCAGAGGCGGAAACTTGGAAAGGTTTTTAGTGGCTTGTGGGGTGAGAACGAGGCTCAATATCCCCCCTGTGGGACAATTCTAGGAGGAGCGGCTAAAAGGCGAGACATGCAGCGAGCAAGGGTGTGGGATGCGTACGGGTTTTTGCGAGACAAAACCAACTAAAACGACGTGGCTGTGCTGTAGACCCGAGGAACAAGAGACGGGGTTGTAGGTGCGTTTGAAGACTTGTGCCGAACCAAAGGGCAAACAAGTGCACCAATAGAGGCAGCAAGAGACCGGCACAATGCAAGAGCGGAAGGCACGCGATGAGCTCGCGCGCGCGGGTGCTTGCGTGCACTCCTGCAAAAAGAAGCCGCAGAGTGAAGATGCTGCAGAAACTGAAGGCAGCATCGTTTTATAGCTGCGAAATCACAGGACAAAACGTTGGAGAAGCCGTAGATTTTGCCGTGCTCGTGGCACCGAAGGTTTGTTCCGCATGACATAGCGCTCGTGTGGCTGTGGCTATGTACGTAGAATGGGGAGGCTCCGTGTTATGAAGGTTGCACCCGCCAATCCGCGTGGTGTCGCACACCACGGTTCTGGCCACCACCACCCGGCCACTTCGTTAAAGCCTGCAAACACAGCCGATGAGTCTCGGGATCATCACACCGCATCCAACAATCCCATCCAGTCAGCGGCTCTAGTCAAAACAAAGACGCAGGCGACCACAACTGCTCCTTGGTTGTGCTAAAGAGGTAACTGCAAAGGAACGAAAACAATGTACGTTGGAAAAAATATTTGATAGAAAAAAGAAAATCGAACCGAATGAAAAGAGATGATCGATGACTCTGGAGGATGCAATGAATGATCCATCTCCTCGTGAGTTTTCAGGCAAATACTATACTGAGACCGTAAGGGTACCATACTGAGACGCACTGAGACACTAGTATAGTGAAGAATAGGAAGAACCAGGAGAATCGCACTACAAGTGATAGAAGGAAGCTCGAAGCTCTTAAAGCCAAGTTTCCTGCATGTCGACGCTTGCCTCTCATCCCTGTTCATTTGCATGCATCGCATTTATGCATGCATGAAAACCTTCAAAGAAGGTGATAATCGTTCGAAATGTGTGCCCCCTTCACTGGAACAATAGAGTCACCCAGAGACTTAATCACTTAATACTGGCAAGAGGGGGCCTGGCGCGGGGAGTGGATAGGACCCCACCAACTAGATTTCCAAGCAGAAGAAGCGAGGACTACGGAGGTGCTGATACCAGAGCACGAAACGCCTCCCAGCAACAGTCACGAAGGCCTCTGATGCTGCTGCTGCTGCGGACGAAAATTTGCACAAGCAGTTAGCCTTCAAGCAGGTCCAGAGTGAGTGCCTGCAGCTACGTTATTCTTTTTATTTCTTTTTATTCTTATTTTTACCTTTTATTAAATTTTTTTTCCCGTTAATAAACCATTCCTGCCCAAGACGATAGCCAGCCTGCAGCAAACTAGCCATGCATTCGCTGCACTTTGGGATTTGGGTGAGGGCTGCTACGACTATATAAGGGTGAAATTGTCCGCTGGGTTTTAGAATTGTTTTGGAGGTGTTGGTAGCAAAACTTTTTTGTGTTTAAAGCTTCACGTACAAACAAACAAAAAAAACCTCCACATAAGCCATGACTGTTGAAGAGCCTGCGTTTGAGCCTCCTTACGACGAAGAAGCCCAGAAGAATGAAGTTTTCGAGGGAGTCGAGGGACGCAATGTGTTGAAGAACCATCTTATTGCTCTTCTTGGTGAATTTTTCGGAACCTTTATCTTCTTATGGGTTGCGTTTGTCATTGCTCAAATTGCCAACCAGGACCCCACCATTCCAAAGCCTGGTAAGGGTTCCGACCCCATGCAATTGATTATGATTGCATTTGGTTTCGGATTTGGTGTGATGGTTGGTGTTTTCATGTTTTTCAGAGTTACCGGTGGTAACTTGAACCCTGCCGTGACCTTTTCGCTTGTTCTTGCCGGAGCTGTCCCCCCAATCAGAGGTGCGGTGATGTTTGTTGGCCAGATGATTGGAGGTATGGCTGCCGCTGGAGCTGCATCTGCCATGACCCCAGGCCCCATTGCATTCACCAACGGACTCGGAGGAGGCGCCTCAAAGACCCGTGGTCTCTTTATTGAGTGTTTTGCCACTGCCCTCTTGTGTCTCACTGTATTGTTTATGGCTGTTGAGAAGCACAAGGCTACATTCATGGCTCCATTTGCCATTGGAATTGCGCTTTTCTTGGGTCACTTGATTGCCGTGTACTACACCGGTGCCGGATTGAACCCTGCCAGATCTTTTGGTCCATGTGTGGCGGCCAGACTGTTCCCAGACTACCACTGGATTTACTGGGTTGGCCCACTTTTGGGAGGTGCCATTGCCTTTGGAATCTGGAAGATCTTCAAGGTCTTGGACTACGAGACCTGTAACCCAGGCCAAGACGCTGACCACTAAACTCATTTCATCTCGCTACCACAAAACATACGCGCAATCTAACTGCACAAGCTACGAGAGAACCCATTAATAATCATAGCCGTATATATTCCTCTCTAGAAAAGAACGAAAGTTTTAAAGAACATGAGCTGTAGGATATCTATGGGCATTCTGTGTCAGGTAAACGCTACAAACTCTTAAGCTAGCAGTGTAGAATGCAGGTGTTGGCAGGGCAGTGAATGGGGCTCACATCAGGCTGGTCCAGCATTCGAGCATAACAAGCCATAGAACTACTTTTAGTAATTACGGTAATTGTATATTTTCAGATATACATAGCTATTCTTGAGCCTGCAGTCTATGTCAAGGCGAAGTCATAATATTAAATAGCTGGACAAGCTGATAAAAGATTGAAAGACTACTTGTTGAAATCACCAAATCTCAATCCAAAGTAACCACCTGGCGCATCCAAAGTGGCGTTTTTCAAGGATTGTTGCCCAGTGAAACCCTCAATTCCGTAATTGGGGGCATCGTTACCCCACCAGGCGATGTTTTTGTTTGTGTATTGCACCAGGAAGAAGATGATCACCGCACTAAATGCTAACCCAGCGTCCAAAGCACCGGAGAAAACATAGTTGTACTTTTCCCACCATGGTTCGTACTTCTTCTTTATGTAGTGCATAAAGACGTACAGCATGTAGACACCACTAGTGTAGTACGCCAAGTTGTATGGGGCGTAAATCATCACTCCTCCAATCATAGCCAGCGGTTGGAAGTTACGTGCAAGAGTCTTAGGTCCGTACCATTTGAATGCAACAGCAGGGAACACCATCAAGAAACCAATGAGGAAACACCATCTGAGCACGGGGTAGATCTCGTCGAAGAGTCTTCTTGGTCCAATAAGACCGTATTCGATGGACGAAGAGTAGTAAATGACCTCTTGTGGGCACAGGAATCCATTCTTCTGGTCCTGTGTACAGATTCCCTCGATGCTTGAAGTTTCAAATGCAATTGTGGCAAGAGTCATGAACGCACACACAAATGTGGACAAGAGCTGACCACGGAAAAGAGCACGGGGAGGAATCTTGATGTAGTGGGCGGACTTCATATCTTCAATAAGTGCCAAGGATTGACCTCCGGTGTTGTAGCCAAACGCCTTCAAGGTGATAAGTGGGATGTACTTGCCGGGGAAAATGTAACCGACAATAATCTCCACGAGCACATTCAAACCAAAGGTGAAACCAGTGGTGGCGAAAAGAGAGGTGATTGGGATCAAGAATATAAAGTTAAGCACAACAGCAAACACAATACCCCAAACTGGAGTCTGGGTGGGGAACAACTCAACACAAAGAATACCCAATACAAACGAGATTATGAAAATAACCAAGTAGCACCAGTCTGGAACTTCCTTGTACTTACTCATCATTCTCGAGTGAGGGTCAGTGAAATTGTCATAGTTTGACTTTCTGAAGTTTTTGAGTCCTGCGGCCAAATCCTTGAGAGATGCATACATTGCTCTCCAGTCAATGATAATTTGGTAGAAGAAGGCGAACAAGTAGATCATGAAGAAGGAACCGTACACGACAATGTTTGCCGCCAGGAAGTATGGAGGACCGTACTGCTTGTAAAGCTCTTCGTCCAAGTCGTTTGCCGATCCAATGACCTGCAGGGTGTCGTAATACTCACCAGTGTTTGTGAACAAGTAGTTTGAGTTGATGGGCATGTAAGCGGTCCATTGCACGTTGGTGTAGTAGATGGCAACAATGGCAATAAAGCCGATAATTGATCCAATGTACTGGTTCAACTGCGAGAACCATGGCACTGCAAGACAACTGTTAAAGTTGATAATGTTCCAGTCGAATGTCGGGATTGGGTTGAGTCCAAGTCCATAGTTTGTACCGGTGATAGCAACCAAGTTGAAGTTGTTTGGCAGGATCCATGTCATCCAGTTAAACGTGGATAACGCAGTGAACAAGTAGTCTGGGAGCCAGTAGTACAAGAACATGGCACCTGTCACAATAAAGAAAAACTTATACCTGGAGATGGTCCATCCATAGATGTTTTCTCTTCTTTCTGGAAGAATAAGTGCTCTGTTCAAGGCCAATGTTGGCAAAATCGTCGGCCACATAGCCTTGACTGGGTAAATAGTGAATTTACGCAAGAATCCAGCAAGACTGAAACCGATAAACTGGGTGGAAAGAATAAGAAGAACTTGGAATCCAAACGAGGCCCATCCGTTTCCGTAGAAAACCTTAAGTTTTTGAAGGTAGATGTTGGAGTCCACGTATGGAGTCACCGAGGACACGGCGTAGAAAATCGATGCAAACTGCTGTTCCTTACAAGTCCATGCGCCCGGGTTGAGATCAAACGGGATGTCATCGAAGTACGGAAGAGGAATGGTGAACGACCACTTCGGCAAGATGTATTCCATGAGCTTACCTGAAGGGTACAAGAACAACTGGATGACCGGAGTGGACAAGGAAATCGGTGGTTGTCTGTGATAGAAAAACTCGTTCACAAAGGATCCGATCACAGTCCAGACAAGCGCGACAAAGTACGCTCTGGGAGTTTCACAGGGAATCGAGGGGTCATCGAAGGGGTCAGTGACTGCACGTACAGTGGCATATGGCGAGTGGTACGCGATAATGGCGGCCTCGACTCTGGTTTGGAGCTCCCAGTCAACGATAGTGTACTGAGTCGGCAACGGGTCCTCGCTCACCTCAAACACATCCTTCTGGTTTACGCCCAACAGCGACGACTTCTCGTTGACCGCGTCCTTCTCGTTGGCACCAACACCACCCAGAGAAGAAGACTCGGCAATCACGTGATTAGTCTCTCCTTCAACCAACCGTTCAACAAACTCATAGTCCTCTTCCTCAAAGTTTGGATCCTCGCTATGGGTCTCCAACGTCTCCTTGAGAATAGTAAGCGACTCCTCCAAAGACAAGTTGGCAATCTTTTCAAACATGAAAATGGCTGCGACGGGTAAATCCTCAAAGTTTTCCAACCTATCAAAGTTCAAACGACGAAGAATAATCTCCTTCTGAAGAGGAGTAAAATCAATCCCTACTTCGTTAAGCGAAATAGGGTGCGAGGTAATGGCTTGCAAATCAATCTCATGGTCCTTGGTTTCAAACCTACTGCCAGCAGACCTCAAAGCTTCGAGTTCCTCCGTGTGCGACCTGGCGGGATGAATCGACATGCTGCTGAGTGGGGAGTGGGGAGTTGGGAGTGATACTACGGTCTTTTTTTCTCTCTCTCTGTTTCTCCCACTAATGAAACTGACGTGCCATACCCCGTGTATTTATACTCCTGCCCTTTATCGCTGCAAACACCGGTGCCGGAGGCCGATCTTGGTTTTTTGTGGCACATTTCTTGATTGTTTTCCGCTAACGTCAAACACCAGGCGGTATGGCCTGTCAAAAAATAAACCATAAACTTAAAAAATAGTTAAAGAACAAAAAAAAAAAAATTCTACAAGGCCGATAAGGAGCAAAGAGCAGGCAAAAAAGAAGATAAAAAAACGAGATTACACTTGGGTTCGCTATAGGTATACATTTACGACTTATACTTATCGATGTTTGAGCTGGAAGACATGGCTTGCGAAGGAAGAAGGCGCGATAGGTTGCCTGGCAGGGACACAGGTACGCTCTCCTCCAGTATTCATAGGGAAACTTTACGTGCGGCTGCATGCATATTATCTCCCTTGATAAGCTCTGATTGACACATTTCATGCGAGCCTTACGTCGCATGGCGGCAATCGCGGTTTTCGCGGGCAACAATAACCGAACATTTGGTGCAAATGAGAGGGCGGGATTTTGGTATGACTGCACCAATTTCGCGAATCATGTCTCGTTCTTGCTTATCGCCTGCCACTAGTGTCCCAAGTAGGTAGGAAGCGGCGGACAGGAAGCAGAAATAATGCATATGGCGGCTGCAACCTTGTTCATTATGCTCTCTATGTACAATATATCGGCTGCTGGCGTATATACTAGCTGCTAACAACGGGCGTCCGTACACATCGTGGTTCGTGGCCCCGTTTCGCCGTGGGTGCATTAGGCCTGTCCGTAGCGACTGGCTCAATTGTTGCGGGTCTTCCCGCCCGATAACGCTAGAGTGCTGGAGGCGTCTGCAGCGTATGTCGTCACTGGTATGTGGGGCCGCTGGGGGACTGCGTACGCACATGTGGGGTTTTCATCCGCCGACGACGAGCCACGGCAAGCTACGGCCGTTCGCACTGTAGAGTCTATCTAGCGTTGGCCCTAAAGTCTATCTAGCGTTGACACTAAAGTCTAACTAGCGTTGACACTAAAGTCTATCTAGCGTTGGCACAATTTAAACGTGGTACAGCAAAACCGGGACAATCCGTAGAAGCAGGTGTGTGCGAGCCACCGTCGTCTTAGAAAAGACCAAAGATGTCATACAAACACTTGAGTCTGTTAAACTTGGCAAGATTGTTGATCTCACGCGCTTGCAAGTCGCGCAACGTTTTCAACTCCGAGTCCAAGAGCAACTTGTCCTCGTTTCCCTTAACGTCCTCTCTCTCGCACTTTTCAAGCAAAATCTTGTGATCCAGCTTGAAGAGCTCGATATTGTTCAATGTTTCTGCCATGTTGAACAAGAGCAGATTGCTCAAAAACTGATACAGAATGTATGGTTTGTGGCGGAAGAGGAAAAACGTCTTGGATGCAGCTCTGTCTGCGCTTCGTGGCACCTCTTGGATTTCCACCGCGTTCATCGATACGAGCTTGCAGATTTCGTTCCGCACTGTCTTTTCCTTGAGGAGGATTGTGTTGGCGATTGTCTTTTCGTCGGCGAGTCGAAGTGACCGGAGACACCGGAGGATTTTGAAACACTCGGCACCAAGGGTGGCTTTAACGAGCTGGTCAAACGTGTGTTGTTTGAGCTCCTCGGTAAGGGCCGTAAAGGGCACGGTGAAGGTGCCCGGGGTGATTTCGGTGAGAAATGAGGGCGATGCAGACGCTAGAAGCTTGAGATGGTGTGTAATGAGCAGAAGAGGGGCCTGTTCAGATGGTGTGTTCGCTCCCGTATCTCCCGCTGCTGCTCCCTCGTTAAATAAGTTGACCATCTTTGCTTGTGGACCACCAGCTGAACCCGAAAAATCATCGGTTTCGTCGTCGTTGTCGTCGTCGTCGTCGTCTTCATCGGCCACGGCAATGGCGCCTCCATCCTCCAACTTTATCTTCTTCTTAGCACCACCACCACCAGCTGTGGGCCGTTTGGGCTTCAAAAAGTTGTGGTTTAAAATGGAATTGCGCAAGTCCACTCGAGGGTCGATCCATTTGGCCACATCTCGCGCCAGAAATGTCGTTTGTTTCAGGTCGATGAGCTTGTTTTCTATTGAGTTAGTCAACGCTCTCGCTTCTTCTGGGTCTGTGATAAGCCCCGTGATCTCCAAAAACACCGTGCGTAACTCTGGTGCCTTCTGTTCTATGCTCTTGAGTGCAGCTTCGTACACCTTGTACGAGACTGCGCCCACGCGTGATTTGCTCAAGTTGGCGAGTGCACGCGTGCGCAAATGCTTTTCGAATCGGGCAAGATTGAATGTCACCACGAGTGACGGTTTGAGCTTTTTGATACCTCCGTCCACGTCGTAGAGATCTTTCGGTTCAAGCCCGCTTTCGTAGAGTTTTGTAAGTTTTACCCTCGCGTTCTCCTTTGCCTCTGTGACTCGTTTTACCTCGCTTGTGGTTGCGTTTCTTGGTATTTGCTTGAGCGACTCCTGGTAGAGCTTGTTCCAGAGATCGTCCACCGGGTTGTAGTCAAAGTACTGTAGGCGTTTGAGCCACCCGTCCGAGAATAGCTTGAAAAAGCGATTTTGCTGCTCCCAAAACGGCTTGGAAGACGGGTCGTACTGCGAAAGGTAGTCCTCTACACGGACATGCCCAACCTGAAGCACGTTCTGAACAATTTCCGCAGCCTCTGAGCCGTACTCGTTGTGGATATGATTGATAATATCGCCGCTGTGTACAAACACAAGGAGCCCAGTCTCGTTAAACGAGTAGTGGTAGACCGCAGCTTTAGGACGACCTGTAGCCCCAATTTGCGAGTTCCCAGAATCCAGCCAGTAGTAAACACAGTTCAACTGGATCAAGGAAACCAAAGCAGAACGAACGGCCCGAGGCAGAAGTTTGGTTTTGGCCGCAATTTCTTGTGCTGTTAGTCTCCCATTTGAGATGAGAATAGACACAATCACAGCAGCCACCGTGCCAAGATGGGTCTTGGCAATGGAGGTCAATAGAAATGACTTGGGTGACTGCGTCCTGGCAGCAGGGGGGAGTTCCACAGCCATGAGTCTTCTAGATAGTCTGGTGGGTACCACACTCAAGGAACTAAAACACCTGCACTGATTGAAAAATAGCGAAGATCATCGAATAGGTCGTGCGCGGGAAAATTCTCGTGTCGTAGCTTGCAAGAGTGTAGGAAGCCAGTAACAGATGTGCTACCAATCCAGGAGACATTTCAGTGAGGATATGCGGCTGCCATTTGGTCTGTGGCTGGAGTTGCTCTGTGTCTGACCGCCCACCACAGAATGCTCTGTCACGAGCTTAACTAACCTTTACCGATCCAGAAGGATGGCAACAGCATGAACAGAAAAGCATATATATATATCTTTTGCTAAGATACTCTCGTGGCTCCCCCAGCAACTTCCACTGCCACACGTGTGCCGCTGTGCACCTGGGTGATGGCACACAGCGGCTCAGTATCGATTCGCAGCCATTTGGTGCAGCCAAGTGAAGACGTTTCGCAGCCATTTTGTGCAGCGTGCGCGCAACGATCGCTCAAAATGCAAAAGGCCCAAGAGAGTGCCAGCTTTTGGGGCTAGCAATACACTCGAGCCATACACTCGTTCAGCCAGTAGCATCGCAATGTCATTGAAGAAATTCTTGAAACAGGCGAAAAAGTGCATAGAGGAAAACGACCCGGAGGAGGCGCTTGAAAACGTCAAGGAAGCTCTCGAGTTGGACCCTCAGAACTATTTTGCGATTATTTTCCAGGGCAAATCCTACCAATTGCTCAACGATACAGAACATGCCTCTGAGGCCTTCAAACATGCCATAGATATAGAGCCAGAGAACCTTCTTGCATGGAAGGGGTACTTTCAGGTGGCTCGGGTGGGCGACAACTTCAGCTTATTCTTTTCTGTGTTGTCTCTGTTTGTACAAAAGCAGATCGACCAGGGAATCGGGATCGCCGACACCGTGCGGGACGCCCGCGAGTACTTAAACTACTGGCGGTACAAGGAAGAGCCAGCGCTCCATGAAATGTACCTCCGCAACATTATACCGGGGACGGTTTTGGGGGAGAGTGGGCAATTTATGGCGCCACAACAGGCGCTCAAACAGCTCTATGAGACGGTGAAGAAGCGCGAATCGAGTGCAGTTGCTGCCGCAGTGTCGAAGGAAAAGCTCAGATTACCGAGACAATTATTGCCAGAGCACAAGGCACGGCTCAACGACGTAAAATGGACCATGTACCGCAAATCAGATTTGACTCGCATCCTCACAGACTTGATCAACGTCACAGATAACGACGAAGAGAGAAGAGCATATGAAACCGAGTTGCTCGAGTACAAATATGAACTTTTGTTGCTGTCGCCGCAGAAACAGACTTTACAGCGAGAAATAAAGGGGCTTGTAGAAGACATGGTTTTGGTGAAACACACAAGTTTGCTCTGCTGGACGCTATACTTTGACTGGCTTGACATCCCAACTTTGAGCCTGGGGTTGGACTTGGAGAATGTAGTGTTTTTCTTGCGCAATTTCCAAACGCTGGGGTTGGGAATGGTGATGTATGCGTATGTGATGAGTGATATCTCGCCATTTAATCGGGAGGAGGTTGTGAGGAAGCTCAAGCCGGCTTCGGGTCATGGCCAGAACAAAAGCTCTGTCGAGGGCCAAAATACTATGGGCGCCAGCTCTTCAGAGCCCATGAATGGCCACACGCCATCCGAAGGTGCAGACGGTGACGATGCGGCTGCTCTCGGCGAGCTCGAAGATAAAGACGAGTCGCCACATCCACTCACATTCACCTCAAAGCAAACACTTTCGATTCTCACAGAGGGCTTTGAAAAATGCCCCACATCCATATTCGCATCACGCATCGTTTGCAACTACTACATTCACCTCCACGAATACGAAGATGGCTCGCTCAAGTGCCGTGAATCAATACGTCTCTTGGCTGAAATCCAGAGATCTACTGGCGTGGATTTGGTTCATACCCGTGAGGATATCTTGTGCTCACTTGCCGTGATCTACACATACCATGAAGCTCCCAAAAACTTCAGCAAGGCACTCCAGTTGTACGACCGGATCTTGGCGGAAAACCCTAGCAACACTAAGGCCCTTGTTGGGAAGGGGTTAATTCTAATTGAGAAAAGCAAGCTCCAGGAGGCATACAGCCTTTTAAAACTGGTTGTTGACTCACAGTCAAGCAAGGATGAAAACACCGTCTCGGCATTAATAGAGTTGAGCTGGTGTCAAATTAAAATGGGTGATTACGAGCAGGGAAGGGCTGGTCTTGAGGAGTCGCTCAAGCTCACTGGAGGAACTGATCTCCACAGCGCAGACACGAGAGCGGTGATCTACTACCGGATAGCTACGAGCCACTCCCGTCAGAACCAAACAGAAGCCACGTTTCTGAACTTGATTAAGCTGTTGAAAGAGTCAAAGAACTTTGCCCCAGCATACACGGCGTTGGGTGTACTTTACAACGACCAATATGACGACAAGACGAGAGCACAAAAGTGTTTCTACAAGGCATTTGAGCTCGACCCTGCAGAAATTTTGTCTGCCAGGTATTTGGTAGCGGATCTCACCAAAGAGAACGAGTGGGAAGTGGCGGAAGTTTTGTGTAAAAGAATTGTGGGTACAGAAAGAGCAAGAAGAAGGCTATTTGACGCTACGGAAGGATTGGGTGGGTCCAGTGCTGATAATCAGGTTGACCGGTCATGGCCATACAGAATTCTTGGTTGTGCGGCACTCAATCGCCAAGAGGATGCGCAAGCGGTGGAGTGGTTTCAAACCGCGCTCCGAATGACCACCATGGATGTCCAGTGTTGGCTTGGCCTTGGCGAAGCGTACTACAACTGTGGTCGTTATGATGCTGCAGCCAGGGTTCTCAGACATACACTCGAAATCTCCCCCGCAGATGAGCCAGACTGGGTTGTGCAGTACATGTTGGGAGTTGTGTTGAGCGAGATGGGGCAATTTGAGGCGGCAATCGAGTACCTCAGCAAGGCTTCGTCGCATCAACGGGGCAAGGAAGAATGTGTGATTCATGCGCTATACGAATGCATGATTAGCCACGCAACGAATCTCGTCTTGGGAGGATTCTTCGGTAGGGCTGTTGATATAGCCATCAAGGCTATCGAGCTCATAGAGACTGGTGTACTGATAAATGCAGCGTCGCAAAAGTTGTGGAAGGATTTCGGAGACGCTTTGCGTATTTTCAATGTGATTCAGTCAAAGGGAGAACAGCTTCCCAAGGAAACAATCGAGAGAATTTTGGATTCGATCAAGGCGGAAGACAATGCATTTTTACAGGAGTTTGCTACAGACGAGAGCAACGAATCCGCTTACTTGGATTACTCGGAGCTTGTTTGCTCTTACGTGGTTAGATCAGCAAAGAACGCCATTCGTGTTCTCCCAACCAAGGCGAACAAGCTTTTACGGTCCATGTGCTACTACAACTTGGGACTTGCGTACTTGGAAGCATATAAGGCGTGCGAGAAGGCTGTATACCGCGACAACTCCATCAAGATTCTTAAACGAGCAATTCAGTTGGAGAAATCGAATGCCACGTACTGGGTCACATTGGGGAACGCATTTGCCTCGACTAATCCTCAAATCTCGCAGCACTGTTATATCAAGGCTTCTGCTCTTGAATCTCGTGACGCCGATATCTGGACCAACTTGGCTGCATTATACCTTCGGTACGGTGATCACAAATTGGCCGAAGAAGCATTTTTAAGAGCGCTGTCTGTAGCTCCGCAGCAGCCGCAATCGTGGCTTGGACACGCTTTGACGGCACAGGTAGCTGGAAAACAAGAAGATGCTCTGAGGTTATTCAATCACGCGTACGTTTTGGCCAACGGGCGGTCTTCATTGGCACAATTACTCTACGGGTTGTCCATTCTCAATAAGCGGTTGCAAAGTGGTGCAGACCCAAGAGACATCCAAGCATCGCAGGAGTTTAGCGTTGCGAATTTCGCCATGAACAGCTACCTTAAATTTGCACCCAACGACGAAGCAGGGCTCAGTATTGCTTTGATTATCAGTGAGCGGTGTAAGGATTATGAGAAGGGGATAGAGATTGGCGAGCGGTTAGCAAGTGTATTGGAAAGGAAATATGAGCAAGATGAGAGCGAGAAGGCATTGGTGGCGTTTGCAAAAGCCAAGGTTGGGGTGGCACGGATGTACTTGGGAGTTGCTGAATACGGAAAGGCATTGGAAGCCGCCGAGGTTGGAATGAATTTAGCCGAGGCGGGCACCGACGAAAGTGATGTTACAAGCAAAGACTTTGACGCCTTGGTATTGTCTGCACGTATCACCATTGGACTCGCGTTCTTCTTCTCGAACCAGTTTGACGACGCACTTGACCAACTCAAGGTGATCCTCGAGTCGCATCCAGAATCACAGAGGCTCGTGACACTCATTGCGCAGATTCTCTACACGTTCAACACCGAAGAAACCAAGCAGGCTGCCATTGACCAGTTGTTTGCGCACATTGAAGAGTATGGGTCGTCGTTGCTTGTAGTTTTGACCTTGGGGGCAATCTCCATTGTGGACGACTTGAGCGAGTATTTGGGGGCGATTCGGGATGAATTGCAAGGGCTTTCACTCAATGAGCTCATTGGTGATTCGTTCAGAACAGTGCCTCTGCTCATCACCGAGATAAACAAGCGTGTGAACGACACACCGGCGCCAGACACCACGTGGCAAAGAAACGCGGTTTTGTTCCCGCTGGACTACAACGTGTGGAAAAACCTAAATGAGAAGATGGCCTTTAAGGTGGCAACCCTAGGAGAGACAAAATTAAATGCAATCGACGTGTCAAACGCACACATGGAGACAGGCAAACTACGGGCCATTCAGCGTAGCTTGATCTTTAATCCAGAAAATGAGGTGGCCAAGGACGCGTTGGCTGGGTGTTTTTAGAATGCATAGAGTAGACAGATGCGTGTAGACGGCTCAACGGAGCTACAAACACTAGACCTTGAGACAGGTTTCCTACCGAAATGTGCTACGATTGGCGACACCCGCGTCCCTTTTGCTGGGTCGCACCAAAATGGCCAGAAAAGAAGACGCAGTGCAGGAGGTTTGGGAGGACTCGCTACTGTGGACACCCAACCGTTCCAGGGCCAAGATGCCATTTTCCCCCCACTGTGCCTCTCCCCTCCCTATCGCTCGTACCGAGTCTAGTCGTTTTCGTCATTCTGAGCACTGTACCCCATCGCCATACACCGCCACTACCGGCCCAGCTCACGACCGAGATCTGCAACCTCCTGCACACACGCACTCTTATCTGGCGAGAAATTCTGGCTTACAGTCATAAGCGAGCCACTCCTTAGGAAGACAACCACCGGGATATCCTCTGTCGTTCCCACCCCCCATTGTACCGCCACCTACCGCTTCGGCTCCACTGCTTGCGAACTACACTCATCTCGCCGCAGCACCCTTCCTCTCCACAGCTCGACGTCCCTCTCTTCCCCTTCTGCGCCACCGCAGTCCCTGCATGTGCCTCTCGATCTGGTCTGACTCACTTAGGTGTATCTAATTTGCCAGCGACAGTGCTTTGGAGCGAACTGTAACAGAGCTAGAGAGCCTGTCAGCTGATCCACCTGGACAGAATTCAAGCAACGTATCTTTTCTGTCCCCCTCTTGCCACCAACTCCTCAGAATCAATCGGCCGGAAGACTTCACCACGTGAGAGAAAGAGCAGCGAGCAGCCTCAACTTCGCTCTTCCTCTGCCGTGTCTTTCCGCCTTTCCTTTCTTTTTTCCCCTTACACACCCATTGACAAGCTAATTCTTGTCGCCCTACTTGATCAACCACCACCCCCATTCGTACTTCCGCACATCCGATGGACTCCTCCTATACAAAGCGGCAGAATGCCAAACTCACACAGGTGATACAAAACTTCTTCGGCAAGACCGTCCAGATCATCCACCAATCGCGTGCGCCCACATCGTGGGATGAAGAGGAGAAGAAGCTCAACAAGTGGTTCAATTTGTACCTCCCCAGCCTCACAGATGCGGCCGCTAAGGACGATCTTCGACTATGGAAGGCAGCCACGTCCACCGCCGCTGGCGGCGTGGCGTCCGGGTCCACCACGTCTATTGCATCCGATTTGGGCTCGTTCCCACCCATGATAATTGAAACGTACCTAGACTTGCGTCGCTTGGGTCCGCGACAAACTGTAGTGCTCAAGGACGAGGTGACGGGAAACCCGTGGACCGTCGCGAAGGGTGGGTCTAAAAAGCAAGAAATTGTGCTAGAGCGCTGGCTCGTGGAGTTTGACCTTCACGAGGTAAGCGGGTCGATTCTCGACGAATTGCCCCTTATCTACAAGCAGGCAATCATTCTCTTTCGAAGCATCTATGCGTTCACACGGCTCTTGCCTGCGCACAAGCTATTGCGACTGCTCCATAAAGCAAAGTTGCTGCAGCCAGCGGGGACGCCATTGAGCTTAGGGGTGAAAATTTTGGATGGAAGCAAGCCGATTCTGTCGCGTGGGAGAATCGGGCTCTCGAAACTGATTATACCCCAACAAATGCTCCCGGGCGAGTCACACATGACCCAAAAGCATTTCCAGCCCATCCAAACAACCCTAGGAACTCTCAAAATCTCCATAGCATATCGCATGCACCACAACTTTTGCGTTCACGACAGCGAAGAGATTTTGAGCACCCATTTTTTGGCTATTGATAAAACGGGCCCTGGTGTCTCTGTAAACCACCCTCCGGGAGAAAGTAATAACGACGAGGACGTAAAGAAGAAGCGCGTTTCCATTGCATCTTCCAGCGTGTCTCCGTGCTCGTCCATGAAGGACTCGGGCACCACGTTTGCGAGAAGGAAAGACCTGACAAGCAGTACCACGCCAGGAGTCTCCGGAAGCCTCGCTGGCGCCGGGTCAGCATCTGCCACCAGCACACCAGTACGTCCGTCGATCCAGCCGTTCAAAATCGGGTCCATTAGCACATCCCCACCTCCCGCATCGTCATCGCTCGAGCGGCGCATCTCCATCACCAGCAACAAATCCACCTCCAACGCGTCGCTCGTGGCCATGCTCCGCAACCCGCGCAGCAGCACCTCTCTGTCTAACACAACATCCAATATCCCAATAGCAAACACCAGCAACCGCGATCTCTCAGGAGTGGGCGGTGTATTCCCTCGGTCTGTCTCGTCGTCACACGCAGATGAGTCCTACGCCCTGCCTGGACCAGGCGGTGGCAGTAGTGTAGGGGGGGGTGCTAGTGGTGCTGCAGAAGTCAGTATAGGCACTCCCACAAATAATCACCGGTTTTCGTCCAGCTTTGGCTCGCGAGCAAGCAGACGATTCCTGAACACGAGCATGCGCCACAGCAGCATCCCACACGAGACGTCCTCGTCGCTCGCAGCGACACTGTCGGCCGGACTGGTATCGCTGGGAGCACCAATGCTGGGGATCTACATCGACGATGATATCAGCGACTTTGTGAAAATGATCGACAGCAAGCTGGACCTCCGGTTCCTGTCGTCATCGTATAACGATGCTGGAGGACTGCGGCTGTCTTACCAGGGAAGTAACAGCCAGGTGGACGCGTTGACGCGGTTCCAGCTGCTCAAGCACCAGCACCAGCAACTTGGCGAGAGCGTCAGCGCCAGCCTCATCCTCCAGTACCAGAACATGCAGCCTCTGCCTCCTGGCAATACCCAGCTGAATCACCCACTCCATCCCGTCCATTCTCACCAGCTGTCGGTACTGCCTGTTCCGGGCCCATACGTGGGGGCACATCTACACAGTACGGGCGGTTCTATTGGTACTGGAGGAGCGTACTCCGGGGGCCACGGGTCGTCTCGTCGCTCGTCGCACTCGATGCACTCTCCGCCAGCGTCTCTCGGCTCTTACGATAACTCACATCTCCCCTCAATCAACTCCCGTCTTCGCGAGCAGCACGGCTTCGATGAGGAGGACACTTCGCCCGACTCCAGCGCTGTGGCTCCTGGCTCTGCAGCTGGTGGCGGCGCCAACACGCTGCGGGCGTCATACACACACAGCAACAACTCGTTCCTCCGCTCGTCCTCGAGCAAGCTCATGTCGTCGCCGACAGCAGCCACAGCCGTGGTGCACACACACAAAACAGACGACGGGGTTTCCGGACTTGCCACGACGCCATCCGCGTACGAGAAGAAACAAATCAGGTACGAAAACGTGTTTGAAGACGACGACGAGGACTACGACGGGGAGGATTTCTACCTCACGAAAAAGATTGCAGAGGCAAAGGAGCAGAGATCAAGAGGAGGCGGTCCAACAAATGACGCAGAAGAAGAGGACGACGACTTGTTGTTCACCATGAGCGATATGAACCTCACAAAGTGAACAGCCGCCGTCCGTACGTGTTTATAGCATTTTTAGCCCTATACAAGTGGCCATATATTGATTTGCAAAGTAGTGATACCGAAGGTTCTCCATGACTGGTAGTATGGCGTAGACTCTAGGTGTTCTTATAGTTTATACTATTCCATCCTTTCGGGTCATTTCGATAGGGAAACAGACATAGAGATGAGAGTATGGATAGAGCTTATGTCAAGTGGAAGTTGACTGCTCTTCGAACCCATTGAACCGGGTAGCCTGAGGCCTCTGGCCATATAGCTCCTTCCATAACAAGTGTATCATTAAAAGTTTAGATTGCCCCGCTCTGATACCCCCACGTCATAAGCAACTGCTCCGCAACGAAGTCCCCCGGGAGCGTCACCGGAGGCAAATACACCCAGCATACGCACGCCGATCGAAGGGGAGGCACGCGTGAGGCTGTGTCCGCTCCGCTCGGGCCACTTCGTGGAGACCACTGCGTAGGGCTGTTCTCCCGAAGGGAGGATCCTCAACGGAGTTGCCCCGCGGGAGCGCCGCCGGAGGCACACAGACCCAGCATGCGCACGCCAGCCCAAGGGGACACCATTCGCGCCAGCCTCGCCCGGGGAAAGGGCATAGGCTTCTCATAAGAGTAAACCGGGACCCGTCTACTACAAGAGGCGCATGTGGCTGCTCTTTTGCAGCCATCCTCCAGCACTTAATGCTGCACCTGGTGCCCAGCCTTGTATGTAGGATATTGCAGCCACTCCACTTTGCCCGTGTATGTTCTTGCCTATTGGGCCCACAGGTCCTACAGAGACGAGAAGAGGCTTGCCTATGTTCATGCTTCGATCTAGCTACACTCTTCAGCTGTGATACAAAAATTGGCGGTGGCTAGCAGCGGCAGTTTGCACCCACTCGCTGTCTATGCGCAATGGCCTTCTAAGAACAAAAAAAAATGTCTGCAGCCTTTTTACTCACAGCTTATCGCTACTATGTCTACCAATAGCCTTATAGCACACTTTTTGAAGGAAAAGGGCTTCTCCGAGACACTTCGGGCGTTCGAGAAAGAGCATGGCAAGCCCATTGACCTGTCGCTCCCCCACGACGAGACGCTCGAGGACATCGTGCGAGACCGGTACCAGTTTCGGGCGCTTCCTCCCTCTGCTGCTGAGGCAGCCAGTTCGGGCACAAAGGACGACGACATGTTACCGTCTCCGCTCCAAGATGTAGCTCGTGGGCTTCCGAATTGGACCACGCCGTACCCGCACAGCTCTGAGGTCGTGGAGGGCGTCAACGGGCTCGTTGTGTCGTGCTGTGTGCTCAGCTCCGGCGTCGTAGTTGCTAGCACAGCGGACTTGCGGCTACAGAGCGTCGGTCTTGACGGGCGTGTGCAGACGCAGACGCAGATATTGGGCAGAACGGTGGTGAAGAAGATTGTGGATGCCGGTGACGGCCGCGTAGTATTGGCGGGGATGGACGGGAAGCTTCATGTAGCACGCGTGGGCGACGACGCACGTGTAGAGTTGCAGAGCGCACACGGCGCGGATGGTAAGAGCGAGGGAATACAGGCACATAGAAAGTTGATTACAGATGTGCAGTTCTACCGTACTGGCACGCGCACCTACGTGGTGACTCTAGGCTGGGACTTTCTCCTCAAGGTGTTTCAGCTCAGCGACACGGATACGCTTGAGCCGGTGGCCGAAACCAAGCTCACCATACAGGGCACGTGTTTTGCGGTCACCAGCGCCGGCGGACACCATTTCGTAGCACTCGGCAAAACCGAGCACACGTTGTTGGACGTGTACGAGCTCGAGACCCTCGAGCTCCAATACAAGGTGTCACTCAACGACGCCATCTTCAGCACCGCCGGGTTCAGTCCGCGGAGCATACTCGCGGCAGGCGAGCAGATCGTAGTGGCGACGTCGCACGAGCCGTACATGCGACTTATCGTGGTGTCTTTGGCGTACGACGACTCGACCGGCAGCGCCGTGGCTGGTGGTGTGCATGTGCGCAGGAACCAGATAGTCCGCAACTTGAACACAATGTCGCCCCAGGACAAGTTTTCCCAGGCACTCATCGCGTGGCGGGGCGACAGCTCGGGGGTGTGGGTAGCCGGAGAAGACGGGGTGGTGCGCGGCATTGACTTGAAGCTGCTGCGCCCTGTTATTGAGTTCGAAGCACACCAGGGCAAAATAAAGGCCCTCGGGGTAGGAAATAGAGAGGGAGAGGCGTTGGTGACCGCGGGTGTCGACCGCGAGTTGAAGTGTTGGCGCTAGGCATTCACGCGAGCGTCTGTGCCTCTGACGGCGCCTCCCAGCGAGGGCAACTTTGACGAGTGGCTCTGGAGCAGACTCGCGTGCCCCCGACAGGGTCATACGTATATATTTCTACGGGTCCGCTGTGCCTCCGGCGGCGCTCCCGCGGGGCAACTCCGTTGGGGACCCTCCCTTCGGGAGAACAGCCCTCCGCAGGAGCCTCCACGGAGTGGCCCGAGCGGAGCGGTCGCGCGTGCTCCCGGCAGGGCCGTCAGCAGCAGCTCGCGGGTGCCTCCGGCGGCGCTCCCGCAGGGCAACTCCGTTGAGGAGCCTCCCTTCGGGAGAACAGCCGCACGCAGTGGCTCTGAGAGATGACGCAGCGAAGCGTATCGCGATGTGGGTGCAAAAATTCGCAGCCACCCTGTGCACCCGCACCAGCACGCGAGCTCGTATATAGCATACACAGCGGCAATGCACGCAGGCCGTTATCTGGCCACCATCTGCCCATGCATCGGCCGGCGCGTACGCGTGTGCGCCTAGAGTGCGGTGTAGCCTCCGGGTATACTCTTATCATGTCACATGCAGGTCCAGGACGGCTGTGAGCTCTTCCGACGAGGAGACGGCGAGATCGAAGATACGCCATGCATGCGCTGCTATTGAGCAACCAACTGCCACAGCACCCACGAGACAAACACGCCCCCCTGGTCACCATCTCGGACCCGGTGAGTCGGGACCTTCGGAGTATGACGTTGCATACAGAAACTCCACCATGAGCCCCCGGTCCGACGCAGAGCAAGCGGGACGAAAACGCGGCCGAAAAACACCAGCGGCCATCGACCGAACCGGTCCGTGTAGCCGATTACACAAAAACGCATATGTGGGGAGCAATAGCCTCGGGTCCCCTGCGATACAGAGTTACGATTTTTTTGAAGCCATATATATGGCCCGGGGGATTCGAGATTTTCATCTGATTTTCTCACAGCTCACTTAGAACTCCATTCTATATTTGCACTGACTCTCCACCGAGCCTAATACATTTTGATCTTAGCTTTCCCTTCGATATCAGGGCAAGTCTTCAGTATCTGCATTATTTATTCAAAACCCGAGTTTTACTCATTTCCCACACCCCCTTAATAGCATGTCTCTCTCTCCACTCGAAAAGGCCGCTAGCGGTGCGTTGGCTTCTGCCATTGCCAACACGTTGGTGTACCCGCTCGACTTGAGCAAGACCCTCATCCAGACACAGGTCAAGGCACGTGCGCCGGAATCGTCTCCGTCTCCCGCGCCAGCAGGCGAGGACTCCACCTACATACCACGCAAGGACGGCAAATTGAAGTATAAAAACACCATTGACTGCTTGAGGCAAATCTACAAGAAGAAGGGAGTCTTAGGGTGGTACCACGGTTTGTTTCTGTCGATTTTGGGATCGGCAGCACAGAACTTTTCCTACTTCTACTGGTACACAATCGTCAAGCGCGTGTACGCGAATCTCAACAAGCACATTCCAAACCACAAGCCCAACACTGCCACCGAGTTGTTTTTGGGGGCTTTCGCTGCGGCCATTTCGCAGTTGTTCACCTTACCAATTGGTGTTATCACCACCCAGCAGCAGACCGACAAGACGTCCAAGTCTCTCTTGGAGTTGGGCCAGGACATCTTGGAACAGGACGGTATCACCGGTTTGTGGAGGGGCTTGAGGGTGTCTATGGTTTTGTGCATCAACCCATCCATCACCTACGGCCTGTACGAAAGATTGAAGCTGTTGTTGTACGGGAACAAGGAGTTCTTGGGACCCTTGGAGAGTTTCCTGATTGGAATGTTGGCGAAGTCGTTGGCCACGGTGGCCACCCAGCCATTGATTGTGTCAAAGGCCATGGTGCAGAAGAAACTGAACACAAAGAAGTCTGCGGACGGCAAGCCAGTGGCGACCGACGAGGAGGAGGACATCAAATTCAACACATTCACAGAAGCTTTGGTGTACTTGTGGAAGACCGAAAGAGTTAAGGGCTTGTACAGGGGGCTTGCACCACAGTTGTTGAAGGGTGTGTTTGTGCAGGGATTGTTGTTCATGTTCAAGGACCAGCTCGACATCTTGTTCTTGTTTTTGTTGAACTTGTTGCGTGCAAAGAGAGGTTTGGCTGCGAGAAAGTAGAACCACCCACGTAAGGAGGGTGTCCACTTGGAGGGGCTCTAAAATGACTTCGCCCCCGCTGAGGGTTTTTGAATACTCCCTGCAGAGAATCTAATAGGATTGGCGTATAGAGGGCTCCCAAGTAGAGCATAGATCGATATAATTATACTAGGGCAATAAATTTATACTTAACTGCACGGCTGCAACCTCACGTGATCATACAAGGAGCTTCAACAATGTCCTTGAAATGTGTGGTTCTGTCTCGTATTCTTTAGTCTTGTTGGGATGTAGTTGTCTATGGTGGCACCTAAGAGCACTAGAAGCTCGTCTAACAAATACAACAAAAACTACTTTTATTGACCCATTTGTATCATCTTTTCGCAGCCAAAGTATAGTTTGCAATGTAATTTTCATTTTTAAGAAAAATTACCACACCTACTTCCTAAGATTCGTATCTAGAGATTTGTATACTGTTCGAGCTCCCCGATAACACCAATAGCTCAGCTACGCCTGTAATAGCCTTGTAGTACCTACTCTGGTCCAACCCCATAAAATACCACAATGCCTATATACACTCTACCAAATAGACCTTCAATAAGGTAGCATTAGCCTCCACTTTTGAAGCCGTACTTCACCTGAGTGACGTAAATACTACAGTGCTGCGTAGACTACACTGACCGGGTCTAGACCTACCTCTTTGTTGGCGGTCGCCTCTTTGCCCTCCTGGGACTGCGGCTGCAACGCTGCCGCTGCAACATACTCAAATGATAAAAGTAACCCTAACTCGCTGGTCCCCTGCTGGTCCCCTGCCGGTACCTTATCCATACTCATGACACGCAGACAACAGCTCGCCCCGGCACTCAGTACCGCTTCACACAGAGTCTCTCAACGTAGTCTCTAGCATGCTGCACTCGAGTATCACGTGCACAGGGCTGTGCCCTGGACGCATCAGGTGACACGGTGAGACCACGCCCATCGGATTTTCAACCCTTGTGCACTCCCGCGCACCACCCGCACCTTGATAAAATTGTTTGTCACCATTTTTTCTTGAAAAATCTGTTCTTACTTCTCTCATACTAGTAACAACATCACAACATGGGTAAAGGAAAGCCAAGAGGACTTAACTCTGCCAGAAAGTTAAGAGTACACCGTCGTAACAACAGATGGGCTGACCAGGCTTACAAGTCCAGATTGTTAGGAACTGCCTTCAAGTCTTCTCCATTCGGTGGTTCTTCTCACGCCAAGGGAATTGTGTTGGAAAAGATTGGTGTCGAATCCAAGCAACCAAACTCCGCTATTAGAAAGTGTGTCAGAGTTCAATTAATCAAGAACGGTAAGAGAGTCACTGCTTTCGTTCCAAACGATGGTTGTTTGAACTTTGTCGATGAAAACGACGAGGTCTTGTTGGCCGGTTTCGGTAGAAGAGGTAAGGCTAAGGGTGATATCCCAGGTGTCAGATTCAAGGTTGTCAAGGTTTCTGGTGTCTCTTTGTTGGCCTTGTGGAAGGAAAAGAAGGAGAAGCCAAGATCGTAAGCTACACTGTTGGTTTGTATATTGATAATCCATGCGGAATAATGCATACATAGTATTATGACTCCAGCTCCTTGCTGATTGTAGGTTTCTCGGTTGATCCGTCGCTAGATGGGGCTGTCTGCTCGTATTTCTGGTGACGGCACCATCTCATTTGTGGATTGCTCCTTGCTACATAGAACTGGGAACTCTCTCCCTCATCCACCTACCACGGCTCTACTAATGGCTACAGTAGCAACATTATTGCTCATGTTTCTGTACTATTCTGATGCTTCTGTTCTCTTAGAATACCTCTCTTACATTGCCAAGTTTCTACCCTCGATTGATGGCCCGCCCTTCTTCACCGTTCTCTTTGTGCCCATGCTGGTCAACTTTTGGTTCAAACGCCTATACCTTTCGTCTCTCAAACCGCTTCCGGAAGCTCTCATTTGTTGTCTCCTCAACAAGCTTGGGTCCACCTTTGGCGCAATCTTATATGCTGTTGTTCTTGCTGACGGGATTGCAGCTCTGCGACGTCTCTCTGCACTCTGTTCATACAATGTCTTTTCTTCCTTTGGCTTATTCAACTGCCTCTGTGACTGCAACTGGTTGGTGAACTTGGACTTGTTGTACTCGTTGAACTGGATCGTCCGGTCCTTGTACGAGTCTGATTTGTTGAGAATTGGTCTTGTCCAGTCCCCAATCAAGTTATCTACGATTCTTTTCAAGTTGCCCTCTGTCCGCTTGCTCCGCTGGTAGAAAACCAACACTTTCCCGATGCCACTGGCAATCAAGTGGTCTGTCTTGATCGGGAGACTTGTCAACGACTGAATCAACTCCTTTTGAATCTGATACGCGGGCATCGATGCGTCTGGGAGTGGCTCGAGCCATAACCGTACTGCTTCAAGCAAATTGTTATCCAAAATGGAAATCGCCAAGTCTGCCTTCGACAACACCGCAGTGACTTCGGGTAACAACTTGAGCTTCTCGGTGGCTATTTGGCCCTGCGAGTTTTTGTCTACATCCAAGTTGGCCGCCTTGATCATACGGTCTTTCAAATCGTCGATCCGGTCATCTTGCATTCTCTCCAAGTCGTCCTCATCGGCTTTCCGCCTCCTGGTGGACTTCAGCTTTACTGCTGAGTCCATTCTTTCTTCGAGAAGCCTCCGTCTTCTTGCGAGCGGATCCTCGTTCGTGTATCTCTGAATCTCGTCTCTACCGTCTACAGTGTCGTCGTAGTTGTCACCACTGCCGGCCCCAGGCTGGCGGCGCAATCCGACAAACGCTGGCTCATCTGGGTTTGGGACTGAGTCTTGTTTGGCAGCCTTTCTGACGTTTTTCTTTTTCGTCACCGGCGCTGTTTCACCGTCGATCTTGTGTGCCTTGATGGCGTAAACGTCTTCTTCGCTTTCGTACTCGCCGTCAGCGCCGTCAGCGGCGGCATCTGTGTTAGCGGTGACATCCTCGTTTTCAATAACTCCAGTTTCAGTCGAGTCAACATCCCCGCTTATGGTCTGCTCCACATTCTGTTCATTCTCGCTTATGTTCTCGTCATCCACAGGATTGACATTGTAGCCTTCCAGGTCCGACATGGCTGTATGTGAAGGGTGTTGTTGTGTGAGCAGTGGACGGCGGTTGGTTTCTTGGTGATGTCTCAAATGCTATCGCTGAAAAACACGTGTATGCAGGATGACACAAAATTGTCATCGTGGGGAGTGGCTAGTCGAGAGTGTGAAGGACGGATAGAAGGGGTGGGGGCGGACACGAGTGAAGTGTAGGCAGAACAGTATGAATCATGGCTGTGTTTGAGCTTGGTTATTCTCACTTGTTTCTCTGTGAAAGTCGTTTGACCCACCTATAACCAAAGTGAGGTTCGAAAAAGTTGCAGCCAAACGGAACCTAGCAGCTTCAATAGTAGTATTGCTAAGAGGTATTACCAATGGCGCACCCTTACCTATGTTTCTCTGCGGTGGATGGTTGTTTCGTCAGCTGTTCTATATGAGTGATCTCTGTATTGTCTCTGTATAGTATTGTCTAGCTACTTCCACTGGTGAATTTGATGTTCCTGGATAAATTGCAGCCATTAGTCCATCGAGAAACAAGTGCCTATAATAAGCAGTATATTTCTATACAGACAGAACACAATTCAGAATAAGACACCTCAACATACCCCAACATGCCCCAAATGCCTCAGGATGCCTCACCTACGCCCATCACTCACCTCGCTTCCCATCTCCGCTTCCAAGCCTTATATAGGTGGTCGTGCACGCCACAATTATCGCAGTCTATATGGCAATGAAAAGTGACCACATCAGAAGCCTCCATCAGCCAGGCCACCAACGAACATGTCTCAGTATATTGGTAAGACGATCTCGTTGATCTCAAACAAGGGGCTTAAGTATGTTGGTTTGCTTGACAATATCAACGCTGAAGATGCTACCGTTGCCTTGAAGTCGGTTCGTTCGTTCGGAACCGAGGGCAGAATGGCTCAGGCTGGCCAGCCCAACATGGAAGTTCTCCCGGGTAAGGACGTGTACGAGTATGTCGTTTTCCGTGGATCTGATGTCAAGGACTTGACTGTCTTGGACACACCGATCGATGAAGTGAAGCCCGAGCCCTACCAGCCTTACGTGCCTCAGCAGTACGCTCAGCCACAAAGCCAGCCAACTCCCACTCAGCTGCAGCCAGTTGCTCCTCAGCAACAGCAACAACAACAACAACAACAACAGCAGCAGCAGCAACAGCAGCCACAATCCAGTGCGCAACAGCCATCGAGAACCACTGAGCAGCAGCCTGCACCGGTAGACAGACCAAGTGCCAGTGAGGGCAAGCCAAGAGCGGCACCCCAGGCAGCTGTTGCACAGCCGCAGCCAGGCCCAACACCAAGTTCTGGGTCCAAGAAAGAAATCGCAGCCGATTTTGACTTTGAATCTGCGAACGCCAAATTCACCAGAGACCAAGAGGCTGCCGCCACAGAGCAGCCTAAGTACAACAAGCAGTCGTCGTTCTTCGACACAATCTCATCATCAACTGATCAAAGAAACGCCAAAAAGTGGCTGGAGGAAAAGAGCCTCAACTTTGACACCTTTGGAGAGACTGGTCCAAGCAACAACAGAGGTAGAGGAAGAGGAAGAGGCAGAGGAGGCAGAGGAGGTAGAGGAGGAAGAGGCGGCCTGTGGAGAGGAAGGGGAGGCAGATCAGAGCCGACTCCTGAGTGGGCATAGAACTAGCAATACAGCAATAACGAAGATGGCAAAAAGTACAAAAAAAAAAATGAAGCTAAATGGTTTGTCCTCCACCTGGAGGACTGAAATCTGTAGTATTACACATAAATATACACTCTTTTGAAGAACTGGCTCAAAGACTCTATAACCGCACCACGCTACCTATGAACAATTTGCGTTGATTCTCAACGAGCTCCTCGTCGATTTTGATGAGCTCTCCCTTGGATCTAAATGCGTTGTTGATTGGACTGAATGCATGGTTGACGAGCATCTTGCGGATGAAGCGCTGTGCTAACACAAGAACGTTTTTTGTTTGATACTCGTCGCCGGCGTACCGGTGAGATCTGATGAATTCGTTCTCAAACACATGGAGAATTGGCACATTGCCAGTGCCAAACCGTTCGGTCAAACTCAGGGTGTCTGGGAACGAGTTTAGGATTCGATCAAGAAGCTCTTGATCCACTTTGACCTCCTCTGTAAACCCAAACCGTACCACACATCTAAAGTGGCCGGGAATCTTCATATTCGCCACCAAAATACGTTCCTCTTCTGGAACCGTGGGGATTGAGAGCACTCTGATTGCACAAAATACAAACAAGCTGGGCACTGACAGAAATGATTCAACCATCAACCGGTACAAATAAGGGACGGTGTTTGGTGAATTTATGGTGTGTGTGGCGTTTCCATACATAATGGCTACCCCCTTATATCTGTGTAGCTGGTGGGTACCAAAGAATGAGTTTACCTCGAGTGGTTTTCGTGTGTGTGTGGTTGATTCTATATCTGCGCCGTATTCGTTTCGGCTACTAGCTGAAGAGTTGGATGACAGTACTTTTTCTTCAAACAGAGTGTCTCCTCTTCCTCCTTCCACCTTGACAGCTAGCGTGTCGTCTGTAGCTGGTGAATCAGTTGGTACATTAATAGGTGTAGTTTTCTTCAAATCCACCGTGTTAAGTACTGGTACCCTCTTCATTTCGGGAAAGATGTCTCCCAACTTGACTCTTGTGCTGAACTCCTGGTCCACCTTGATGGAGCGTGCCCATCTCCAAAACATGAGGAAGATGAAGGCAAGCGATGTCATAACAAAGGGAAACCAAGCGCCGTGGACAAACTTTTTCAAATTGGCCCCGATCATTACTGCTTCCAAGGGCAAGAAGATCAGGCCGTACACGAGTGGTACCACATAGTGCCATTCAAACACATAAACCATACAAATCATGATCAATGTTGAGGTGACCAAGAAATCACACGAGATCCCCAACCCGTACGCTGCAGTTACCGCATTACTGTTTTTGAATCCTGCTGTTGTGGCACAAACTCCAATCATGAGGAGCCAATTTGCCATCGGGATGTATACTTTACCTGCGTAATCCTTAGACACATGAATAATTTTGAAGTTGGGGAAACAATCCAAGTTGATGAGCTGGGCAACAATAGAGAAAACACCCAAGATCAATGCCTGCGACGCAATGATAGTGGCCAAAATCGCCAACACAAAAAGCACCCAGTACATTGGACTATTAGTTCCACCAGGGATCGACAAGTAGAACGGGTTTGTGATCCCGTCTGCATGCTCAACACAGTAGGCTGCCTGTCCCAAATACGTAATCATGAGACAGGGGTAAACGAACATTGTGAGAGATAACTGGACTGGTAACCTACCAAAATGGCCAATATCGGCAAACATCGCCTCAGCACCTGTAATGCACAACATAGCGCCTCCGATGACATCGATCCCCCCGCTTTTCAACAACTCAATAGCATAATAGGGGGAAAGAGCTCTGAATATACCGGGATGACACTTGGCAATATTTATAACCCCAATGACAAACAAGCACGTCAACCACACAAAGATAATGGGTGCAAAAACAAGAGAGATTTTCGCAGACCCAAATTGCTGCATCACAAACAAAACCACCAAAATCACCTCAGAAACGGCAAGAACGTTGTCGAAACTGGGTTGTGCGATCTTGATACCTTCAATTGCTGACAAGACAGACGTTGTGGGCGTCAACAATCCATCTGAAATGACCAACGCACATCCCAAAAAGCAGCACACCAAAATCACCTTGGAAACAATTTTAATCATAAAAGGAGAATCTTTCTTATCATTTAATTTTTTATTCAATGACAAAAACGACAGCGACGTTTCTTGTCTTGTTAACAAAACCATATCATCCTTTTGAGGCCCACCTGGGATTGTAACACCTTTGGGACCTATTTTGAGATGTCTTGCAATTTTAGCGTATATGGCCACTTGACCACCTTCACCATCATTTGGACCAATCACCAAAACGATTAAAACATACTTCAAAACAACAATAAAGGTGAAGAGATAGAAAATCAAAGACATCCCTCCATAAATATCCTTTTTCGTTGGTGGATTATTGGGATATTTGATTGTGTTCAAAACATAAAGGGGCGAAGTACCAATATCACCATAAATTGCCCCTAACGAGGTGAACGCGAGATAGCCAACTTGTCTCCACGATTGACCATGTGGGACGCTTTTCTCGTCGTGTTCACAAGACAGACTTACTGATTCTTCATCGTCGTCAAATTCCTCTGATAACTGCGAGACTTGGTTAGAAATACTAGGTTCGACAGGATCCATACCCACGGACAATATAATTTTCCTTAGTATGTGGTTTATTTGTTTTTGCAGCCACGACGCGGGGTTTGCAATCCAGCAAAGAGCTTGTTTTTCAAAGGGGGCTAATTAGCCAGACAGAGCAAGAGAATGCACAAATAGAACTAACCACAGAGAGGCAAAAATATAAAGAAAAGGAAATATAGTGATCGGGTGTTTTGTATTTATAGTGGCATTACTTGTATCACTTTGGCAAAGTTTTCCTCCTTCTTTTTTTTTTTTTTTTTTTTTTTTAATCAGCTTTATTTTTCTCTAAGTCTTTTCTTTTGGGAAATTAAAAATTGCAGTGGGTAGGCGCATGGGCTTTGACGTATTATTTTTCGTATTATCTTTTTCGACTGCTGCGGTGCGGTTCTGGGGTGCGGGATATATACGAAGCAGTGTTTGAGAGTATTGAGAGTGAGAAAGGCCACAATATCTGGTGTCAGACACCAGCTGGCGTGAAGAGGAGCAAAGGAAGTTGTAGAGGGAAAGTAGGAGAGGAGACTAGTAGGTTTAGGGGACAAAAATGGCAATAAAAGTGACTGTTTATAAAGCGTATACTCCCATTGGAGAGACAAGAAATAGCGCAAATTGTAGCAGGAGAGAAATTTTTCACAACGCTCTCCCTAAAGCTGCAAAATCCCGCAGCTAAAAAACAAGGCTTGAGGGAATTTTTCTGCCAGGAGGGCATGAGATTTTGACACAGTGACATCATTGTACCAAGCCACGAATGAAAGATTAATGATGTATCGCTTGGAAAATGCCTCGAAGCCAGGAACAGCAATGTGTGCATTTACGGACACAAGGAGGTGTCTTTTGGGGGAAGAAACCAGAGGAAGAGTGACGTGCACGAAGCGGCGATATTAAGCATACGGAAGCGTAAACAATGTCGTCAACAAAACACGCAACAATGTGACGCGGAATGCGAAGCATATATAGAAGCCTGTCGGTTATATTGGTGTGACTGCGAGAGAAAGGTGTAGGTGTGAAAGGATGGGGTGTACGGCTGCGAGACTCGAAGCTGAGATGTGTGAGCTTGGGCAAGAGAATACGGAACAACAACACTACAGCGCTAAGGTCCGAATGACAAAAGCAACAGCTATAGGATCTAAAACTGCCACACGTGAATCGAAGTGGGGACTACAGCTGTATGAGAGACTTGGTAGGCGTGGGCGCTACGACTCGACTACTGTGGGGATGGGGGGTATGAGAGGTTCTGCACACGGTGAGATGGATGGGCTGCCTGCAGCTGGCGGTTTTTTCGCACCCATACGCGACGCGTTATTTTCATTTCAGACAGAGCGGCCAGACAGAGCGGCCGATCCCACAGTAGTCAGCACAACAAACCAAGCGCTCCGCGATGTCTGAAAGTAGAATTACGGCCTTTCCCGATGGAAACTCATTCGTCTCGTTCGATAGGCTGAATCTGAAGTTGGTTGTGGGAAATTCAGGAGGGTTGATCAAAGTCTTCAAGCACAACGAGCCCGATTTGGAGCCTGTTTCGATCGATATTCTTGAGAATCTCACCAGTCTCCACATCGGTACCCAGAGAGTTTTGGTACTGTCCACGAGCGGCAAGCTTGAAAGCGTTGATCTTGTCAAATTGGAGTCCCGTGGAGAATTGTTTCGTTCTGAACTTCCTCTTCGTGACGCTGTGTTCATAAATGAGGAGAAGCGCGTAATTGCAGGCGGTGACGACTCCGTCATGGTGGTGGTAGACCTCCAGCTGCAGGGAGACGAGTCGACAACAGACTCGTCACTGCTTGGGCCTGCCAACGTGACCAAAATCCCAGTGCCCAATCTGATCGTTGATATCAGCTACAATGCCACAAGCGAAATGGTGGCCCTCAGTTTGGCCAATGGAGACGTCCAAATCTACTCAGTGATCAACGAGAGCCCAAACTTGTTGGATACGATAAAAAATTGCATAAGAGAGAAGATTAATACCTCAATGGACGAGATCGATTTCGTTAACGAGCACAAGTCAGAGTTTTTCAGTACTCGCACCCAGTGGACCCGTGATGGCGAGTACTTGCTCGTTCCCTCGGCCACCGGCGGTAAAGTGGATGTGTACAGCAGATCGAAATGGTCCGAGCCTATGTTTTCTGTGGGAGAGAATGGTACCAGTAGTGCCACCTTAGTGGATTTTCATCTTTCGCCCAACGAGAAGTCTCTTGCAACTTTAGACAAAACTGGACTTGTATCCGTGTACGATTTTGACACAAAGAGACAAATAAAGATATTCTCACTTACAACGACCGATGCAGACAACAAATTGCCCTTGAACGTCTCCTGGAGCGACCGTTCCGTGGATTTATTTGTGGGGACTACAAATGGAGACATTGTACGGGTCAGTGGCATTGTTAAGGGAGCCGACCACCAGTTGGCTAAAGGATCTGCAACAAGTGGGTTATTTTTGGACGAAGCTGAAGAAAGCGATAACGATGGGGAGGACGAGGAGAACGTTGGTCGCAACAGAGCAGCGAGAAATGCCTTGGATATCTTTGGCGATGACGACGACCTCAACGACGACGAGAACAACGTGGATGAAGACGATGGCCTCTTCACAGAAACCAACAAAAGGGGCCGCCTCCACCAGGAAGACTCTATGCTTATCGATGACGACGACGATGTAGATGTAGAAGCAGAGGACTATGGCTCACGCAAAAAGATCCGCTCCCACAGAGCTGTTAACGGGAATGGATATCATATGAACGGACACGCGTCATCACGCCACTCCACACCGCCTATTAGCTTGCACACCCCGTTAAAGCCATTCTCCCCAGGTTCTACCGCATGGAGCTCTGACAAATCGAGTGTCACGAGCAGAAGGTACCTTTTCATGAATTCGATCGGGTATATCTGGGCAGTGCGGTCCGAGGAGTCGACGCAACAACAGAGCATCACGGTGTCGTTTTTCGACCGTGCAGCAAACAAGGACTACCATTTCACAGACTACAGCGCGTTTGATTTGTGTTCCACTAATGCTAGAGGATTACTTTTGGCCAACTCTGGGTTTGAGTCGCACACAACCGCGAAGAGCGGTACGCTATTCTACAGGCATCACGAATCATTACAGGATTCGTGGGAGCTGCGCATCCCACTACTTAAGGGAGAGTACATCACGTCAATCACTCTCTCAAGCAAGTCATCCAGTGACCTGATCATCGTTGTGGGCACCAATTTCGGGTACGTGCGGTTCTTCAACTTGTATGGCGTATGTATATACTTGATGAAATCAACACCTGTGGTGAGTCTTATATCGTCGGGTCCCGTGGTGTTCATTGTCAATGAAATTGGCAGCGGTAGCGGAGCCGGCAGCTCCATGGCAGGAACGTACACATACTCTCTCCTCAACATTGCGGACGACTACCGCTTCCTTCAGCAGCACGTGGTTCTCCCGCTCTTGAAACGCCCCGGCTTTGCGTTAATCAAGGGCATCTTTTTCAACGAGAACAACGACCCGTGTCTTGTGAGCGGACACGACGACACCCTCATGATATTGTCCAACTGGAGGGAACCACACAACAGTAAGTGGATCCCTCTTTTGCATTTGGAGGATTCAATAAGAGAAGGGGGACGTAACGAGAGCAAGAAAAACTGGAATTCTTGGCCACTAGGACTCTACATGGACCAAGTGAGTGTCTTGATTTTGAAGAGTGGGAATAAATACCCCGGGTTCCCATTACCCTTACCGGTAGAGATACCAATTAGGCTCCCAGTGAAGCACAAGAAACAGAGAACAGAGGAAAACGATGAAGACGAGGCGGTAGAGGCGAAGGAGACTACCGAAGAAGACGACCCAGAAGAATCATTCATCCGTGCACTCACAATGGGACGTATAGTCAACGAGCTGCTCCAAAGCAAAGAAGAAGAAGATGGCAACGAAGACGACAACGACGAGCTCATCGAAAGACTCGAATCGTACAGTTTGCTCTTTGACAAGTCTTTGCTCAAGCTCTTTGCAAAGTCGTGTCACGAGACCCAGTTGGCACGCGCTTTTAGCGTGGCAAGAATGATAAAGACGGATAAGGCACTCTTTGCTGCGGCGAAAATCGCAGAAAGAATGGAATTCTTGAGCTTAGCAACAAGAATCGGGAAGCTTAGAGAGGATTTGTTAGAGCAATAGAGTGCTCACAGTTTATCTCCTGCCTTGTCTCTGGCCAAACTTCCCTTGGTATACGTACCACACATACACACTAAGGACCGCCAGAACCTAAGCACGCCTTAATATATCCTAACGGAGATTCACATACAGTGGGGTACTTAGATTCATATATTCATAGGAATATTATATACAAGTAGGTAGTCTGCTTAGAGTTGCTTTCTGACAAACTGGATGACGATTGGGGTCAACCATAAGGCAGCTGCAATGACACCTGCGGTTCTCAAGGTGTCGCGGGCGTACTGCTCTTGTAACTTTTTCTGATCTTCGCTTGGTGGAGCTCCTGGACCGCCGAACATTTTGCTGTGTATTTGTAAGGAAGTGAGTCCGAAGTGGAGCTTGAGTGTCGCCGAAAGGATTTTTCGTTATAGTGCGCGCTGGGTGCAGGAAACAAAGCATCAGGGACCAAAACGCGAGAACAAGCGAAAGACTCCTAGTGTTGCGAGTGAAGAGATTGCTCTAACCACAAAGCAGCACCCGCCACCATGACATCGGTAAAGCCATTCCAGATGACGGATCTCTTCAACACCAACCCCATCAACTTGGATACGTTGACAGAAAACTTCAATCCGTCGTTCTACCTGCAGTACCTCACCGAATGGCCGTCGCTCTTCTTCAAGTCTGTTGAGGTGAGCGCAGACTTCCCCTCCCGTCAGCATGGCAGGGAGATGAGTGGGTACATGATGGGTAAAACTGAAGGGCGGATCGAGAAGAAGGAGTGGCACACACACATCACCGCAGTGACAGTAAACCCACAGTACAGGCGGCTCGGACTAGCTCTGTACTTGTGCACACACTTGGAGAACGCCACGAGCGGAGAGCCGTACAACACACTTTTTGTTGACCTATTTGTCAAGGTGACCAACAGCTTGGCAAGGCAGTTGTACGAGAAACTAGGATATGGGGTGTACAGACGGGTGATAGGATACTACGGACGAGAAATGCCCGAGGATAGAAACAAGGTGGACGACTCTATCGATGGGTTTGACATGCGTAAGCTGTTGCCCAGAGACGTAAATCGAGAGACGGTGAGAGAAAACGGTGACAAGGTGTATGTGTTGCCGTACGAGGTCAGCTTTTAGACCACATTGGACACGCATTCACACTCTGGTGGCTCGGATTGCCGACCAGTTTATCGGTGGAAGATTCCACTCCCAGCGCAGGTACTACTTGGGAGGTACAAACGAGTCCAATGTACAGAGCCATACACACACCTCACGACTCAAGCATATAGATAGTAACACAACTGCATACAAAACAATCCGTAAAAGCCAGCCGTAGCAATAGCCCTTTGCCAGCGGGGAGACTTGATGGTAGCTCACCGACTCTGTATCACTCTGTGTTGTGTCATCATCCACAAGGCTGCCTGTTATACGGAGGCCTTCTTCAGCGGTGTGTTTCGCAGCCATTGAAAATTTTCAACTTGCTGCCGCATTTTCTGGCGGTCCTTCCAGTGCGCGCGCGCCCGCCAGCAGTTGCCCGATGCCTCCACATTTCCTCGCCCCATTTTGCTCTTCCCCATACTTTGCTGTCAGTCCCTGCACATAGTGGGATACACATGACCCAGCATTTTCGCCTCTTAGTCATAGGCCAGTGCAGACTTTTTCAACTACACTTTTTCGGAGGCTCTCTCTTTTTATTCTTGTCTTCATAACAAATAAGGACTATGTTGCGCAGACACTTGGCGAAGATAGACGACTCGCTTTCCAATGCCTCTTCGCGGTCACATTCGCGTGTGCGCACGCCACAGGTAGACGGCGAGGAGAACGGGTCATTAGATTTCAGTTTCCTGGGCATTGAGGAGATTTTGGCCACCAGGCTCGACTCTTTACAGGTGCTTTTGGAGAAGAAGCAGCAGGAATTGCTTGCGGATGCCCAGTACGGGACCGGAGACACCAACCCGGTGCCCGAGGGGAACACACAGGATTATTTACAAAAGACACAGCGTGTATTCAACCAGGCACGCATCCAGTCAGACCACACAACGATAAACGAGATCATCTCATCGCTCCAGGCTTCACGGTCTGACGTTTCGAGTCAACTGAGAGAGTTATTGTTGGCACAACTTTACAAGTTGACTGTTCAACGGTCTCTCATTGTGTACAACGAGGAGCAACAGGGTACGGACAACTACGTGACCGAGGACAAGGTGTCGACACTTCTCAAGACATTTACAAGTGGCGACTACCGGTCGAGCACCGAGTTTTTGTTATTGTACCGGACGTGCATTGCGACGCTTTGCAGCGACATGGAGGAGTTTTCGTCGCTTGTATCGAGCGACTTTTTGGAACACATCACCCAGATTATCCTGGAGTCAACCACGTCTGTGATCACGAATGAGAACAAGGCCAGCGTGATCACCGGGTTCAGCTCATTGCTCTTGATTTTGCATAACGGATCGTCAACCTTTGGACTTGATGACAAAATCCAGTGGCTTTTCGAAATTGCCGAGGGATACTGTGAAAGCTCGTTCCAGTTGCATAAGGAGATCGAGACTGGTGACAGAGAATACTCCACGTTGATAGCAGACGAAAACGACGATAAACGTATTGTCAACGAGTACAACAGCCGGGCGCTGAGTGAGGCCGGTGTCGCAATAGCGGCGTTGCATGGAGTTGGGTGTCTCTTGACACTCTTGGGCAGGGGAGAATTCCTCAATGATCTCCTTAGCGACTTGGTGACCAAGTTGGTGCCCATATTGGACAATGACGAAAGTGTAGAGATCCTGAAGGCGGCAGGGCGCGTGATAGCTCTCGCATACGAGCTTTACACTTACCTGTCAGACAAGGATGACGAACAAGAAGTGGATGCGGGCGAAGGAGAAGAAGACTTGGAATATAACTACAACTCGCCATACTACGAGCAGGGCCAACTTTTCACAATACTAGACCGGCTTGCGTCGATCTCGACGAGGAAAGTGGCAAAAAAGGATAGGAAATCCGTCCACTCGATATTCAGAGACATTTCGAACACAGTCAAAACGTACACAAACGCACTGAAGCGAGAAGAACTCAATAAGCGGTCTGCTATTGGGATGGAGATCCAGGCATCTATGTTGGAGTCCTCAAGCTACATCAAGTTATCGAAACTGAAATCGATTTCCATCAACTCGTGGTACCTTTACATCCGACTCATCCACTTGAAGTGGTTGTTCAGCTTTGGTGTTCACAATCAGCTTGTCAGCAACGACGATATACGGGACATCTTACGAGAGCCTTTGACCGAGTACCAGGGCAGATACGGAGGGGGGAACGATGACTACGAGGCAGGATCTCATAGAGAATATACTGAAGCAGAACGATTCGAAATGGACGACAAAAAGCGTACCAATGTGATCAGAAAGGCGAGAATCAACAAATTGGATGCAGAAATGCAAGAATTGAATTTGAAGTAGTCTACAATGACACTCCTGAGAAATACAGCCTTAAGATGAACAGGGAGTGATACAAACCCGGCTCACCTACATACCCATTAGTTAAGTAGTCATAAGTTTGTTCATAATACATAGTCTATATGGGTTGTTCATTCAAGCTCCAGAAAGCCGGAATGTCATCAGGATCAAGATGCGAGATGTAAGTGAATTTTTTGAGGTGGAAATCGTAGCCATCTTGCAGAACCAAGTCGAACAAGTTCTCGTCATCATCGTATAGCCAGCACCCCAGGTACATGCACATATTATAGTCTCTATACCAAGCGATGTAGTCGAGCCAGACGGAAGAGTTTTTGAAAAGCAGAAAGCGCAAAACCTGTGAAAGGATGCAGAAATAGAAAATGAGTTTAAGTGCAAATGGGTTCTTCTGGCGAACAATTTTATCCAACCGCGTGTCTATCGATAAGATCCAGCGGAAGAGTGGAAGCGGGTAATTTTTCTCCACGCAACGGTACATACAGATTTCCATCAAGTTGATGGAGTCCTTGAACACTTCGATCATGTCGGTGGACTCCGAGTCAAAGACTGTGTCCAAGTTGTTTACCTTTATCCACTCGTGAAACCGCATTTTGAGTTTTTCAATTATGGGGTACCGTGGATTATTTGCTGGTAGAACTGTGTATCTTTCATGATTTACAAAGAGACCCAGAAACCGTGACATTTGCATATTTGGTGCTGACATGATGAGTGTATGGTGAATGCCGGTACATATCCCTAGGAGGTCTGTCAGTTTCTGCTCGCCATTCTCGCTTGCATCGTCGGGATCTAACCCTCGTATAGTTTCTTCGAGTGTGAGGGGCACCAGCCGCTCCCCGTCAGTAAATGTCACCAACGGGACGAGTCTATGCGGGTGTAACCCCAAAAATGCGAAGATGAGTATTCCTGAAATGACAATTTCCGAAGCCTTGTAGTTCTGCTCCTCAAGGTTGAATTTCAGTTGCTTGACATACTGGTCGTCGACAAGATACGCGGCCAGCGCTATTGCCTCGTTTGTTTGGTGTAATGTGTTTGCAAAATACTCTGTTGTTTTGCGGAATATGTTTCCGTCTTCGTTTCCATCGCTGCAGTTCAGCAGAACAACAAGCAGCTCGTCTTTAGGTGACTGGTCCTGAAGACTTTCCACAAGTTCCGCAGTTTCCATACTCCCCTGCATGAACCGGTAGAAGTCTTCGGTGTCGCCGTCTTTGATGTAATGAGTGTGTTCCAAATTGCACAACGGCCACAAATTGAGAGCACTGAACAGAAATACCGACTGCCTCACTAGCTCCAGCGATTGCCATAGCTTGGGCACTTCGTATCGCCACACACGGTCCACGTGCTCGTTGACATTGAAAGAAAAGAGAGGCACACAGAATATTTGGAAAAAATGAAGAAGACGGTACTCAAACTTGGAGATGTTCAAATTAACCCAGTTGGAGTTCATGATGATGGCTGGACGAAGCGATTCCTTGCGCACAATTCTCACGTCGGTGCCTTCAGCCGCGTCCGGATACACACAGTCTCTTCCTGTGTGACAGCAGTATTCGCATTTGGGCTTGTCTTCATTACACTACCAATGTTAGTAAAGGAATCAACCAGAAGTCTAAACAGCACCAAACGAACATACCTTTATCTTCAACTTCTTGCAACTTAGACAGCCCTTTCTGGACCGCTTTGTCCTTGGCTTCGGGGTTGACCCACCAGAGGTTGAGCGTGAAGAAATAGTATCACTTGACTCGTCTATTCTCGGGTCGCGATAAGACATGCAGCGCGGTTTGTGGTAGAAGAGATAGACAAGAGCAGTGGCTCAAGGAGAATGTAAACTGAAACCCGAAGTAAATACGGGGGCGCACTCTGCGCGAGGCCGCACTTGATATAATAATTTATTGTGCATGTCAAATACAATATAAGCGAATGCAGGATGCGCCAAACATATAACCCACACAGCCCAGGGGGCATGAGAAAATACTCTGCGATGAGCCAATTCAGTCATTTTGCAATTGAGCCGTTCATGCGTATGTCAAACACGAGTGCCTACTGTTTCGATCTTGTGTGTGTCATATTTTCATTCTTGAATTATATTCATATAATTATATGTATATATATATATATGTATATGATACGTTTAGTTTGTATACTAGATGCGCCCTAGTTCTTTTCACCCATTCGTCATATTAGTGGGTGGGAGAAAGTTATTCGTTTCTTCGTATGCTTAAGCTCACTTGCTTTCTGCACTCTTTTGGTACGGGTCCATTATCCCTAGATTCTCCACCTCCGTCACCACAATCTTCTTCTCCACCACGTAATCGTACAAGAGCTTATCGTCTTGTTGCAACCACCCGCCGTACTCCTGCTCATTGAATTGTCGGTACCAATTCATGAAGTCCAACCACATGTTGGCCTTGGAGAATAAGTGAAACCGGCAGATGTTGCAGCATGCGGCAAATGTGAATAGGATTTTCAACCCAAACTGATCTTTCTCTCTAACCAACACTTCTAGTTCTTCTTGCATGAGTAGCCACCGGAAAAGAGGAGCTGGATATGCGAGTGCAATGGACCTGTAGATGCACAATTCAACCATATCGATGCTCCATTTGTACGTTCCGTAATTCGGCAGTGTCTTATGACTATCCTCCAACACGCCTCTAAGATTTTCCACTAGCGGATAATGTACGCTTTTATCGGAGGGGATCTCAAAACACTCGTCTTGGCGGAAAAGCCCTGCAAAGGGTGAGCTGAGAAGGGTGGAAATGTTGGCCAAAAACACAACACGCAAGCCCTCACAAATACGTAGCAAATCGTTTTGAGCAGCGTCAAAGGACACTAGTGGGATGAGCTGGTGTGGGTGCATACCTAGAAATTGAAATATCAAGATCCCAGAAACCAACGTTTCTGCTGCACGAACGTGTCTGCTGCTGATTCCGCCATCGCCTGCCTCCTCGTTCTTACCTTGTGCAAGATCACCAACTGAATGCACAGAGAGCTTTAACGCCTTGGCAAAATAATCGATTGTGCGAATGTAGAGGTTTCCGCCTCTTGGCGACGAGTGCGGGTCAATGATGGCCCCATACTGGTACACGCTGTCTTCAGCGTGCTTGTAGCTGTTGTCCGGGAAAAGACGCTCGGCGTCCATGATCGATGACGCAACCAACTCCTGAAGGTCACAAAGGGGCCAAAGATTCATGGCACTAAACAGATAAACAGACATCCGCAAGAGCTTGGACTGGTTCCACAAGAGAGGCACATCTTCTCTCCAAACCCTACCCGCCCTCTCGTTTCCTCTTTTGGAAAACATAGGAAGGCAGTAGTGCTGGAAAAAGTGCAAAAGCCGAAGCTCAAAGCTGTTTACATGGAGCTGCGATGAAGCATTAAAGAGCAGTGGCTCTGGTGTGGGGTAGTACCTGATGACTGCAAGCTGTGACACTGATTTCTTAACTCTCAGCAGCAGCAGCAGCAGCAGCAACAGTTTCTTCTGTTGTGGAATAGAGAGTGGTCCCAGACGCAGATCATTCTGCTTGGCCAGCTGTCCCTGCGGCAACACCATTCTATGCCTGTGCTTGTACACGGTATTCTCTTTCAATGAATCGTCGTGCCTTACTCTCATGGCCACATCTATGGCCCAGTCTGGAAACCTGTCCCTGGGAATAACCTTTCTTAGCTTTTTTGGCTGCAGAGCTTTTAGTGACTCCAGCTCAATGTAGATGCATTGGCGGCCAGTGGAGCTACAGTATTCGCATACCGGCTTGCCTTCGTTACACTGCGATTTGTTAGTAAACTTTTACGTTCTCAAAGCGTACCGACTATTATATACTCACTTTGATCTTCAACTTTTTACAGCTGACGCAACGGTTGACCTTTCTGCCCATGTCAGCTTCAAAGTAGACAAGGGCCCGAAAGTGGGTTTCCTTATTGCGCAATGTAGAATGCGTGATGAGCGATATTTGGCTGTGCCTCAGTCCGAATCTCCGCGAAAATCTAGAAGGCTAGTGATACGGTAGCGAGTATGCCACCGTCAATTGTGTAGTATGTCCCAGGTATGTCTGGAAGTAATACGATACGAGAATAGCTGACTACTTGTTTCAACACACGGCTCCTCCCGGTACAGCCTCGTTTTCGCTTCCGCTCCTTTCACCCCTCCACTTATACTGCTTCGCCTTCCCATTCGGTGCTGCTGCCGCTGTCTTACAAAGCGCATATAAGCTAATTTGGCATGCATCGATATGTGCGGTACGCGAAAACTGAAAGAAAATAAAAAAAGAGCAAAAAAATAAAACTTCTGTGATGTCACAACTGGAAGCGAGCGTAAAATATCGTGGCCATGGGGATACGAAAAATTCTCTACAAAAAAAAGAGCTGGCACGGCATTTGCCCCCAGCTCTTGCGGGATGCGGTGGCCAGGCCCAACGAGATGTGTCAAAGATATGACATATCAGATCGCATGCAGTGATACTCTAATTGGGATGGTAAAACAAAGTAATAGGCTTCAAGGAGGCGGGGCGAGGAAGTCACTGATGCATTCTTCCCTGCATACGGATGTGCTGCAGCCGTATTCGAATACGCTTACATAAGCGCCAAATCTTCTTTTCGTACTGATGAGGCACCAAACGCACAAGAGCAAGAGTCTACGCAGTGCACGAAGGCCGCCTCTTGGAAATGTATAAAAGGGAACCTGAGGATCTCCCCGAATTCCAAGAGATATTACTTTCATCAATTACGAACTCGATTACTTGACAAGCTTAATTTAATCACAATGACTTCCAATTGGCAAATCGTGAGCTACGTGCAGATAGCGTACTACGCATTGACTGCAATTCTTAATATTGGAGTCATAGCCAAAATTTTCAATGCCCGTCGCCAGTTTTCTTACTCGTTGGGGAAGAACATCAATGTCATTACGTGGAACTACCTTGGGTTCTTTTCCATCTTCATCATATGTAAGCTCGCTGGTGGTATATGTGCAGCTATTCTCTTCCACAGTAAGAAAACTCCTAGTGAGGGACTTGTCATTGCCACCTTTATCTTTGACTCCATATCGCTTGGTTTCTTAATCAGAACAACATTGCCCTCGGTTGAGTTTTACTTTGACAAGAGAACTGATTTCTACAATGGATACATCCGTGATGACTTGAACGACTCCAAGGGCCGTGCTCCCATTGAACGCCCTAAGAAGGGACGGTTACACCCATTCAACATCCTTACAATGATTGTATTGGCGGCTGTGATTCTTTCTGCAGTTGCCCTGGCTTCCATTACGGATGATGTGAGCACTTACTATGCCTGTATCAAGGCAGGATCGATACTTTTCCTTGTTGCCGTGCTACTCTTGGCTGCATCGCTTGTGTTTATTGCATCGTTCTTCTCCAAATCCACCTACCCACATGCACACTTCATGGTCACTCACGTCTACATCTTGCTCCTGACAGTGCCATTGTTTCTCGTGCGTGTTGTTTACTCGCTCTTGTCGGCATTTAGCAAGTCCGACATCTTCGACGGACACCCAAGCAAGTACTCGTTGATCTTTGGAGACTATGTTTACTATACCTTTTTGGGTTTCTTGCCAGAGTGCTTGATTACAATTTTGATTGCCCTCAGCACTTTTTACTTCTTTTCCCATTTGGATTATTTAAGAGATTAATCAATAGATATTATTTTTTTGTGACATATATTGTGGAAGCGCTGGTAGAGAGATGTTTGAGAGACACGAACCCATTGACATTCTCATGGACCTCCACACAAACAAAGATGGACAGTGTTAGGCGATTGTTGTGAATTGAAAGATCCAAATGTAGAATCACAATATGTTGGAAATGAAGAACTGCGCGGCACTCAGGGAAGAAGTTATTGTAATAGGTAAGGGATTACTTAATAATAAGAAGTAATACCTGATATAGAGACGAGATGCAAAAGGAAGAGACGAGATGCATAAGCATCAGATATTAGACACAGCTGGACTATAAATATGAAGTGCAAACTATCATAATCAATATGATTATGAAAGAATTTGCTGGATATTCTCTGTATAATTAATATACTCTATATCGAAATTGGTAGTGTAAATTCCATATCTTGTTAACATTTGTGCAGGATTTGCAGCCACGGCTGCAAAAAAAAAGTTACGGCATCTCGTTATATTGTATATTAATCTATCGGTCAATAAATAAACATCTATCATACAGCTTATTTGATAACAATTTCTTCCACATCGAAGCGTTTGGGAGAGATACCCATCTTGCCGATGTAGTCGTTTGCCTCTGCTCTCATTTGTTCAGTGGTCTTTGAGTCCCATTTCAATTCGTTTTTCATAATCTCCACCACACCATCCACGGCGCTCAACGCTTCTCTTGCATTCAAAAACGCCAATCTTGTTCTTCTGGCTAAAAAGTCGATTGGTGTTCTGATGTACTCGTGTTGTAACGAGTACTTTAATTCCGCAATTGTGAATGGCTCGTCGAACGACTGGTACAGGAGGTTGTGCTCATCGGTTGACTTGTCGAATGAGGGGTTGAATTCGGTGTTGGCAGCCAAAGTAATCGGTAACTTGTTATAGTCCGATTGGTGGTACAACTCCAAAATCAACAGTGCCCTCGAGCCGTAGTTGCTAGCCAAGTGGTGTGCCAACTTCAATGGGATTCTGTACTCGTGGATCAATCTGGCGCTGTAGTTCTTGGTGTAGTCTTCACCTCCAATGAGCACGAGCTCATTAGTCTTGCATGGTCCCACCTGTTTTCCGAAATCAAACTTCTTGACCAAGGTGTCTACAGTTTCCTGAGCCATTTCTCTGTAGGTGGTCCATTTACCTCCGGTGATGGTGACCAAGCCGGTTGCAGACTGGAAAATCAAGTGCGAACGCACCAATCCCTGGGTCGATCCTGCAGCACCGTCTGTGTCCTCAGCAGATCCTCTTGGTGGTAATTTGGATGGGTCACGTGCCAATGGTCTGATACCAGACCACGCAGACAAGACGTCTTCTCTTTGTACTGGGAACACCAAGTACTTTTGGAGCTCTTTCAAGATGTCCTGGATCTCCTCTTCCGTTGGGATTGGGTTGGCGGGCACTTCCTTCAAGGGAGTGTCAGTGGTACCGGCCAACACCTTTCCCTGCCATGGCAAAAAGAACATCACTCTACCGTCTGATGTGGATGGGTCCAAGAGACCCATATCCTTTGGACAGTAGTACTCTGGGAGCACAACGTGCACACCGGACGAGGGAACAATAACACGAGGTCTTTCAGGTTTGGCGGGTGGTAATCCCTTTGGATCTTCGTCCATTTCGATGAGTTTATCGGCAAACGGACCAGTGGCATTGACGGTGGCCTTAGCCTTGATGTTGTACTCCTTGTTTGTTTCCTTATCAACAGCCACAACACCGATAAGCTTGTCATTGTCATCCTTGACCAATTGCTTCACCTCCATGTAGTTCAAGGCAGTTGCGCCGCTGTCGATTGCGGTGATGGCCAAGGACGCGTTCATTCTCGCGTCGTTGAACGAACCGTCGTGGTAGACACACGTGGCCTTCAAGTTGGAGTCGTCAATCATAGGGGCAATGGCAGCAGTCATCTCACGCGAAAACACAGTGGAAGACCTCAAGTTTTGGTGCCCGGCAAACCAATCGTACATCTTACAGCCAGCGAAAAAGTAAGGAACCTGCCACCACTTGTACACGGGGATCATAATCGGCAACACGGTACAGAGATGAGGCGCCGTTCTCAACATGTTACCTCTTTCGTTCAACGCCTCAATGACAAGGTCCAACTGCGCCTTGGATAACTGGAAAATGGCCTTTTCCAAGTAACGAACACCGCCGTGAGCCATCTTGGTCGACTTGGACGAAGTTCCGGACGCAAAGTCGTTCTTCTCCAAGAGACACACGTTGAGGCCTCTGGTGGCCGCATCCACAGCAGTTCCAGTTCCGGTGGCACCACCTCCGATGATTAACACATCAAACTCAGGCGTGGCCTCCAACTTGTCCAACAACAGTTGACGCGACGGCGGAGGAGCCAATTCCTTGACCAAAGGCTTGTAGTTTCCCACCTTCACTGGCGGATTTGGCGACCGAACATAGTCCAAATAAATGACAGTAGATCCAGCTACACCAACAGTTGCTGCCGCAACCTTGGTGAGCTTATGGTGCAATATAGAGCGAAACATAACCCTGTGCTATCTGGGACACTCTATGAAAACCCTGAAAATCAAGAAAAGAAGATGAACAGAAATCAACTCTCTCTCCGTGAAAAACTGACCGACACCAATCCGCCAGGAACCAAATTGCTGTGCTTCTGCATTTTCGCATTTCTTTTTTTTTTTTTTTTAATTCTTTTGATTTTTTTTTTTAATTTTTTTTTTTCGTGGTATTTTTAATTTCTCGGCCTCTCTATTCCCCGAAGACGCTTGGGTGGAGGGATACAAAGGGCTAGGGCTTCTACTCTCCCACACCACTGAAGCGTGCTGGTTTCCATACGACGTGTATTGTGTGATGTATAATGGTTATAGGAACGTTCGGGGTGATAAAATCAGTCAGGTGAGGAGACTTCGCTCAGCTTAGCCGGGCCAAGAGTGCACGCGGATAAAATGACCCAGCGCGGATGTAGATAGACCCGAGAGAAACCCATGCTGCTTGGAAAGTCGCTCGCACCGCCGTTGCGCCGAGCATGTGCAGGCTAGCTTGCTTTTAGGGGAACCAGACAAATCTGGGCTACAAATTTGGGCTACATATTTGCAGGCGTCACCGGCTGCGCGCACGATCGATACGAGGCGGGGGCTACTACGCAGCGCGGTTTACCTGCGTGCGTGCGACAGCTGGTGCAAGAGCAAATTATCGATGGACGCCAGCACGAATGGGAAGTGGTACTAGGGCGTACACAACGGGACGAGAAGCCCGGCGGCATGAAACCACGGAACATGAGCAATTTCACCACACAACGCGCCGAGGAAGTCAAGTCTCCCATGGACGCCTCGTGCACGCGGTGCGCTCGTGTACGTGCTATAGTTCCAGAAGCGAGCGCCATGACTCAGTTTCACTGCTGCGCTGCGAAAAAAACGTGCGCCCGCCAGCGAGTCAGTAGCGCGCAGAGTGGGGCACCGAACGCACCGAACGCATCGAAGAGTCCCTCCACCCACGGCATTCAGTCGCACACCCAGCTCACAGAAAAGCGAACCGCCTTAGCATCGCTTGGTCTTATCGCTCAGCACATGTGCCTTACAGAAGCACGCCGTTGCCCGAACACCGGAAACCGTTTGCCTCGGTTGATAAAGACGTTCTGCTCCGGCATGAAAACTTCCGTAGCCCCGCCGCGTCCCTCCACCAAAGATGCAGAAAGTGCTGCAGATCACGCGACGAACCGGGTGCAAAAATGCGCCAGGGCTACGTTCGAGCTGTCTGCCTCCCCACGGGCGATCGACGCCCATTTGGCATACTCTGAGCAATATTCTGCGAAGCCACCCCCAAGCGTGGGGGACCTTGCGGGGGCCCTAGTAGGGCGCTCGCAACCACCTCGAGGCACCTGCGAGATGCTGCATTGCCGATGGCCGGGGGCACGCGCGTCCGCTCCGCTCGGGCCACCCCGTGGAGGCCACTGCGTGGGGCTGTTCTCCCGAAGGGAGGCTCCTCAACGGAGTTGCCCCGCGGGAGCGCCGCCGGAGGCACCCGCGAGCCGCTACACTGCTGATGGCCCTGCCGGGGGTACGCGCGTCCGCTTCGCTCGGGCCACCCCGTGAAGGCCACTGCGTGGGGCTGTTCTCCCGAAGGGAGGCTCCTCAACGGAGTTGCCCCGCGGGAGCGCCGCCGGAGGCTCCACTGCTGCTACTTCTGCCAGGGGCACACACAGCCATTACGTGCAGTACACAGTATCTAGCTCTGCTCCCCACGCGAGATCTCCAGCCCGCAATTCGATCACGTGCCCGATATCACGCGCTCCTGTACATAGATATTGCCAGTGGCTACAAGCGAACGGAAGCGCCACGGTAGAGCGGACGGATTAAGAGGGACTCCACAGCATGGACATTACAGACGCGCAGGCCGCGCTTGCGGTGGAGTTTTCAGAGATTGCGGGAGTGGGCGAGGACGATCGGCTGAAGGTGGTTGATCTTCTCCGGGTGAACGACTGGAACCTCAACAACTCTGTGTCCACGTATTTCGATTCTGGGTTTAATCTGATAAGCAGTGGTGTGAACAATGGCGCGCTGGCTCTTGTAGACCCCATCGACACCGCTACGGGTGCAGGAGCCACAGGAGTGGAGGAGTTCGAAGGAAACTTGTACAACCGGCGCGAGGACTCGCGGTCCGTCGTGAATCTCCAGAGCCAGATGTTCTTTGATAACTACGTGCGCAAATTGCCCAAGGCTCCGCGGATCTCCGGCAATTGGCAATTGGAGGTGGGGATAAACATGAGTATACGGGAAAAGGAGGCATCTGAGTCTGTTGCTGAGTCTCTGGCGGCAGCAGACACTGAGAAGCTGGCGGCAGCTAGTGAGCTGGCTGAGGGCGCGGACGAATCGGATAATGCATTTGGCGTTAAGCTGTCAATAACGCCTCGTCTCTGGATCATTCTCCTATTCATCCCACGATCACTTCTCTCTGTGTTGGTGTCGATTTTCCGGTTCTTCTTTGGGTTTACTCGGAAAGTTGGAGGAAGCCCGAGCACAAATTTCCCGCGTGAGTTTAGTTACATCGACTACAACCCGCGGGACGAAAGCGACGTTTCGCTTGCTTCAAAGGAAGTCAAGGAAGTCGTGGTGTCGTCGCTTGCCTCATCCACGCACCTTCACACAAACGGGTTCAACGAGGTGCACGCGAAATGCCAAACGAAATACTCGTGGCTCTTGGTGCTTTTGTGCGATAACGATCCGCACTCGCGCTCGCTCGTGGAGCTGTTTTTGAGCCACGCAGGAGTGCGCAACTTGTCCGACACAGAGATCTACGTAAACAACGCCGAGAGGTCGCGCGAAGCATACGAGGTGGGACGCACGTACGGCGTCAAGCGCCTTCCGTACGTGATGCTTGTAGGCAACGTGACCAACAACCCGTCGGTGATGTCGTCGATGAGCGTCGTGTACAAGTCGAACCTCAGTCGCCGCAGCATTGACACCCCTGAAGCGGTGGAGGCCACTGTGACCAAATTGTACCACGGGTTGCGCAATGTGACCGAACACTTCAACCCGCAGCTCATCACCCAACGTATCGACCAGCAGGAAATCGAGTTTTCGCGGAAAATCAAAGAACAACAAGATGCGGCATACATCGAGTCGCTAGCAAGAGACAAGCAGAAACGAGAACAAAAAGAGGCTCAGACAAAATTGGCACAAGAACAACAGAGGCTCGCTAAGCTCAGACGCGATTTCTTGTTGTCCCGCATTCAGCAGGGATGGGCGGAAAGCTTGGGCGACCTGACAGGGAAGGAGAGCGTCAAGTTGGCAATTCGGCTACCGCATGGCCAGCGGCTCATTGAAAACTTTTCGAGATCAATCACCACTTTGGAGTTGTACTTGTACGTGGAGATAAAATTGTACATACAGGAATTGATCAGCAGTAGCGGAAGTGATAACGGCAACAACGAAGATAAGGGAGATAGCAACGGTGCAAGCAACGGGGTTGCTTTTGCTGACGAGAACGATGTTCTTGTATACACGCAATCACTCTCAATCGACAGTGCACTAAGCGCTGCCGAGTACTACGCACAGTTCCCATTCCGGTTCGAGTTGTTCCAGCCGTTTCCTAAGAAGGTGATTGCAATTGCAGATGCCGAAGAAACCATTGGCGAGGTGAAGGAATTGAAAAACGGGGGAAACCTCCTTGTGGAAGAGGTGGAAGAGACAGACGACGAAGAAGAAGAAGAAAGCGAGTAGCGTATATAGAGGGCCACAGCCGCAAGAATCCACATAATAGACCATAAAGCCGGTGCAAGTCCATGCGAAACCGTAAACCTAACCGCAGACCTACCGATATATGGACACTCCCTTTCAATCGCTGTAGCAGATCTTGCAGTCGAAGTGCACGACGTGAGCAAGATCGGTAGCGGGTGCAAAAATGATCGCCATGTAGGTCTGCAACCATTTATGTGCAGGTGCAGGACGTCAATTTTGGTGCGCCCCGGGCCCCGATAGACGACGCCAAGTAAATAGCAGCGGGCTATGGCGAATTGAGATACCGAACAAACACACAGCCCAGCCAAAAAGGTAAAGGGGAGAGATACAGGGCGTAGATACTTTTACAAGGAGCTGTGCGAACATAGCCAGAACTCGCGCCTCACGTTGCCATTCCAAGCCCAAACCCATCGCTTATTTTCTGTCGCCAATTCGTATTTACAATTTGATCACGCCAGCCGCCTGCAGTACTCTCGCAGCCGTGTATGAAGCGCCCCGGCGAATTTCGCTTGGCTGTCGTAATTTAATCTTTCTCCGCAACAAAAGGGCAAGTTTCTTTTGCAAATACCTCCCTTCTCTCCCACGTAAAAGGACCCAATCAGCACCAAATACCGCGCTATTGGCATCTTAAAGGACAGACTTCACTCCGACCACACAGCTGACCCCACCATCTCCCTCGTCGGTCTGATCCTTCGTTTACAATTTTTTTTTATTTCCCCACTTGCTAAATTTCTAGCGCCTCCTTCCCCCTACACAAGCACACATATACCCTCGAAACATGGCATCACGCCAATCGAAACTAGAAGCCGAGCGCATGGCCATATTGCACCAGTCACAATCGCATAACAGAGACAGAAGCACATCGCCCAGGCGGTCCAGAAGCGGGGATGCCAGTTCGCCTGCCAGCAAAAATGATCAGGATCTCCGGTGGTCAATCACAACACACGATCCTCTGGAGCGGTTACTGAAAGAGCCACTACCAGAGGCTGAGGTTTCCGAGGAGGAGCACCTCAGTGACGATGACGAAAATGAAAAGTTCCAGTACGACGACACCGGCAACATCTTGCCTAATTATGCGTGTGGTGACGAGCAGATCAGCGAGGTGTCCAACATTTTGGAAACTTCCAATCTCAACGACCAGCTGACTGTAAAGAGACTTGAGGAGCTCACTGCGAGCGAGCGTGCGTTGGCCAACGCCAGAAACGTGGGTCTGTCTGTAGACGAGGACCACCAGAAGCGATTGGCAACTGACAAGCACGAGCTCACGGGACAGGACTTGGACTTGCTGAAGTCCGACCAGGATGCCTTGAGCCGCAAGAGCAAGTTGGAGGCGTATTCGCAGTACCGTAAGCAGATAATTGAGAATGGCCTCAGCCCTCCTCCGCATTCGCACAGTCCATCCGTGCTCAGCCCTATCACTTCGCCAGGTGCAGACGGATCAGCCGTATCTACGCTTGACAGCGACGGGTCACTGACAGTCCAACCATCCGGTGCGAGTGGGGGTAACAATGGGGAAGAGCCACGCGAGTTTCTCGTTCCTTACACATCTGCCGTCGAAGACAAACTCGACTCTGAATTTGCGTACCAGCTCAACGAGACGATCAAGGAGGGTGAAATCGACTCGAACCGTGCGCAATCACGGATCATCCAAACGATCACACGTGGTAACTTTTTCCAGTTGATAAATCGAGAAGTAAAGCCCAAAATGTTTCTTGTTTGCATGGACTTTCTGCCCGAGTCGATCTTTGCATTAGAATGGTGTTTGGGTACTGTTCTTGTGGACGGATCTGTGTTGTTCATAGTGTGTGTGATTGAAGAAACCGACACTCACCATAACTTGAAGGGAAATACCTCGGCAGAAGCACAAAGAGAGCAAACAAGACTAAACATGCTCAACAAAGCGAAGCAGCAGGTGTTGAACTTGCTCAAATTGACCAGATTACAAATCCACATCGTGATTGAAATCATTCATCACCCTATCCCTCGACACTTGATTTTGGAATTCATCGATAACTTGCAGCCCACTTTGGTGGTTGTGGGATCCAAGGGACAAAGTGCAATCAAAGGCGTGTTATTGGGGTCTTTGCTGAACTACCTCGTGACAAAGCTGTCTGTACCAGTGATGGTGGTGAGAGAAAAGCTCAAGAAAATCAACCGCTTCAAGAACGGCCTGCTGGTGTTCTCCAACAACATCAAGCCTTTGACCTTGTCGGAAGCCAGAGTGGACTAGAGCCACCTTCTTATAGGAAACTGCGTGAAGAATGGCTTCAAGGAGTCGCCGTCTACAGCGACACAGAGCTGCATCTGCATCACGAGTTTCCCAGCACTAACTAGCACACTAGTAGAATACGTACGATAGCCAGATTTTCATACATGTAGACTACCTGGTACCTCCCAAAGCAGTACACGCATCTAGTAGTATGCGCTAGCCTAATTTGGTCAGCCTAAAGGCTTCCAAGAAAAACGGCGTAAAAAATATCCAGGCCGCATTCTTTTGTGCGCCCTGCGTTTCTTCCCCACACATAAATACGGCCGACTCCGCCAATTTAGACGCTAGCCTTATGTTTTTTTTTTTGTTAAAGATTTCATTTGGATATCATGACTCTCCTTCCACACCCATGGTGGAGCTGTTACGGAGGCATGGGGGATGCTATGAAATGCCTTGACGAGTGGCTCATAATTGATATATCCAATTGCATTCGCGAAAAACCATCGTGGAAGACCAAATATAAGGATGTGGAGATTGCAGCCAAATGGAAAACTGAAATCAGGGCTCAGTTCAAAGATAGAAGTACTAATCTCGAACATGTTATTGAGTATGTGTTTAAAGAATTGGCCTGGTATGAGTACCTTGAGTTCAATTTCCCCGGAATCGACGACAGTGGCTTTCAAGTGTCTCTCGACGATAAAATCGTCTACAGCGATACGGCGGTGGAAGACAGGTTGAAGTGCGAGTTAATTGCCGCTGTAGATAAGTTTAGAGAAGCAGAATTCGACAGCAGCGGCCTAGACTACCACCCTGGCTCAAATAAGCAGGTTGTGGACTTGGTTCATCCGTCTTTGTACCCCTTGCGGTACGGAGTAACCCCAATATTCACCAACTCTGAAGAGCCCCTAAGACCATACCAGTACAGGAACCGAGACTTGACTACACTTTACCGGGATAGAAAGTTTGGAATCGCCCAGTACGATGAAAGTATTCCCAAGGTGAAAAAAGGTGTTGCAGACTACGGCAAGTCTGAAAAGTTTCAATGGATTCCGGCAAAGTTTCAAAAGACATATGGGAAGAAAGGATACGAAATCAGATCGTATATAAACAATTTGCACCCAAACAAGTATGAGAATCTCTACACTCTTATTGCTCAAGTATTTAATTCACTGTTGCCAGCACTTAATTTGTGCCTCTCGAGGTTACGCACGGGCCCAATTGAGCGGATAAGACTTCCTATGTATGACTTGTGCAATGATGAGTACAAGGCTATGGAGGATGCTATTTTAAAGCCACACTCTAATCCTGACACAGGTGAAGAGACAAATGTTGACTGGGACGAGTACGAGAGACTCTCGGAACAAAAATCAAAGTACTTTAAATCGTTTCCCCCAAAGTATGTAAGAGATCCACCGGTAGACTACACGTACAACTTGGCACAGCAATTTGATAGTCTCAAGGTGATTGTGAAGCTAGCAAACATTGAATTGACTCCGGAAAACCCAGATTACAAAGGTGGTCAGTGGCACCTCGAAGGAACTATTAACGAGGATATCGTAGCTACAGTCATATACTACTACGACATGGAGAACGTGACGGAGCTGAGACTAGGATTCAAGTGTGCATTCGAAGACCCAGAATACGAACAAAGCGACGAGGAAGGCGTAAGACATTTTTACGGGATCGAAGACGAGGCTGACATGACCAAAGTGATGGGGCTGGTGGAAACAAAGAAAGACCGGCTCCTTGTGTTTCCAAACTGGTTCCAGCACCAAGTGGGTGGTTTTTCTTTGGTGGACAAGGCAAAGCCTGGGTATAGAAAGATCTTGTGTATGTTTTTGTGCGACCCAAGCAACGACAAGGTACTCTCGCTGGATATGGTACCACCGCAACAGAAGGCTTGGTGGGAGGACGGAACCAACTTGGAAGAGTATGGCCTAAACGAATATTCAAAGGAACAAATCCTCAAGTCAACAAAGGGCAGAGAGTGGCCGCTTTCGTTGGACGAAATAAAGCCAGTTAGAGAGCAATTCATAAAAGACAGAAAGGGACCAGACGATGCCCAAGAGTATGACGAGTCAGGCTTTTTACGCAAATTCAGTCTTTGTGAACACTAGCGGAGTTTTGTCCCTTAGATTCTACTGCCACACTATTTTTTTTAACCTACGGCTTTTGTCTGCAAATACTCTATTATTGTACATCCCATATATATCCTTCCCAAAAAAAAAAAGTTACGTACCCTAAAAGAAAACCTCTGTAAACGGCGTCTTCCCACGGAAGCTGCTTGCGCATTCTGGGGCAACACATGAACGTGGCGAGAAGATCTTTGGGTTGTTTATTGTTGCTTCTTTGCTCTTTTTCCTTCTGATAGGCGCCCTACTACCAATATTTTTGAAGCACCGTCCGCAGTATACGTGTCCGCATTTAGCGACAAAAATTCGTTTTGAAAGGTCCTTGTCTGCTGTGGTGCACTCCTTGAAGCAAAACCACGGCGCAGGCACACTGTATTGTTCCTGATAGTGTGTGATTTCTTGATCATAGCGTGGATCCGGTTTGAACTCTTCCGGAATCCCCTCTCCTAATATAACTCCGCACAACTCGCAACATGTGCTAGTTTGTGGCTCAATGTTGTTTGTGTATCCCTTCAACTCGTTTTCGGTAATCTTTTTCTTGTCCGCAAGTACCTTTCTGTTGAAAATGCGTTCGCTTTCAAGCCGCGAGTCAAGTCTGTTTTCGTTGTCTCTTTCTATGCGTGCTAAAATCGATGCTTCAATCTCGTCGTTACCGCTACCATAGGCGTTGCCTAGCTCCAGACGCTCGTATGCTGGGCCAAGGATTCCTTGGAGAAAAGTGAGCTGCGAGTTACGAAGCCTACCTCTTGTGACGACGGGCCCATCGATATTTTCAAACTCACCTCGCAAAATATCCTCGTTGATCCTTATGAGCTCCTCATGTATAAGACGGTGTTCCCACCGCTCACGTGGGTTTAACCGAGAGTTTCGTTGCAGAAGTATGTGCCGACGGAATATGTCCTCGTCTGTTGGGGGTGAATTATACAGCAGCTGGTGCTGCTGGCGGAATGCCGCTGAGGGTGGGAGCTGACGCTCGTCGATGATTTCTATGTCATCTGCTATGCGCCTTCGTATGCTTCTGCTTGTATCTTCGTGCATTCTTCGCCTCTGGCCCGTTGTGTTCCGAGGTATGGTGGTTGTGTTTAGGATGACAATGTCGTCGTTTTCACTGGGTTCCGGCTCAGTTCGGGGACCCGTCCTGGCAACGCCTCGAGTGGCGCCTACAGACGTAGCACCAGTGACGGGTCCATGGGATTCGATGCCTGTACCACTATTTGCACCTGTGGCGCCACCAGCATCTGGCGAATCACCCTCCTCATCACTGACACATACGACTGGAGGATGCTCGTAGTCTTCGTCTTCGTCATCGTCATCTTCTCCATGAAAATGATAGTCTCCAAGACGGTGACGGTGCCGACTTATAGGCACCACGGACGGCTCCTCGGAGCCCTCATCGTCCGAGGAAACTAGTATCACCTCGGGCATCTGATTATTATTGTGTGTTTGTTCGGTGGCGTCGCCAATAGGGGATGCAGACAGATTCTTGCTGATTAGATCTAGCCCCGTGTGATGGCGTTCCATAGATTGTGGGGGTAGATGTGTAGCTATGGCGCAGTTTCTAAGTATACCTGTGAATTGGTGGGATCTGTGCTTGCCTGAGAGCTCCACTACAGCTGCGCTGGACAAGAAATGTAAAAAAAATGAGTGCAAAAGACAACACAAGGCGTAGAAAACGTTCCGTCTTACAAACGCTGTGCGTACTGAGTCGCATTTGCGGTTTCTTTTTCCTTTGCTTCCCGTATGCGGTAGGTCACGTGACAGTGGCTGCAAACCATTGCTCATGTGACCGGCTGGGACAGTGGGTGGCCTCCAGTGGCAGTTTCCCAGTGGCAGTTCCTTGTATTAGTAGACGTCAGGCGACATTTCTGACGGTTTATTTTAGAGTGTGTGTCGGCCACTCGTTCGGTGATCCCTCTTTCGGTGGAGCCCAAAACGGTTGCATCTTCAGATGCGACTGGCGACTGCTACAAATGTGCTTTCAGATGCATTGATTGTTCTACTCTTTGCTAAAGTACACGTCCCTATTTCTTGATTCCGCTTCTGATGTAGCGACCCACAACGATACAGTGATCTCTTTCATATGGCTCCAAGGTCAATTGTTCCAAGGGCTTGATTCTCTCCTCTCTCAACTTTTGCACTTCTCTGGCGAAGACGGTTTCGGCATCGACAGTGGAGTCAATACAGTTGGCCTTGATGGAGATGACAACAGTACCTTGGTCCTTCAAGAACAAGTGCGAGTTCAAGGCAATGATACGGGCCTGATCCGGCTGGGCCACATCGGCAAACACAGCGTCAACCATACCGATCAACATTCTGTACTTCTGAGGGTGACGGGCATCGTCAATGATTGGAATCACATTTGGTCTCTTCTTGGCCATTCCGATCAATTCTCTACCTGGTCTGTGGGAGAATTCGACGGCGTACACTAAACCTTCAGGGCCAACAACATCGGCAACGTGCGACACAGAGGTACCGGAGGCAGCACCCAAGTACAAAACCTTCTTACCTGGAGCAATTCCCAACTCGTCGATACCTCCCATGATACCGGCAGCCAACTTGGATCTGAAGGGGTTCCACACACGGTATTCGATTTTGGTAGCGGGCACACCCTCTTCCTTCGAGGGCTCTTCGATGGAGATTCTCTTCTCTCCGTAGACAGACTCACCTGGAGCAGTGTTTCTGGTGACGAGCAAGTCCTCCTTACCTCTGGCAATGAACACACCTGCGTGTCTGTGGGGCTCGATGACAACCTTGGCTCCTCCACGGGCACCTCCACGGGCAGCACCGCCACGGCCTCCACGAGCACCGCCACGGCCACCACGAGCACCTCCACGGCCACCACGGTCACCACCGAATCCACCACGGCTACCACCACGGCCACCACCGAATCCACCACGGCCACCACCGAATCCACCACGGCCACCACCACGGCCACCAAAGCCTCCACGGCCACCGCCTCTGCCACCTCTGTCACCGCCTCTTGGAGCTCCGAAAGCCATTTTTCTATTTGCTAAGTTAAGTTGCTTTAAGGGAATGCTACTAAAAGAACAGCAGGTCGAGTGATCTGGATTGTTTCTTTTTGCAAACTAAGCTACAGTAAAAGAGCAGACGAGTACAAGTTGAGGGTGATTTTTTTTTCTAACTTTCATCCCACGCAGTGGGATGAGCGAAAAATTTTCGACCCCGTGTATGCCGGATCAATACATAGGCGATGGAGAGATGCTACTGGTTAGAGAGCAGACGGAACGTAGGGGGCGGTTTAGTCTGGGAGAGAAACTCATGTCACAGACGGTGTGTTGTATGAGAGTAGGGGCGCAAATGTGTTGCATTTTGGGTGGAGTGTGTGGGTGTAGCTGAGGTGTATGAGCATGGGTGTGGGTATAGTGCTTATGTATGGGGAAACGTACGTCTATATTACTAAACTACATAATACCGAATATTGGAGCCGATACTGGGTTTCTGTACTTCATACTGGTACCATTCGATAGCAGATAATTTTCTCTATAAGCTATATTTATCAGCTATGGAGTAGGTCTTCGTTTGCGTGTAATTGAGGAGGTATTGTGGTGGCTAGCACTGTCCCATCCGATGAGCATCATGCGGCTCATCTCGCTTCGTGACACAAAACTGCAGTAGAGGTGGTGCAGTGGTATCGCTATCTTATCACACTAGGCGGACCAGTGTACAGTGGGAGCACGAGAGGTAGCAGGTGACTTCAATATGTTCTCGATTGGTGGCTTGGCCATTGGAAGTTTCAGCTATCAGTTGACGTGATGTCGTTACCCAGTAGCTAGTGTAGTAAAGAAATTCAACTTTTCTTATGGAAACTAAAAAACACCGGTGTTATATAAAACAAACTCATACGGAGAGTTCACTGTAGGTCTGTGTAGCGTAGTTGTACAAATGAATGCTACAGCATTTTGTCTTCTTCTGGGCGTCTTTACCTTGTTTTTTTCATCATTGCAAATATCAAAGACAAAATGATATAAGTGAAACAGAACTTTCCACCTACACGACCAGCTTCCTTGAGATACTTCGTCACAATCAAGCTTCTTAGACCTTCTTTAGCGTATCGTAAACCTACACTAGTCTACACTAGTATACACTAGCCCACACTAGCCTACATTAGCCAACCGTGTTCGCTCTCTCATTTGGCTGCAAACTGACGTGCAGGAAGCAGCAACAGCTCATGGAGAGCACCACGCGACTGTAGAACCCATTGCGGCTTTCACCCAATTGTAGACTGAAGAGTATACCAGCACCACCAATGACACTCTCTTCCCACCCCTCCACCCCATCTCCCCTTTCAATCGCGTTTCGCCAACAATGCCTATTATCTGTTAAGCCTTAGATGCCCGCGAGTATGCGGCTCCGTTGCCGACTCTCGTTACACAAAACTACCTAAATGTGTCAAACTGAAACCCCACATGCAAAAAAAACTCTTTATGGTAGGTACTGCTCAAGGAAAGCTGCTCCGTACTCGCGATGGCATCCGCACTCTTCTTGATTATTCTCACTGCCGGGACCATCATAACCGGCAGTCTCAACTCGCTCTTTACAAAGCATCAGGATAACCAGTGTGTTAGAAACTGTGACAGCCCCGATATTTCTAAGCACAAGAATTTCGAGCAGCCGGTGCTTCAGACTCTTCAGATGTTTATTGGAGAGTTTGCCATCTACATTGTCTACTGGGTTCTCTACAAATCCAACTCGTGGTTTTCCATCAAGAAAAACGATGGGTACGCTCAAATTGGCGCCGATGGTACCATCGCAAGCGCTCCCTCAACCGGCTCCATTTCCTACACCCAGTCGCTCAAGTTGGCGCTTCCAGCGGTCTGTGACTTGTGTGGCACCACATTGATCAACATCGGTCTCTTGTACACGCCCGTGTCGATCTACCAGATGACAAGAGGGTCTGTGGTTTTGTTTGTGGCGATTTTCTCGGTTGTGTTTTTGCAAAGACGGATCACCAAGTTGGAGTGGTTTTCGCTTGTTTTGGTTTCGCTTGGTGTTGTAATTGTAGGGTATAGTGGTACCAGTGGTAGTACCAGTGGGGACGTGGAAACCGACACAGCAGCGGCAGGGGAGGCATCGCTCGTGTTATTTGGCATGTTCCTCATCATTATCGCCGAGTTGTGTCAGGCAGCACAGTTTGTGATTGAAGAACACATTCTTGCCAAACAGTCGATCATGCCATTGCGGTTGGTGTATTTCGAAGGGTTTTACGGCGCAGCAGTGCTCTTGGTGGCATTCTCGTTCATGCATGTGGTTGTTGGCACATTTAAGTCGCCGCAGGACTTCAAAGAGTCTCCATTTAACATTGTGGAGTCCTTCTCGGAGATGTTTGCCAACCGTACCGTTGTGGTGCTTTCTGTGTGCATCATGTTCTCGATCTCGCTGTTCAACTACTTTGGCATCTCAATCACCCAAGAGTTATCAGCCACCGCAAGACTGACTGTAGATACTTGCAGAACATTACTCGTGTGGATCGTAGCAATTGCCTTGGGTTGGGAATCGTTTGCGTTTTTGCAATTCCTCGGATTCGTGGTTATGGTGTTTGGAACCTTGTGCTTCAACGGAGTGTTACGCCCAGAGGAGTGGAACTGGGTGCCTGCCGTTCTCAAGGAGGGTGAGCATGTGCCCCTTCTCCAAGACGTGGACGAGGACCCACTCTTCAGAACGTAATTGTTACTGGCAATTGTCCCGCGATGCACCTGCAGGTGCTAGCACCGGCTGCTCCCCAGCAGCCGTCCGAGGCTAAACCCAATGCTGCATGGCGGGACCCACCTGAGGCAAACTTACCCTCAAGGATAAAAAATGATAGCATACTATATATAGAGGTGGCAATCGCGTCACATAATGCATACCATGACTCCAGTACTCTTGTTATCCACTCTTGTTTTTTTGGATCTTTTTTTTGCAGCCATATCCTGCATACTGCCAGAGTGGTATCGGAGCGAGTTGTCGCCACCTCAAAAGCGAGCGTTGCGTGGAGAATGCATTTTGTAGCTACACTCGTCACCACAAAATGGTATGTATAGTGACCACAGCGGGGTGAACTGCCCCTGATCAGCCGCTCTTAGTGAGCGTTTCACTGCGAGACCGAACCTCTCAATCCTTGCCGCTTCAGGCAGCTTGAATTGAGCTTCGAGAAAATGACGACAGTAGCACTAATTGCTCCGCCAACTCGCCAGCACACGCACACCACATACTAACCGCAGTCTTTGAAAATCATCCCTGAAAACAAAAACCTCAGCTCCATAAGCAGCAACCAGTTTGGTGAGAAGGCCGCTCATGCTCCTGGTTTGCAGGACGTTTTGAGAAACCAAGAAGGACCCGCCAACTTGTCGTCCAAGATCAACAACCGCCACCCCTTGGAGAGCCGCGTCAACAACTGGGAACAGACTCAGTTGGAAACCAAAATGGAGTCGTACAGACGTATATTCGGTGCAGGAGTTCCTATTCAGCGTACCATGGAATTGGAAATCGTCGACGCCACAGATTTCAAGCCTCAGGTACTCGGCGGACCAGACTCAATGCACCGCGATATCTTGCTCAACAAAGACACCAGCATAGACTGGGAAGACATATACAAGGGCGGCTTAGAAAGCGGCTTCCACGTGAAGGACTTCCACTCCGACATGGAAAAGAGAATGAATATTTGAGTAGAATACATGAGCATACGACGAGCTAACCGTGCCCTCGCCCCCACGTAAATAACACCCTCCTCCACATCATATAGTGCGGTTCCAAATGGTGCGAGGTTTCGCGCAAAGAGTAGCGTTATCTTTCTCCACTGGAACAACCATAACTCTCTAGGTCACAGCTCCCCCTGTATCCTAACCTCCTTGCCCCTATCCCTCTCTCTCTCTCTCCCTCGCTCATACTCCTCACCCACCCCCTCTCTCTCACCCTCTTCGTCTCTACCCCCCTTAGCCCTTGCTCCTACAGCATCTGTCCACCTGCCGTTGGCCGTCCTAACTCCAGTCGGCTCAAGACCACGCACGTGACCGACTTGTCCCATGCTGCACGAAAAAATTTCTCGAAGAGTTCTCTAGGACGACCAACGGCTCCACAACACCTGTGTTAAATAAGACAACCTATCCTCGAAAACACTCCCCAGAAGTACCGCACGACCTCCCGATAGTTCATAGCCTACTTCCAACCGATCCCTGAGTATACACACGAATACTCGACCCCTTCCTGACTCTCGCGTCCTCCACTAACAGAAGCGAACCGCCACCTACCACCGTAAGCATCATGTCCCAAACTTTATGGTATGTATACACGTAGCAGAGTGGAAATGCCCATTAGCCGAGCTGGTACTTGGTTGTGGCTTTCCCTGCGAAGAATTGATCGAATGGCGTACTTACGGGTCGCAATTCGCTTGGTCTGTCGCCTTTGGCTGGCGCTCTCAGCCCTACACGGCTCTCTTCGGACGAATGGCGTCAGAGAAGAGCAGCTTGTGGCTCAACTTGTGATCCAATTACTAACCCCTAGGCGTAAAACACGCGAACCAAATGGCGTGCCCGAAACCTCGTGGACATCCGCACCGACTCCAGCTAGCACTGATCTGCCGTTCAACAGAGCCACTGTCCCTCCCAACGGGAGCGGCAAGCGCTACGCGATGAAGGATGTGTTTCAGGTGTGGTACGACAACAAGGATGCCATTCTCAACCACGTCAACTCTACCCCCGCCGCTGCAGAAAACTACAAGCTTGCCAACCCTGGCCCCATCTACCATTTGGAGCTCGAAGCCGAGTTTAGGGACAGTAAAGAACAGAATGCAGACGAGTCTACAGACGCAACAACTACGGTACCCTCCACAGGAGCAGCATCTGGACCCAGTGTCTCCACGGATTCCATACCACCATCCAGTGGTGGTCAGCCTCCAGGTATGACTCAGAATGACAACATGCACTCAAAAACCTTGAATGACACCCAGTTCTTGACTCCGGACAAAATCGAATGGATCTACGTCGATCCAAGTGGGAAGGAGCAAGGACCGTTCAACGGAGACATGATGCAAGAATGGCTCACTGATGGATACCTCAATCTCGACTTGCGGATCAGACGTAAGGAAGAGTTCAAGTTTCAAACGTTGAAGGATTTGTGCGATGGTGTACAGAACTACACGCATCCATTCAAGATTCCGCTTCCTGATTTGACCCAAGAGTCAGTTCCTCCAGCAACAGCCCAGCCGGTGCTCTCCCAGCAGCAGCAGCAGCAGCAGCAAGTTCCAGCGCCAATTCAGTCGCAAATCCACCACTTTTTGTCTGGGGGCGACTCGTCGTTGAACCTTGGAGCTGGAGGTATGAGACTCACCAATCCCATGAGTGCGGGCAATTTGTTTGGTAACGACTTCATCACTCATCAGACTGACCCGTTCGCACCAACCACGCAGCCCGCTCCTTTCCAGAATGCACCATCGGCGGGGAATCAATTCGGTATCGATTCGTTGAAGTTCAACCCGCAACCAATTCCAATCAACCATCACATGACGTCAATCTTGCAGCAGCAAATCCAGCAGCAGCAGCAGCCAGTTTTGTCTCGTACAAATAGCGGCTGGGGAATCGACAATCTGGGTCTTCTTGGAAGTGCTCCGGGGACGCCCAATGTAGCCCCTTCGGTTCTTCAGAACAATATCGGGCAGCAGCCGACCCCAATGTCGCCATGGGTTTCGGGTTTGCCTCTTTCGCGGGTGAGTTCGCCGTTTATCCCAACAACATCGCTCGATGATTCGGACAATGTATTAGGACTGGTGAAGACTGAGCCTGCTGCTGCTGCTGCTGCAGCATCTGCAGTGGCAGCAGCAAGTGCTCAACTGGAGCAAATCGGTGGGTCGAAACCCGAGTCAGCTGCAGAATTGGGAGCTAATGATGCTACAGCTGCAGCTGTTTCTGCATCTACTACTGCCACTTCAGCTGAGCCAAAATCTGCTCTCTCTACCTCTGTTTCGGGCACAACGGAACAGGTTACCTCTGGACCAGCGCCAGCGGTGGCAGCATCTGCCGCTGCTGTCAAATCTGCTGCCAAGCCCGCAGTGCAGGAGGCATCCAAGCCATCCCAATATACGGCTCAGCCAGCTACTGAGACTCCAGCTCAAGCTCCAGCCACAGAATCCAACTCCACCAAGACAACCAAGACCACTGTCGCCAGCACCAAAAAAGTTCTTGTTCCGCTCGATCCATCCGCCTCCAAATCAGCATCGTCTGGTTCTGACTCACAAGCACCAACTAAAACTGTAGTGGCACCATGGGCCAAGAAGGAACAGGAACAGCCAACTAAGCCTAAGCTCACCCTCAAGCAAATCCAAGAATTGGAAGCAGAAGAATTGAAGAAGCAAAAAAAGATTCAACAAGAAGCAAATGAGCAGGCAGCAAGAGCTGCAGCCCAAGCATGGGCCGAAGAAGAAGCTGCAGCTGCGAAGCAAACTGTCCTGGGACTCCCCAAGACCTCTGGTTGGGCCACTCTGCCAGCATCTATCAGTGCAGTTAGTCACACTAAGACACTTGCTGATATTCAGCGGGAAGAGTCTGAGGCTGCTGCTGCCAGAGCAGCTAAGGCTGCTTCTTCTGCAGCAACTTCCTCTCCATCTTTATCAGTCGCCGGTACAAAGTCGTTTGCTAACGCTGTTGCCAATAGCACTGCACCAAAGGATGACGGAAGCTGGACAGTTGTGCCAAAAAAGGCTAGTCTTGCTACTAAAAAGCAGCCCTTAAAGTCCAACCCAATTGTAAACAACACTCCCTCGAAAGTTGATCCCCAGGTTTTGCGGTCTGTTTCTGCCGCAAGACCAACTGTGTCCATTGACTCCAGCGCTATTCGCGAAGATTTTGTGGTATGGGCTCGGTCTGCCATGACTAACTTGTACCCGTCTGTTTCGAAGGACGACTTGCTCGATATCTTCTTGACTTTGCCTGGAAACAGTGCTGACTCATCGCAATTGATCTCTGAGACAATCTACAGCTCGTCGCCTACTTTGGACGGACGTCGGTTTGCAAAGGAGTTTCTCGACAAGAGAGCAAAAGTGGAGCAACAAGTTGGCCCATCTAACGATTGGTCCTCGGCAATCATCATGAGCGCAGACAAGGTGCCCTCTGTTGATGAAAATGGCTGGAGCACTGGTAAAAAGAAGAAGGGCAGACGTTAGGGCAGATATTAGTGCCGTACAAGAACACTTGTATAGACATAACAATAAAAGTATCCACTAAAGTATCCCCAGTGCAGTACTGGACGAAAAGGAGACATGTTGGTTGCTACGGGTGATGTTTAGAGTGGTATTAATTAATTAGTCTATAAATTATCCCAAGTGTAGGTTGTCAATGGCGACTGGGAGTGCAGCCTCGTCTCGCAATATAGATGAGACCAAGGCGATATTCTCGCGCGGAATCATTACGATACCAGATTTTGCCATGGAAAGGTAGCTCATTTCGAGTGGGTATTGGGATTTCTTTCTGCTTCCGCTCAAGAGTCTACTGGCCAAGCCTGCCACAATTCCAATTGAGTCTACCGGTAATGCATTCAAGTCGATGGTGATCGGAATGATGGCGTCTTGGGTCAGGCCGATGATGCATTTCAGTGGAAATCCTAATTTTGCTCTTTCCTTTGAGGATTTCGGTAACAACAATGACACTTCGTTCAACGAAGTGCGTGTTAATGCAAAGTAGGCTGGAAATGCTACCGAGTTCACGTCTGTAGACGCTAAGGTTTGTGCAGTTTTGATAATGGTGCGCGAAGCTTCGCCTGATCTTGCTCCGGTCAAGAGCAATTTCGTCGACTTGTTGATCACTGGAGATACGCTTGCCTCCTGGAAGAGCTCAAACGCCATGTGTTCGATATCAAGGTTTGGCGACTCGCTGCCCAAGTGTTGCAGCTGTTCTGGTGCTGCCTGCAGTTCCAGATCCTGTTTAATTTGTTCCTGATATTGGCTCTTGTTGGCGCCAAAATTGACGTAGCTGTTTGATAAATTGGAAAACTCAAAGTTTTTCAATGTGAGGATGCTCACCACCTTCTCCTTTGATGACTCTGGGATCAACACAATGTCGCCAAAGTGTGTCAGGAGGAAGAAAAGCGGAATGTTGTTGGTAGAGAGCGGTTTCGTAAGCAGCAACACTTTTGAGCTGTTGTCGTATCCGTCACTACTGTCCACCTGGAGGGTGATGAATGTGTCGTCGAGCAATTGCACGCTGCTATCCTTGAGGGTGGCAGCCACTCTCAAGGGCTCTTTGAAAAGAGTGGTCATCTTTGTTGCAGAGCACATCACCGTGCACTCGCTAGGGGTGAACGCCACGTGCAAAAAGTAGTCCTCTTCTTCCTCACACGACCCACTCGTATCCTCTGTGGTGCAGTCTTCGTCCGACTCGTCGGAAACAGCAACCTGGTCGATGGAATTCGACTGTTTCGATGAGTTGTCGATTGGGGAAATTGGCCCCAAACGATTCAGGCTCACTCCGCCTGTACTGCCGCCGTTACTCGTAGCTGCTGCCACTGAGTCTAGCTCTGCTGCTGCCAACGCAGCAGTGGCTGAAATTACGCCAGCTGTTGAAGACGCTGACAACGAGTGTCCAGCAGATGTTAAATCAGAATACGTGGAGCCCTCATGCTCTGAGGACGCATCAGAACTGTAGTCATCATCATCTTCATCGCTATTAGATGACTCATTATCAGAGTCGTCCACAGTATACTTCAGAGCTTCCTGGTGGAGTAGTCGGAGAATTGACGAAGAAAACATCCAATACATATCCTTGGGTATCGACAAGATCGATATACTCGTCGAGTTTAGGTGAACTTGTGTGTTCATGCTGGAAAACGCTGGGGAATAGCTCAGTGTACGTTGGTGTGCTAATGTGTCAAATGCCAAATGTGGAGAAAACAGCCCAATGTGGTGAGCAAGAAAAGATTACCCGTGCTGATATTTTGGTCAGTTCCTGCGTCGATCTATACAAGTAGAACGAAATCCACCCTTTTTACCTCTAAACCCTTAGAAAGCAAGTATTTGTGCCAATATATATACTGAAAGGTTTAATGTGATTCAACAAAAAAAAAATTTAAAAAACCACAGCTTGACTCAGCGTTTTATTTTTTCTTGCTTAAATTTTTTTTTTTTTTAGGTCCGATTTAAGATTGATTTATTTTTTTGTTTGATTCTTTATTTTTCGGTCGCAGCTTCTACACTCTCCGCTCGAAACACTTTGGAGCTCAGCGGGAATAGAGTATGGGGACACCAGTCTTTGTTTTGGTATAGTTTCAAACTCTAAAGTCAATTGGGTCTGTGGGAGGGATATCCTGCAACAATGAATATCGACAGGACTGTTTATGGTGCCTGGTGGTTGGCTCCATTCTCAAGCAGGTAGCGGTAATTAGTGGTCGGTAGGTTGGCACAGGCACTTCGGGTTGCGGCCGACTACGCTGCATGACAAACTTCACTCACTTACTCTGGCCAGAGCACCGCCCTGAATTGCCCTTCAAGCAACATGCACGAAAGAGACCGGTGTACTACATCTCTCCGAGTATTATCGCCGAAACATAAAAATTGCCAGGCGTATTTTTCACTGGTCTCATCGCACGTGCTGCGCCCGCTCTTTGATTAACAGGGGAACAAGCAGACTGATAGCGCGAGTTTACGAGCTGGCGACAACGCGCGCGCACACGCAAGGCACAAGGTGGGGAGGGTATCAAAGGTGGAGAGCGAGAGAGATAACGCACGCTTGAGGGGTTGTAAGAGGACCCTCCTGTTCCGTGGAACAAGCCACTTCTGGGTGTGACTCTAGTGTCAAAAATAAGCCTCTAGCAATCTAACAGACGTAGTGTGCGAACAGGGCAAGAGAGCCCGTACTTTTTCGTACGAGTCGGCACACTAGAGCCAAATTAAGTATAACCGAACTGTGAAAAAAAAAAATGCATCCACAGGGCAAACTATACACCAAAAAGTGCACACACACAAGCGCCGTGGCTACAACGTGGGCAGCCTTGGTTGTCCTCGGCAAGATATCAGCTTTATTCCCTTTGTTTGTGTTCCCTTTCGATTTTCCGTACCTTATTAGAGTTCTTTGCGTGTCCTGAACCTCGTCTCAACTGTGACCCCACACTGGGTGAAAACTATGAAAAATTCCCTTCCAGATCGGAGGCATAATGCTTAAATTCTCCCAGATTCCATCTCTAAACCTTGCACCACCCAAAGAAGCATTGTGCTCTCACTAAGAAGCGTCAACGCAACGAAGTGAAATTAAACCACAGCCCAGTCCAGTGATGGCGGTTCTTTTGGTTTAGTACCCGCCTTCGGTTGACCATGCAACTTTTTTGGCTTGTGTAGAAAAAGTCGACTAGTCAACGAAACTAGTGCGAACTCTATTTGTATGGGTTTAGCGATACTAGAGTAGAAATTAGTCAAGTCCATTAGGCATCCCTTCTGCGAGTTAAAGACTAGCTTAGGTCGCCCTAGATGCAAGGAGTGCCAAAGATAGAATCTACGGAGAGGCACGGAGTTCGGATCGGCTAGTGCAATTGGCTCCAAAAGAAAAGAAGAAAAAAAAGGAGCCGTTCGCAGCCAAACAAAGCCCCTGCGTTTTGAGGTGGAATTGCACAATGCTATTGTATGTACTTATATACTGCTGCCCACTGCTTAGACACGATTGCTTGCAATTGAACCCACCGGTCGCAATTGTGGTGCACACATACTCCAGGTACAATGGGGACGCGCCACATGGATGGCTCATCTACCCAGGAGCAGTTAGGTGCGTTGTATGAGGTTTGCGTTGAGAACCTCCCACAAGGGAGCCACCTGCAATGGAGTGGTCACCATCAACATATCTTCTGAGGAATGAGCATGGCGTTATCCTCGCCAGGAGGTTACTCGCACCAGTGACCTACGCGTTCACGAGATTCTGCCGCTCGTAAAAGGTCTCCCACAACTCGATGGCCTCCTTCTGACTCTCTATGGAGCTTTCAATGAAGATTTCGACGCTATTTCTGAAATCGTCGATTTTTTCAAATTCAAACCGCTCCAACTCACTCGTGATTGTATCAGAGATTTGCTGGAACTGTGTTTTGAATTTATTGGTTTTTGCCTCGAGCTTCTCCACTTCAAATTTTAACAAGTTGATCTTGTCGCTTTGTGATCGGTTCTTTTTGCCAAACCTGTCCAACTGGGTCTGCTTTTTGAAGAGTTCTTGCTCGCATGTGTAGTACTTGTTGTAGATTTTTATTCTGGTGGTGAAAATGTGCCTGATCGATTCTATGATTCGGAGATATTCGTCAATTGTGAATCCTAGCGTCAATTGGTCTTGCAAGTTGGTTCTGTCCAAGTTTTCTTTCAACTTTAGGTGAATTTCACTGAACTCGGCAAGCAAGTCCGTGGTCCGTTTCAGAATCTCAAGCGATGATAACTCCTCTGTGAGCATCGAGATTTCTTCAACAAGAGCTACAATCTCGTTCCTCTGTTGGCATATCAACTCGCTCAGCTTGTAGAAATTCTTGAGGTTCGTTTCCAAATCTTCAATGTACTGTTTCTTTTCCTTGATCGCGTCATTTGGCTCATTCACCTTGTTTGAGATAGAAAAGAGCGATGACATGAACCCGCCTGCGCTGGTGCCTGCTGGTTCATCGAGCATTATGGACGAATTTATATCCGATTGGCTCTCTGAATCTTCACCGCCTCCGGTCGATGTGTCACCTGCAAGTGTACGCTCTCTTTCCTTGGCCTCGGCGTTGAAGTTTGGTGACGTCAAAAACAACTTGAAATCCGCGTCATGCGCAATCAGGGGAAGATTTGCAATTTTGGTAAGCATTTTCTCGAGTGAAAGTCTACGATTTTCAATAAAGCTTTCATTGAAGCGCCCAATGTAAGTCTGTTTTGCTGGAGGGGGCGGAATAATTATACCTGGGTGGTTGTTTTGGAGCTGGTGATATAACCACCGGAAGTCTCTGTACCGTCTTGTCACAGGCTCAGGGTCTGGTGTAATTTGATCCTTGTGCTTCACGTGAATTGTGTACACCACGTGGGCGGTTGTAATGTCGCCTACCTTCATGGGGTCCCCGACGGATATTTCCAACGCTGACGCTGAAGACCCTCCGTACGCGGATTCTCCACCGCTTCCGGACTCCACTGCCACGTTATTACCGTGACTCGCACTCAGATTCACACTGGCACTCAGTTCCTGCTGTTTTTGCTTTGGTCTCGGCCTTGGAATTGCTGCAGCAGCAGCTGCTGCCACTGCTGCCTCGTCTTCCTTGTTTATCTTGTACAAGGGCGACTCCACCTCCTTTAGTAACTTTTCTCTGACATTTGCAGTCTCCTCGTCGCGTTCCTGTGGCTGCTCTCCTCCCAAGGGTCCTAAAGGATTTGATCCAAGATGCGCCACTACAGTCTTTGAATTGAATCTCCTAGACCTAGTGAAGAGTTTACTTTTGCCTAGGTCGTTGCTTGGAGAAGCGAGAATGTTGCCAGTACTCGTTGGTGCGCCCGCTGGAGACTGCAATGCGCTCTCACTCACCTTTATCGGACTAGTAGTATCTTTAAAAAGAGACTCTGATGCATGTTTGGGCACAGGTGATGACGGTGCAATACGCGCCTCGAGATCTGCTCCCTCCGTCAACTCCGAAAGAAGGTTGGTGGTGTGCTCCTTGCGCTCCTCTTTGGCCAATTCTGCCAACTGGTCTGCCTCGTCTTGATTGTATGTGGACAGGCCCAAATTGAGCGTGTTGAACTGTGAGTGAAGGCCACTTTCTGTGTGTGCGCTATGTCCGTTCTCCTCGGCATCGTCATCGTCATCGTCATCGTCGTCGTCGTCCTGGTTGTCTGTGCCATTATCGCGGCTCGGACCCTCGTAGAACGGAGAGTGGCTGTCATTGTCTTGGAAACCGTTCTCGATCGCAATACCACGGTTGCCTCCAAATGGAACAGTGGGAGTCGTCAACACATCGTCCCAATGGGAAGCAGTCAAATCGTCCTGGTCCATTATTGCAATTGCAACTCTGCTGTGGATAGGAGGCCGGTGTTTGCCTTTCGATTTATGGCCAGTGAGGTGTCGTGTTTGTGCGAAAAATCATGCGCCCATATGCCAGACCTTTAGTCGTTGTGGGTGGGGACTTCCTATTCCTGGAGTGAAAATGGCACGCGGAGCTCATAGAAGCGTGCAGAGCGTGATTTGCAGGGAGTAGTGTGTTAAATAGTCTGATACAATGCATATTTGTTGGCATGAGTCTTTTCGGGTTGGCTTCCGATTGGGTGCAAAATAGTACTGCCAAACAAACAGCCGCAGCCAAACACACGGAATAGTATCGGTAGTGATCACGTGGTGCTTGTTAGTGTCAGAGGCAAAGTTTAAAACCGTTGCCTTTCAGTTGACGGCTATACTCTGTAAAGTAAGCGTGGCGGACTCTAGTGTGACAGATTCAAGCTAACAAGAACTTCTGCTATGACAAACCCCCATATTACTCTAGCAGATTGGCAGCCTGGCTAGCTCAATCGGTAGAGCGTTTGACTCTTAATAAGAGAAGCGATCAAAAGGTTGCGGGTTCGACCCCCGCGTCGGGCTACTTTTTTTGCATACACTATTCTTATTGATAATAAGGCAAACACTTCTCAGTTAGACTTGAAACATGCCAGTATCAGCATCGTCAAGCAGAGTGGACCTCACTCCCTTGGCTTTAGTGATAGCATTTTGTTCCTACAGGCTTTTGTACGAATAATTTATTCAAAGTAACTGTGATCCCCCCAGAAGACTACGGGTGGGTTTTCCGGCTCCGTTTATCCCATGGCCAGTGGCACACGGGCAGTGGCCCGGCTAATGCAAACCACCCGTTCTTTTGTTTCTCAAGATCTTCTCCTGCTTTTCCACCTCTTCGTCCCATACGATGAAATCGTCCAAGGCCCTTCCTGCCGGCACCATTGGCAAGACTGGCACCTTCTTCTCTACATGCACCTCCATTAAGACAGGACCCTTGCAGTCTAAGAATTCCTTGACTGCAGGTACCATTTCTTCCTGTTTAGTGACTCTGATGCCCTTGAGTCCCATGGCATCCGCCAACTTCATAAAGTCTGGGTTCAGCTGGTGGGCGTGTGCGTATCTGTGCTCGTAGAAGAGAGATTGCCATTGGGTAATCATTCCCTGTTCTTCGTTGTTCAAAACACAAACTTTGATGGGTGCTCCGGCTTGCACTGCGGATGACAACTCCATAAGCGTCATGTTGAAAGAGGCGTCTCCGTCAATGTCAATCACAATAGCGTCTGGCTTGGCCACCTGCGCTCCGATAGCGGCAGGTAATCCGAATCCCATGGTTCCTAATCCTCCCAGGGTAATCATTGTGCGTGGCTTGGTCCATTCAAAGTGTTGAGCTGTCCACATTTGGTGCTGTCCCACACCAGTGGTGATAATCACCTCCTTGCCGTACTGCTGCGATTGCTTGGAGATCTCCTTGATGAGGGTTTGTGGCTTGACTCTAGATCCTGGAGTCTCCTTTGTGTACAAGTATGGGTATTTTTCCTTCCATGCTTGCACCTGTGCCATCCATTCTGGTCTGTCCGACACAAGCTCCACGTACTCGAGAAATGAGGCCAAGTTCGCGGTCACGTCTCCCTCCACGGCCACAGTGGCCTCCACAACTTTGTTGATGTTTTTCGGGGAGATTTCAAAGTGCAAGATTCCTCCTCTTCCTTCTTGCGCCGCCAACTTGGCAGCTGGCGCAAACAACGACACGTTACCGGTGACTCTATCGTCGAAACGGGCACCAAGAGCAATGATACAGTCGGCTTGTTGCATAGCAGTGTTGGCGGCGGCACTTCCGTGCATTCCCAACATGTCCATGGACTTTGGGTCTCTTTGGTCAAAACCACCAAGACCCTGAATTGATGTTGTCACTGGGATACAGGCCTTGTCAGCGAGTTCCTTCAAGAGCTTGGGACCATCCTCGTGGTTCAAGATACCGGCACCGGCGAAGATGATCGGCTTCTTGGCAACGTTCAACACCGACGCGGACTTCTGGATTGCTTCCTTGGTGAACTCGGTGGTGGCAGCCTTGGTGATCTCCTTCAATGCGTTCGAAGGAAGCGTGGTATTTATCGGGATGGCCTCTCTCAAGATAGCGGCGGTCACATCCTTGGGCAAGTCGACCAAGACCGGTCCGGGTCTGCCGCTCTGGGCGATTTCGAACGCCTCGTTGATACGTCTGGGCAACTCGGCCACGTTTTTCACCATCACGTTCCACTTGGTGCACGACCGTGAAATACCAATGACATCAGCCTCCTGGAAGGCGTCGGTTCCAATGGCAGTGGTGGGCACTTGGCCAGAGAACACAACAAGAGGCACACCGTCCATCAACGCGTCCGCCATGGGAGTGATAACGTTGGTGGCACCAGGACCGGACGTGACAAGCACAACACCAGGCTTACCGGATGCCCTTGCATAGCCCTCGGCCATGTGGCCCGCACCTTGCTCGTGTCTGGGGAGAACAAACTTAAACTTGTCGGAGTTGTAAATGGCGTCAAACACAGGCAAAATGGCACCCCCAGCGTAGCCAAAGACAGTATCAACGTTGTGTCTAAGCATCATCTCGTGGAAAATCTCACCACCAGTCAAGCCGATAAACGAGTCGTCCATCACAACGTCCTTGTGGTTGGGCAACCGCTTGATCTCCTTCTGCACAGTTCTACGCTGAGAGGGCTCCTGGTTGAAAGCAGGTGCAGGCGCCGGTCTAGGAGGAGCAGCAGCAGCAGCAGCAGATGAAGATGACGTAACAGTGGCCCCAGTGGCGCTTTTCTTGGAGGAGTTGGCGATAGCACGAGTCGACGTGCGAGACGTGGCAAAGGCCGCCCGACGGGCAAGATTTATGGCCCTTTTGTTAGCGGAGAGCATCTTGAAAAATTTATACTTCTCTCTTCTAGTAGCAAGCAAGCAAATAAAAAATGAGTAAGTGTTCTCGAGTGGAGCTCTGACTGGAAACCAAACTTCAGTAGAATAGAAGGGAGTATATGAATGCAAAAACAAAAGAAGAAAACAAACACTAGAAGAATTAAAGAGAAAAATTGCTTGCCGATTCTTCAGATCGTCAGTGACTCAGGCGAGAGCGAAACCGGAGATTTTGGTGGAGCAAAAAAAAAAAAAGAAAGAAAAAAAAAAAGTGAAAAAAAATTGCTTTGTGTTATTTAGAAAATTCGGTGGAGCGGAGAAGGAGCCCAGATGTCAATGACCCCCATCGATCAGCGAGCATGGGGAGAACGGGCGCTGCTGCTGCTTACAGGAGGCTTCTCTCGAAGACACACACATCTTTGTGCACTTGCCTGGAACCCCTTGTGAGCACTAAGGCACTACTGGGTGGCCGCCTCATGGCAGCTCATCTCGCCCACATCACGTGTATTTCCTGCATGCCAAAAGTATGGGGAAGGGCAGTAGCGAAGCAGCCTCTTTGCAACAATTCTTGCGCTCCGTTTAGCTGGGCCTTATCCCGACTCCTCGACGGAGTTGCTGCGGGGTCAAAGGCACTTTCGACTTTCATTTTCCGTGCAAGGCTCGAGAGCTCGAGCACACTCGCCTGAATCAGTTCTCGGCTCCCTACGCGAGCCTCCTGCCCCGCTACAGAGCAGCTCGTTGTAGGGCCGCACAAACAAGTGAGAATTACACTCTACCGGGGGCACGCGTGTCCGCTCCGCTCGGCCACTTCGTGGAGACCACTGCGTGGAGCTGTTCTCCCGAAGGGAGGCTCCCCAACGGAGTTGCCCCGCGGGAGCGCCGCCGGAGGCACCACAGGCCGTCTAGCGGCCCTTCCGAGGGGCGCAGCCAGAGGCCAGAGGCAGATGATACTGTGAAATCTCTTTTATTCTATGCTATCTCTAATATGCTTTCAGCTATCGCTCTTTTCCAAGAGCTGTTGCTGGTGGAAGTCCGCTGCGGGCTGCACCGCTCCGTCTATGCCTTGGCCCTGTATTACTTCGGGCTCCGGGTGGCTCTCGTTGGACGAGTCCTTCTCTGTTTCGTCAGCGTCGGCCTCGCCCTGCATCGTTGGGTTTGGCTGCGGGTTCCCCCAGTCCAAGAAGTCCCTTCTCACCTCGACGTAGTCGTAGGCAAACTCGCCGATTTGGTCCTCGTCTGCGCCCACTTCTTCTCCGTTGTAGTCGATTCTCAAGTGGAGGCCAGGGATTTTGTTGATGACGAAGCAGAGCACTGCCGTGACGGCCGACGAGTACACCAATGTGGCCAAGATGTATGCAATCTGGATGTACAACTGCTTCCAGTTGTGGTCGAGCCAGCCTCCCGTGTGGTCGGTGACGCCGTCGTAGCCAATCACGGTCGACGAGCCGAAGAGTGCGTTGAACAAGAGCCCAATCACTCCAGCCATTCCGTGCTCTGCCCACACATCCAACGAGTCGTCTACGCGGCAGATGTACTTGATTTGGGTCGAAAAGTTACACACCACGCCTGCGGTGACGCCCAAAATCACAGACGCCCACAACGGGATCATACCTGACGATGGTGTGGCCGCCACGAGCCCCGAGATGCACCCAGAACACATCGCTACCATGGACCACTTTTTCTCCAACCTAAAATCCAAAAGACACCAGGTGATGCCGCCAAAGGCTCCGCAGAGATGCGTATTGAACATGGAGTACGGCACTTTGAGCGACGCATTACCACAAGAGAACCCATTGAAAAACAACCACCCGACGTAGAGCAATGACGTGCCCAAAAAGATCGTAGAGATGTTGTGTGGGCGGTAGTTGATCATCAACGTTTCGTTTCTGCGACCCAAAAAGGCACTGTACACGAACGCAGACGCTCCCGATAAGATCTCCACGGGCCCGCCTCCGGCATAGTCCAACACTCCGTACTGGGCAGCCCAGCCACCGCCCCAGATCCAAAACACCACGGGGCAATACACAACGGTGGCCCAGCAAAACAAAAATACCATCGCAGGAAGAAAACGTCCACGTTCAGCAATGCAGCCACCGGCCAAAATCGCCAACGTGACAAGCAAAAACTGCAACTGGAAAATGGCAAATGCAATCTGCGGATACTCGGACTCATCGGTCAACTTGCCCAAGAGGTTCTGGAAGCCAAAGTTATGCAAGTCGCCAATGAAATTATTGGAAGAGTGGTTAGAAAAGGCAAGCGAATAGCCCCAGAAATACCACTGGAAACACCCAATAAAGGACGACATGAATACAATCCAAATCATCGAGAGCGCAGACTTTCTTCTGGCCAACCCAGAGTATAAAAAGCCCAAACCGGGCACCATGATCCAGATCATGGACGATGATATAGTGAAGAGAAGGACATATGATGAGTCGTATTCGGTATTTTGTTGAAAGATGGCTCTTCTGTTGAGCTCGAGATTTTTAAACATGCTTGTGTGAGTCGTGCTGTGTGGGTCAATGAGTTTGTGCTGTGTAGGTATTGGTCGTTAGAGGAACTCGCTTGACTTTCTGAAGATGGGCACTTTTGTAAGTGCTAATGGCTAAAGGTTACCACGTCAATAAACAGTGGGCAGGTGAAGGATGTGTGTAAGAGACTCTACGAGTCACCAAAGGATATGCAAAATGTGCAGCCAATTGATGGCTGACGAAAACGGATAGTACGATGAAAAGTGCTGAGTTGAGAATTGCTCACGGAGTGTGCCCGTTTTCACCAATATATATACAACACTAGGTCCGATAAGAAGAAAAATACAAGAAAAATCAAGAATCAATTCACACCTATATACGAAAACAGCATTGGTCCCAAGCTTTATAAAAAGAAAGTAAGAGAAAAAAAAAAAAAAAACTAAAAAAAAAAATAAAATTTCAGCAAGGAAACTTCGATTGGTCCCGATACGAAGCATGATTGGCGAAAGAGCAGCAAAAACTTGGCTACCAGTCTAATGCGACGCATGCATCCCACAGACAATAGCAGCACAGTCAGGGGAGCACCACCTCCGCCACGCTCGGGTAAACTTGGGTGCTCCAGGTGCACGCATCGAGTCATACGGTTGAATCATTCTATTTTTTTTTTTTTTCAGAGGCCATGACAAGAAAAAAATGGCAGAGATAAGAGGAGGGGAGGAAGAGAGTGAGCAGCTAGTAGGAAATACAGAAGATTGATCTACAAAGGGGAAAACTGGCGAAGTAACCAGGTAGGAGGCGACAGACGACGGAGGGAGGCACAAAGCACGACCGACAGAGGGCAGGCCTCCCTTTTGCTCACCTCACGCCTGCCAATGCAAACTGATGGTTTGCGGCAAAAGCAGCAGCAAAAAACGTTTAGGCTCCACACGACACCGATAAGCGTGCGAGCCTGCGAATCAAACGGTAGGGAACAATCAGCGAACAAAAGTTTGAGTCACTGCGACTGTGAGCGCGCAAGTTTTGCGTGTGCACGTCCGTGCGCGCAGGAGCAGGCAAGCTCTTCTAGAAGAGCTTTGGCAGCCCCAAAGTTTCAGAGAGTGTCAGAGATAAGGAAATATTCAGGGGAGAACAAGGGGCAGTCTGGGGTTGATCGGCTGGTTGTGCAGGTTGCGCGCAAGCCGCGTTTTGGCTCGCTGTGCTTGGCGTGGAAACGGACGACAGGCCCACTGGAGTGCCACTACGGAACATGACTTGATAAGCCCGTAGTCGTTTCCATTGGCCTGCAAAAGCGGCGCGGATTTCATTGGACGATAGCACCGCCAAAAAACTGCCAGGGCCGCCACCCCATGTGCAGGCGCCCGGCTGAAATTTCTTGGCCTCCTACAGCGGGCCGGTGCGCGGTGTTGCTTTTATTGGGACGGTTATATACAGAAAGTTGCAGCCGTTCTCTGCTCTGACCTGGACTATAGTTGCCGCGCGGGAGAGCCGCCGGAGACAGATATAGCCAGGTCATGCCAGTCGGCTCCGCTCGGGCCACTCCGTGGAGGCCACTGCGTGGAGCTGTTCTCCCGAAGGGAGGCTCCTCAACGGAGTTGCCCCGCGGGAGCGCCGCCGGAGGCACTGCCGCCCACTCGACTGCCTGTGGCCCTACCGGGGGCTTGTGCGTCCGCTCCGCTCGGGCCACTCCGTGGAGGCCACTGCGTGGAGCTGTTCTCCCGAAGGGAGGCTCCCCAACGGAGTTGCCCCGCGGGAGCGCCGCCGGGGGCACTGGCAAGTGGGTCGCTTACTCAAGACGCATTCTGCGCTCGATTTCAAAACCCACTTCTACGGTGATCAAGATGATGATTACCCATTCCAAGCGCGTGCTCTTCTTTTCGTTCAACACGCTCAAGAGTGCGCGGCTTTCTTCTGTCGCGTAGTCCAATTTCCTGTTCAAGATGGATATTCTGGGCTGGATGTCGAGCGTCTTCGAGATGGCGTTGTAGATCTTTTCAAGGGTCGGCTCTGCCCAGTACAAGTCTGGGGTTTCGATCAATTCGCTGTACAAGTTAAGTTTTCCCCGTAGCAAGAACAACCGTCCTGTCAGCTTCAACACTTCGTTTTCTGTGATTTTCAACTTGATTCCCTTCGAGAGGCTCTCGCTGTGAATCTTTGTAAGCATCAAGTGCTCTTCTAGTGCGGTTTCGAGTACTGCGAGCCGTGTCGACCTCGAAAGGCCAATGGCAAATGCAGCCTTGTCGAGGAGTTTTTTGTTTTCGGTCTCGCCCTGGATGATCATAATCTCGCCTTCCATCGTCAGTTCCTGCGGCCGCTCTGTCACTACAGCACCATTGCCACTGTCACTATCAGGGGTGGCTGCTGTGTCGCTCGTAACCTCTATCCAGTCCATCTCCTCGCTCTCGAAATTGTAGTGGTTCACAGCACAGTCTTTCACGCTGGGAACAAAATGCTTGAGTAAATACTCCTCGTCTACACCCCACCCAACTACAGTTCCGTTTGCTAGCACCATGATGTCGTTCCCGGCGTGGTCCCGTACGTTCACCACTTCCTCTGGAACCAAAACCAGCGCACGTGACCGACTGACGCCTGTCTTCAAGAGCTTGTCTAGTTTGATGGACTCGCTGATGGTTATCGTGGTGACAATAGCCAACTCCGTGCGCTCCGACAACAGCTCGCGCGCTTTAGGCGTTTTATCCAACAATGAGCGAATGTAGTTTATGTTTTCGAGGTCCTGGCCCTTGCGCCTGATCGACTGGTTGACCACGGGCGAGTGCGATTTCTTCAAGTTGTGCCGCGGGAGTCGGATCTGCGAGAGCGTGCTGTTTCTTCGCGTGCTTCTGAGCACGGCCGCTTTCGCATATGAACTTCTCAAACAACCAAACATTGTCGCTTCCGTAGCTCTGCTGAGGGTCGACAAACTCAGAACCGTCTCAAATGCGGGTATATATGACGGTCACGTGAGTTTTTGGTGACGAGAGCCAAGTTCGAGAGGAAATGTCACAGTAGTGGGTATTGTCACAGCAGTGGGTATTGTCACAGCAGTGACGATATGTGATATTTGGTGGTTTAGTGGTGCCTTGGTCACTATGACGAGAATGATCTTTTTGGGTAGAGCATCCGACTAGCCACGGTGTTGCGGCTACCCCATCGAGCTCATCGGCTGTTCTATGCACACCGAAACTAGTAACGGCAAAAGTGGCAGATTTATCCGGCTCAGATGAGATTATTCTCGCTCAACGGTTCCTGATACTCAACCGCCACGCACCCACTTCTGGGACCCCGGGAAATGCGCCACCCCCACCGCTATCAACCGCTTTTTTTTAGCACTGGTCTGTCACTCGCTAATATTGGCGAGCGCCCCTGCTAGACTAAAAAAAGAATCCCCTGCACATCTTGCATTTTCCAGGACGCGATGTCGCAGGTTTTGGACATACCGTCATATGACAAAGGGCCCACAAACCTCTCATTCCCCCCATGCTCACGGGTCTTGCCTACTTTCACTTCACCACTACTGACGCTATTGTTCCTCGTGTCTTGCAAAACCCGATGTCTCGGAAAGAGCTCCCCGACGCCCATGCAAAGAAAACTCAAATGCTGCGGTCAAAGGGCGTGTCAGATTTTCTTTGTTTACCTTTTCCGAATTAGGCTTGTTAATAGGCGTCCTGATTTGGGAGGGCCATTGGCAATATCTTATTTTCCGCAGCAAACGGATAAAGAGAGAGAGGAAGCGAAGAGTAAGCACACTCAAAGGGCAGGAGGTTTGAGTGTTCGTGATCTCGTGCATGACCTGAGTATGGTGCTGATCGTTCCATTTAGCAACATGAAAGCGGAAAAAAACAAGTGAGAAAAGTCTTCGACTCTAGACTAACTCTAGAGTGTGAGCACTCGCATAGACTGTTCAAGTACTTCAACAGAGCGCTGAAGTATGTCCTCACTCAAACCCTCCGTCCTCCGCCCTCCGCCATCCCATAACCACTACGAGCCAAACCCCACGACTCCATGCACCAAAACCGTCTCAAACGCATGCCCAGCATTATACCGACCTTAAACCGCGGGCTAAGCAGCCTCGTAGTCCTCGTAGTCGCTGCCCACTTTCCTTTTTGCTTCCGTCCTGAAAAGGCAAGTGTTCATTTATTTTTTTTGTATACGCTCCACAAAGCTGATCGGTGGCCCAGCTACAAAAAATCGAAAAAGCCCGGTGGCAGAAACACAACCTCCCCTCACTCCTCTTCTTTTCTTCTTCGTTATACGAAACAACTATGTGGTATGTATTAGTAGCTTGTTACTCTGTTTCGAGCCTCTCGTTCGTGTCTACACATTTGAGCCGCGACACGTGAACTCCGCTTAGGACGTGTTCTGTAGGCGGGCTCGATGGCGTGCCGCTATATTTAGAACCTGGGGGGTTGGCCCATGCTCTCTCCCACTGCCAACTCAGCGACGTGGTTCTTGCTTCTGTGTGGAACAGTGAGACCAGTTTGCGTGTTCATGACTTCGAGTGACTTTAGCTTGCCTCATGGACGACTGGTACGCGGTCACTGGCACAGACTCAGAGTGGACATGCCAGGCTATCGCATCGGAACTTTTAATGCCACAGAAGAATAACTCTTTCTGGTCCATGGCACTGCCGTTCTTTACTAACAAGACAGTGGAATTTTTGGTTACGTCAACTTTTTGGTCGACAAGAGCAGAGGCGAGATTGTCGACAACCTCATTGAAGGTCTTTCACGGTTGGAGTACCGTGGATACGACTCGTCTGGTATTGCTGTAGATGGCGATAAGAAGGGCGAAACGTTTATTGTCAAGAAGGTGGGCAAGGTCAAGGCCTTGAAGCAGGAGATTGAAGACCAAAAGTTGGAACGGTCGACAATCTTCGACTGCCACGTTGGTATTGCCCACACAAGATGGGCCACTCACGGTCAGCCCATGACCTACAACTGTCACCCACAACTGTCGGGTCCCAGCAACGAGTTTGTCATTGTGCACAACGGTATTATCACCAACTACCGTGCATTGAAGACCTTGTTGGAGTCCAAGGGCTTTAAATTCGAGAGTGAAACCGACACTGAGTGTATCGCCAAGTTGTTCAAGTACATCTACGACACCAGTCTCAAGGCTGGTCTTTCTCTTGATTTGAACGAATTGACAAAGCTGGTTCTCTATGAATTGGAAGGTTCGTACGGTCTCTTGGTCAAGAGCACTCACTACCCGGGAGAAGTTTGTGCCACAAGAAAGGGTTCCCCCTTGCTTGTTGGTGTCAAGACCGACCGCAAGTTGAAGGTTGATTTCGTGGATGTCGAGTTCCCCGAGCACGATGTCCCACCAACCAGCATCAGCACCCTCGCCAACGGTGTAGGAGCCAACGGCCACAAGTCGCAAATCAGCAACTTGGGCCTCTTGCCCGTTGCGCAAGGAGACAACTTGAGAACCTCTCAATCGAGAGCCTTCCTTGCAGACGACGGAGTGCCCATGCCCGTTGAGTTCTTCTTGTCGTCCGACCCATCGTCGGTGATCCAACACACCAAGAAGGTGTTGTTCTTGGAAGACGACGACATTGCCCACATCTACGACGGAGAATTACACATCCACAGAGCCAAGAAGTCGTCCAAGGGCGAAGCCACCACAAGATCCATCCAAACCTTGGAAATGGAGTTGAACGAGATCATGAAGGGACGCTACAACCACTTTATGCAGAAGGAGATTTTCGAACAACCAGACTCCACTTTCAACACCATGAGAGGCCGGATCGACTTTGCCAACTCCAAGATAAACTTGGGTGGTATTAAGGGTTGGTTGCCAACAATCAGAAGGTGCAGACGGATCATTATGATTGCGTGCGGTACCTCATACCACTCGTGTTTGGCAACACGGTCTATTTTCGAGGAGTTGACTGAAATCCCCGTGTCTGTCGAATTGGCATCGGACTTTTTGGACCGCAGATCCCCGGTATTCAGAGACGACACCTGTGTGTTTGTTTCGCAGTCCGGAGAAACCGCAGACTCGATCTTGGCACTCCAATACTGCTTGGAAAGAGGAGCGCTCACGGTGGGAATTGTCAACTCGGTCGGATCCTCAATTTCAAGAATAACACACTGCGGTGTGCACATCAACGCCGGCCCAGAAATCGGAGTGGCTTCAACAAAGGCATACACGTCGCAATACATTGCACTCGTGATGTTTGCATTGTCATTATCAAACGACTCTGTGCTGCGCCAAGAAAGACATAAAGAAATCATCAAGGGACTCGAAAAGATCCCGGAACAAATTAAGACCGTATTGTTATTGGAAGACAAAATCAAGCAGTTGTGCGACGACCATTTGAACAGCCAGAAATCGCTTTTGCTTTTAGGACGTGGGTACCAGCACGCAACTGCATTGGAAGGAGCACTCAAAATTAAAGAAATCTCGTACATGCACTCGGAGGGTGTTTTGGCAGGAGAATTGAAGCACGGAGTGTTGGCCTTGGTTGACGAGTACTTGCCAATCATTGCATTTGCAACCAAAGATTCTCTTTTCCCAAAGACAATGCTGGCCATAGAACAAGTCATTGCCAGAGACGGTAAGCCAATAATCATCTCCAATGAAGGAGAACAAATTGCAGTGCCAGTGGAAAAGACCATGGCGGTCTTGGAGGTTCCATTGACTGTCGACTGCTTACAGGGCTTATTGAATGTGATCCCCTTGCAGTTGATGAGCTACTGGTTGGCGGTGAACAGAGGAATTGACGTCGACTTCCCAAGAAACTTGGCCAAGAGTGTGACTGTCGAGTGATCGGCTGGCGACTCTATTTATATATCTATTGTATGGGTGGTTTAATCCAAATTGTGTTTTACAAAGTGTAGGCATCCACTTGGTAAGTGGGCAGCGCACGAGAGCGGTGATTGTCTCACCCCTACAGTCATATCCGTATCGCTATTATTCACTATATACAACTTATTTCCGCTTAAAGTAGTCAGACGAACTGAGGAACGCGGCACTGAAATCAAACACTCTCTCACCCACACCGAGGTACTTTTCCGTGTAGTATCTGATATCCTCGTTCTGAATCGTGTCAGTGTTGAGACTATTGGTTAGTATGGCCAGCGTGTGTGTGTGTATGTGTGTGGTGTGTGGTACTTACGTCAATTGAGTGTTTCTTCTCACGCCCGCTAAAAACGCGGACACAAGGACAAGGTCTGCGCCTATGTGGATAGCTTTTCCGATCTGGCGGATCTGTTAGTTATAGCTGTGCGCAGCAAGGGTCCACCATAGAAATTGCGGTAACAAAGAGACAGGTAAGCGAGAGTCATGCGGCTACGCGCTAGCACACACGGTGAGGATCAGTGCGTATCACTACCGAGCTACAATATCGGGCTAGAAATGCAGATATAAATCTGCTCCACTGCTACCCATTGGTGGACTCTCGCATCCTACTTACGTACCATTTTTTTCGCTGTGTCTGAAGAGAAGCCGTCAGATTCTTGGTGGGATGAAGGGGATATATATTTTCTTAGACGCCACCCCAGATAATGGCGCCTGTCACACAAAATAGAGCAGGGGCGCGCCATGCAGGACTAGTTGTTTGAGGACTCGAATGAGAGTCAATTTGAAATTAGGGAGGCGCTGAGTAGAAACACCAAGGGCGCTATGTCAGAGTGCACTGCGTTTATCAAGGAGGAATGCTAACTGGATGTTTATTTACTGGTTCCTTTTCAAGGTAGGATATGATGTAGCTAAGGTAATATTGGTTTGAGCTGGAGAAACAATCGTATGCGCGTGATAGTGGAGAAGAGTTGGCCCAGAGTCGGCCCGCTGGTAGCCCGCTCCTGTCGCCGTCACAGTGGCAAAGGGACATGGTTTGCGGTGCAAAATGAATAAGAATAGGTACTAGAGCCAAGCTGAACTATAAGCGTGCGTATGCAACAGGCTTTCTTTGTTAGATATTTTGTTTAATGGTGGGGCCAGTAGACACTTGACCCCAAGAGGGCACAGGTGCGAGAGCTGAATTTTGGTAGGCAACTTCATTGGTGCGCGTATTAAAGATGGGGTTCGCACGGTCTCTGACCGTATTGTTTCTCATTCGACTCGTGGCGTACCAGTAAGAGACATATAGCTTGGAGCGCTTGAATCTTTGGTGGTGGGGTGTGTGTGTGTGTCTATATTGCATGGGCCATGTGTGAGAGCACTGTGCGACTATCCAGTTCTCCTCGACACAATTCTGCCTCAACAGGCTACACTTCAGAACAAAAGGTACTGGGTATGGGTAATCTCAGCAAGGCACTCGAGAGGATTCCCGGCGGCCTTTTTTACTTGCCTCTCAAGCCATCCAGCCACTGGATGGCTACTTGTATTCTATATAGTGATTCTCTAGCGCTTTTTTTCGCAGCTAAACAAAAAAAAAACCAAAGCAGCGCAGTCAAGCAGCCAGAGCTCCGGACAACTTGAGGGCAGAATTTGCCCCCAGCGTATCCGTTCTACTCCTCCAATGCTCTCTGTCGACCTATAACTTGCGCGTACTCGCAAGTACTCGCGAGACCACTGGGATATGTGACACCCCGATTGAGAAGAGAAGGACAAGAGAAACTAAGTGCTATTGCACCGGGCGAGCTGCAATCCGGGTAACCCTCACACAGTGGGAGAAATTTCTCACACACAAAAGGTGTGCGTAAAAGCTCAAATACCCTTTTGTAGGGTGCTTCAGCCTTTTCCCCCTCTATTACCTCCATAATAATGTCAGACAGATACAGGCCAACGGGCCCCAAGTCATCCAGGTATGGCGAAGAAAACGACTGGGACCGTGATCGGACCTGGAGAGACCAGGATGGCGAGCGTTCGCGAGATTATAGGCCCAGAGGCAACGCCTCCACGTATAAGAGTCAGTTCAGTAGTACTGGGTCCAGGGAGCAGTCCGGACGAGATTACTACTCGTCGCTGAACGCTGGTAAGCGGTACGAGTCTAGTAGTGGACGTGGAGGTAGCTACAGCGGCAGAGGAGGACGTGGAGGCTACAAGGGAAATGTAAATGTGAACGGCCGTGACGCGGCGCCACATAAACCGCCGCCCACTGGCCCCGCTGCGTCTAGTTCCACTGGTACAGCTGCTGGGGCTAGTGGACAGTCACAGCCTCCTGTACCTCGCGCAATGGGGAATAACCCCCCGGCTGCTAATGAGTCTAGATTTCCCAGCGGGCCAAAAGAGAGCCGACCGCCACCACCCAGCACAGCATCTACAATCGGTCCTAGCGGACATCCGCTTCCCAGTGGGCCCAAAGGTGCATCCGTGGCTGTAGCGCCTCCCTCAGGACCAGGAAAGGCACGGCCATGGGGCCCATCGGGCTACAGGAATAAAGGGCAGTATGGTGAGGACGACGCACATCGTCATCCGCCTCCACTACCGCATCAGAAACTGCAGCCACTGCAGCAACTTCTGCTGCTGCTGTTACAACCCAAGAGTGGACGCTCAGCTTTGCCACCGCAGGAAAGCATTGTAAACAGTGGGCTCAACGGTAGCAAGCGAGCGTACAACCATGAGGGGTACGAAGACGACGGAGGATACAGGAAGCGGCAACACTACCAAGACGATTATGACTACGAATACGGAAAGGGGGGGTACCGTTCAGGGTACAGTAATGGGTATGGGAAGAGCTACTATAATGATGGGTACGGAAATGGAGGAGACTACAAGGGACCGAAGAAATTTCCCCCGAAATCGGTGAAACCTGGCCCAAAGACAAAGAAGGGGCCCATTGCAGGAGAACATGGCAATGCGAGTGCCACTGTAGCAGGACCGAAAAAGGCAACACCAGCTACCCCACGTCGCACACTCGCAATCTCACAAATCTACCTGATGAAAACAAACAAACCGTACGCAGTTTACTCACGTGTACAACAGGTTGGAGAGGGAACGTATGGTAAGGTATACAAAGCGAAAAACACAAGCACCAACGAGTTTGTGGCACTCAAGAAGCTCCGGTTAGAGAGCGAGAGAGAGGGATTCCCCATCACAGCTATGCGGGAGATCAAGCTCTTACAGTCGTTCAACCACCCGAATGTGGTGGGACTCTTGGAGATGATGGTTGACCAGGGACAGATTTATATGATATTGGACTACATGGACCACGACTTGACCGGATTGCTCACGCATCCAGACCTCAAGCTTGAGGAGGCGCATAAGAAGTTTATATTTCGTCAGTTGATGGAAGGATTGAACTACTTGCACCGCAAGCGAGTGATCCATCGTGATATCAAGGGCTCCAATATCTTATTAGATAACCTTGGCGTTGTGAAAATTGCTGACTTTGGGCTTGCCCGTACCATGAAAAGCATCCAGAACGGCGAGCTGCCTGACTACACAAACCGGGTTATTACCATATGGTACAGACCGCCAGAGCTATTACTTGGATCAACCGACTACGGGCGTGAAGTAGACATATGGGGTGTAGGGTGTCTTTTGATCGAGTTATATGTGAAGACGGCGATCTTCCAAGGGTATGATGAGGTTGGACAGTTGCAGAAGATTTTCAACATAATGGGCACGCCAACGATGGAGGCATGGCCAACGATAGACGAATTGCCATGGTTTGAAATGCTCAAGCCAAAAGTAAACAAGGCATCCACGTTTGAGGAAGAGTATAAACCTCGCATGAGCGAGTTGAGTTTCGACTTGGCAGAAAAGCTCTTGACACTTGACCCCAAGAAGCGGTGGACGGCAGAAGAAGCATTGCAACACGCCTATTTTACCGCTGAGCCAAAACCTGAGCCGCTTTACTTCCTCAAGGAATTAAAGGGCGAATGGCATGAGTTTGAAACGAAAAAGAGAAGGAGAAAGGAACGCAAACGCAACCAAGAGTTGAAGGAGCAAGAGGAGGCATAGGCATATAGTGAATGAAATCGCTACAAAGTTGGTTGTAGGGTCCTATGGGGCTGTAGAGTCCCATTGGGCTGTAGATGGACACGGTAGGTTATATTTCTCATTTTCGCTAAGAAAAGTTGTCGATTCAAGGTCTTTCTACAGAAATGTACAGTCTATTGATTCGTTTATTTGTTAACAAACGCGACACCCTTTTCGATGTTCTTCTCCAATTGTTCGATAGCAACGGCCAACAACTTCTTCTCGTCTTCGGAGATCTCGTTCAAGATCTCATACTTGACCTCCTCGATACCGTTCTTGCCCAACTTCACTGGCAAGGAGAAGAACTCCAATCCCTGCACCAACTTCTTTGCCTCAGCGGCACCCTTGATCGATGGGTCCAAGTTCAAGAAGGTGCATTCCACAACTTCCTCAGAGGACAGGAATGACTTCAAGATGGAGTCAGCGAGCTTATAACCAGCATAAGCCATCGACAAAGTGGCGGATCCAGCACCGTTCTTGGCCTGCACAACCTCGTCACCTCCAAATTGCACTCTGTGAATAAGAGCCTTTTTCTTCTCGTCGTCCAAGTCTCCAAAGTACTTCTTGGAGTTACCAAGGGAGTACAATGGCACAATTGTTTCTCCGGAGTGACCACCGATAACATTGATGTTGAAGTCGGATGCAACAGTGTTGTCTGGGTACAATTGAGAGATGAAGGTGTTTGCTCTGACAATGTCCAAGGTGGTGACACCGAACACTCTTCTTGGGTCGTAAACACCGGCAGCCTTCAAAGTCTCGGTGACAATCGGCACGGTGGAGTTGACTGGGTTGGAGATGATCAAAACGAACGCCTTTGGCGAGTTCTGGGCAATTCCCTCGGCCAATCCCTTGACGATTCCCGCGTTGATGTTGAACAAGTCGTCTCTGGTCATACCGGGCTTTCTTGGAACACCAGCAGGGATGATCACGAGGTCAGAGCCCTTCAAGGCCTCTGCCAACGCGGTCTTGTCCTCCCTGGAGGAGGGCAAGTGTGTGGTGGTTTTGGAGTCGGAACAAATGTGAGACAAATCAGCCCCAACACCTGGAACATTCACCACATCGAAAAGAGCCAATTGCTTGACAGCTGGATGAAGCTTAACTAAAAGAGACAAGGGCTGGCCAATACCACCAGCGGCTCCTAAAACTGCAACCTTAACCATTGTTTGTGTTTGTTATAAGTATATATATGTATATAGAAAGAATTGTTTCTTCTTCTTTGACTTGCAAGAAAAAAAAATTCCTACTGATCTGAAAAATGAAATTTGTGTTGGTATGGAGAGAGAGCGGGGGGCAGTTTTGGGAGGATTTATACAAATTGCACTGGCGACTGCAGCCCTGGCACGCTCTTTTTCGTCTCCACATCTGAAACTTTACTGGGGTAAATCGCTCGGTGCAGGAAGTGGGGGCGGGTAAACGGAATTCTTCCTCCGGGAGGGCTGCTGGTGACCGAGGCAGCGTGTAGACATGTTGTCTATGGCTATTGGGTTCATGGGTCCCGTACCCTGTTAGCACCTATGGGATCAATTGGGTCCCAAACGGTCTTTCCTGGAGCTCGTTAGCAGTCAACATTTTTTTAGGGGTATACAGAAGTGGGGTGGAGTGGGGGTGGGGGCTCTTCAACCCGTGGGTGCTAAGGTCCGGGAATTTTCAAAAAAAAAATCAAAAAAAAAAAAAATTCAAAATAAAACGGAAAAAAAGAATAAAAAGAAGAGTGAGCAACGGTAGCCCGGAGGGATTAGGGGCGGATGAATTTTTCACGCGAGAAATCCCGAGGCTACTTGCAGTGGGTCGGAGGCAATTGGAAGTATCTCGGAGCCGATCGGAATCGCTGGCGTGAAGGAGGGAGGGTATTGAAGACGTCAAAGTGTAGAGCAGTTGGAGGGGCTGCAAGATGAGCTGCATACGGGAGTTGCATTTTAGCAGCGATGGCTGCACAAATCGTCGCTTTCGCGCTAGCACCCCCACTTGAGTTAAGTGCAGCTAAGCCACGTGCAATTAGCGCGGCCCAAGCAGTTCCCGCGAGAACTACTCCGCCATTGAGTGCTCCGAGATTTGTGACCTGAATTGTGGGGGTGGTGCCACCGTTGGTTCGTGGGTGCTAGGAACAGCTCATGTGGACGTGAGCGCCAAAAATGGCAACAAGGTGTCAGCAAGGGGTCAGCAAGGTGGGGAGGAAGGGGGGAGCAAGGGAGTCCGTACCATCTTAGGCCCTACGGCAACGGGCCGGTGGGATGTGAAGATATCGGCTCCGCTTCTCCCCCACCTTCGTATGGGCTCGAGGCTGTCATCATACTGTGAAATTGAAAGAGCCTTCATCACTGAGGTGGCCTCGGAGCCGTTAACTGTGCTGCCCCGGGACGTATTGCGCCGGAGTAATACGGAAGCCACGCAATTGCGCTCAAGCCAACGGATTCGTCGCGCCGCTTGACTCCGGGGACTACAGAGCAAAGCGGTGGTTCGCAGTCGTCTGCAAAAAAGTCCGGCTGCAGATGTCCGTTTTACGAAAGAAAGCCCAACAATAAGCTGCAAAGTGGTATTGGCTGCAAATTGGGATCAATGTGTCTGCAAAATATGAATATACATCTAGGAACGTCAATGGCCAAAGTAATAATAGATGCTGCGTAAGCTCGTCCTTTCTTGTATCCGAAGAGTACTTCTTCTGTATTGGCTTTTGACGAGGCTCTTGGCGCGGTACTTAAAAAAAGTTGAAGCCCTGAAGCCAAGCCTACCATTGGGATGCTGAGAGAAAACCTCGTGCGATGATATAGCAGTTCGTATTGTAGTACCACGCGTTAGATGCTGCAGCACTCGATCTGGTTTAGCAGAAAAGCGCTTATTCTCCATCAATCCAAGCGTACTCTTGTCTCCAGAAACACCACCCTCTAACGCTCTCCTACACACGATATACGTACATGTCTATTGATTACAAAAGCACAACAAACGATACCAAGCCAGCGAAACAGGCTAAGAATCCCTTTGCCACTGAAAAGTTATTTCCAGCTGATCCATTGTTCTTTGGAGACGACGAGGAAGTGGCCTTGGCTCCGTTTGAGCTGGAGCCAGAGTTACTGCCCGAACCAGACGTCGATTTCGATCCCGATCCCGCTGATCCTGATCCTGATCCTCCCGTTGTCTCTGGGACCTCGGTGTATGTGTTATAGTTATCAGCAGAGAATGATCCTGTGGTGTATTTAAAAACGGCAGTTGCGTCTTCTTTATACTCAGTTTCGAACTCAGTGGACAGGTACTCTGGAGCTTTTACGGCGCTTGGAATTGTGCTCGAAATGGCCTCGATGTCCTCCTCATCAGTGTACTTAGCCTGGGCAATCGACACGGTCAAGTCGTCCAAGTCGTACACCCAGTAGCCGCTTCTCAAGACGTTGTCACCAAAGATGATAAAGTCTACGTCCTGTGGTTGTCCTCCCAAGAAGCACTCACCAGGCGAATTTTGTGGGTCGGTGAGGACGAGACTCTTCAATGGCACTTGCACGGTGGCACCGCTGAAGTTGATACCCAAAGTCACGTTGGATGATGCCAGAGGACATGGAATCTGATACAAGCCTTCATTCTGATTGAACTTACCGACAAGAGTCTCAACCAATTTGGCGAACAAGTCCTTGGGGAGCACAGTCAAAGAAGTACCAGAGTCCAAGAGCGCAGTGTAGTGGTTCTTGGTGAGCGAGATGTTCTGCTTCGAGCCATCAGTAAGGTAAATGCTGTCCACCATCACGTTTAACGCATCTGGATCTTGGTCGTTTGTAACAACTGGCACCGTGATCAACTGGCCCGAGTACTTCGCATGGTCAACTCCTCCAAAGAGAACAGTTCCTGTAGACGCATCATCGTCGTTCAAGTAAAGCGAGTACGCGTTTTTCGCAATTGCACCTTGCTGCTTCAATAATGCAGGCACGTTTTGGTACGAGTAGGATCCATTTGCTCCAGTGTTTGTGGCCTCGTTCCCGACTAAGCCAATTCCCAAAATACCGATGTTTGTAGTGGACTCGTTGGCAACTCCAAAAGACACGTCCTTTATAGTAAATCCTGCAATTTCAACATTATCGGTTCCCCACAAACCCAAAGCTCCGGAGTTATCACCGTACTGGATGAAAAATTCAGGAGCAGAGCTGTTCTTGTGGAAAGAGCTAGACTTGCCGGTAGCAAAACTACCATAGTTAACACAAGTGTTCGTCTCGGCAACGTCACCAGCCGCTGTTCCTGTGGTTGCGACATCACCAAGAGTCTCTGGAAAACCCAGTAATGGCACTGCAGTTGGGAGAGGATCTTGAGAATCAAGAGCAGACAACAAACTGTTAAATGGAATGTCGCCAGATAAGGTCACGGTTTCAGCACTGGCACGCCTGTGTAATTGGGCAGCAGCATCGGCAGCATAGGCACCACCAAGCTGGCGCTTTTTCTCGGGCGGAGGCACAAAGCAAATCACGTCCGAAGAAACAAACCACAAGTCAGACGAACCGGTGTCGACCTGGACAGTGATTTGCTGTGAATTGGACCCAACCTTGAGGGTAGCAATGTACATAATAATGTCATTGCCAAGAGTCACAGCAACCAGCCCATCGCTAGAGGCTCTACGAGCAAGATACGGCGTGTTGTCTTGGCTCATGTCATCGTAACTGTCACCTCTATGGATTTGAAAGTCAAGCTTCAACGGCGCAGCGGCAAGTGCCGAGCTAAGCATGGCAGACGCAGCCACTAAGGAAAATTTCATGGTGACAACTATCGAGAAAAATACTCCCAACCAGAAAGATATGGAAATAACCGACTCTTAAATAATTTTGGAGCAATTGCCTCCACAGGACCAGACACGATTACAATTTTTCGGTCATAGCGTCCGGCTGCAGGACGTCAAAATAAAAAGAGGTTCGGCTTGACGTACTGCTGCTCTATGTGCCGGACATGCTGACGTTCTATTTTTACCTTTGAGGCGTTCTTGCTTTTGGATCTGGTGTGTGAGCGGCTTTGAGATTGTTCTGAGGGAGCCAGTTTGTTAGCCTAACCACATCCCTGCTATAATGGAGTTGTTATCTCTGGGGTGCGGAAGGAGGCTTGCACTCATTCTTTGCAGGGGGGCGCGCCGTTCATGTGGAAGGCCAGTGATAGCCCCAGAAAATAATATGCAAGGGAAGTACCTGCCCAACTGGCACACATTCCTGTGCCCCAGTCTTTCCGTGAGGGCTTAGTTCCCCAGAGAACCGTATGATCTCGAGGTGTTCTTCTCCGCACTTCTCGCCTAAGGGAAGCTATCCGCTGGTGTTGCCCCTCCACCC